>CAXIVR010000007.1:121874401-122419401 GCA_964035755.1 Teleogryllus oceanicus
ATTAGGGGACCCCATTTCACCTCGTATACGACAGGGAACCCCTTTTTCCCTTGCTCATTGGGCATTGCTCTAATACATCCAGCCCTGGATGGTGTCATCTCCCTTTTCAAACGAAGGGCTTGAGGCAGAAACAATAGAATCACACCGCTCTCCACTCTGTAAATGCAGACTCTGATTTGGTGAAATGTGATCTATGCTATGTCTTTTCCTGGGTTTATGAAGGACGTGAGGTAGTTGCATGAGTTTACGCACTTCAACCAAATGCGAGATATTAATATTTACGAAGATATTACGAGAGACTCACTGTGAATGGTGTGATTTATCTTTTTATTGTCACAAACCCTACAAATCGCCGATCCACATGATCTCAATGTGCTCGCTCTGCGACTACACGAATGTCCAAGTTTTAAAGTTGGGCTATAAAGGCATTGAAGTCGGAAGAAATGCGGCTGGAGTTCGAGAGAGAGAATGGTGCCCGAGCCCTAAACCCGCTTGTGTGCTAATTTTCTTTAGTGCTATAATCTCCAAGATTGTAACAGAGTTACATATATTTGTGCAATCTCAAAAGGAATAAGTTTCCTGAATGAGGAAATATGTCGGAGTGGTATTGCACCCAGGATTCTTTGATTTAATAACGTGTGAGAGAACGGCAAAGCACCGGTTTCCAGATCATACGCGCACACATTGCATTTATTAAGAATTAAATGACTTTCCACTAAGCATTCTTGAGGCAGCAAACTCATTGATTTATCAAAAATTATACGAATAAAAAACTGAATTTCACAGCAGTAAATATTCTAATGTCGACGAAAGTAACACTTTCCCCCACGTAAAATGAATATATGACTGAAACATTTTCATTACTAGCGAATTTTCCAATATAATTGAGATAATTTGTTATTTCCCTAAACTTTCTTAAAAGGGAAAATTTTTTACTTACACAAACAAGTGGAATTTGAATTCTCATCCATATTGGTTACTGGAAGTCATTTAAGTGGTATGCTGCATTAAATATAATTTTTGTTCTATCAAATTAATTCACAAGCTGCACTCGTTTACAGCTAATTTATATCTGTTACATTCATAAATGCGTATTTCCATCGTTGAAATTAAATTTTGAAGATGATTGTGAACGTGCAATTAACATGTTTAGATGACCGCGGTATTCTCATAAACAGAATGTACTAGTTAAAATATCAAAATTAGAATTGTAATCAATACAAACTCACAAGTGAAGTGAATTCATTGATAAATCTCTTTATAAAGAATGTGTTAAATTTATTTCATTTTACCGGAAAAAAAAGAGTGCACAATGTTTCAAAATAAGTTTTCCCTCTGAAATTCTTTTGTTCCTTTCCAATAGAAATTAACCGATTATTTTCGGAAAGTATTCCCCTGGCTCATGCAATGTTATCTACCACTCGGAGTATCCCCTTTATTGACTTCACTTCGGGATATTGTAATTTGATCATTTCAATCCTGGGACTCGTACACAATCTGTTGTGATTGATTGTGTGATTGATTTTTCGTGTTTCCGGGCACATCAACTGCTTCGGTCATTAGTCCCGTTAGTGTAGTGCATTTTGTTTCTTGGGAGATGGCGGTGATCTTCTCGCTGGATATGCTGATCCGGCGCCGATCTACCGTCACAGTTAGTGGGCCTCTAACCAGGACTTCCCCAATTAGCACTGCGCCAGCCGTGACAAGCTCTAAGCTCCTGACCGGTCTCCCGGAATATGGCAGTGTGGTGCATGGGCAGGGGCGTGCGTAAGAGGAGAGGATAAACAAGGAAGAGGAAGAACAGATCGCGCGCGGTCCATTCGCTTCAGGAAAACTGCCTCCGGCATTCGCCTGGTGTTGATCGGAGAAACCACGGAAAACTACTGATCAGAGCACCGGTTGCCAGATTCCGTGGACAGCGACTGAATTCGACTCCATTGAAAAGCTACTGTCGAAAATCCTGCCACCGTCAAGACTCGAACATAGGACCTCCCGGTCAGAAGCGCGCAGTGACATCAGTTGATGCACAATCTGTTGTGGATTTCATGGATATAATACATTGACTGAACAGACGCCATAATTTTTGAGTTTGTGTCTTCATTTTACATCGATATCAGATTCCCTATTTAAGTTATTCAGTGATGCGCCCTCCTAAATGTAGTATTTTTACGCGTAAGGGCCTTATTTGTGTCTTCCGTTTATGCAAGTTGCATTAATGTATTGTACATTAGATTTGGAAAAAATAATTTACCTGTTTAATAATATGGGGAAATTTCTTACAAATACATTAAATTTAATATTATGCTCAGATGATTCTGGTGAAAAGTAGATGAAAATATAGGCGTTCATCATTACAATACGAATGTTCTGATACTAATATTAGCTCAATTATTCTGTTATAAAGAAAATGTATTTTAGATTAGCAATATTACCCTAATTAAACTGAAAATATACCTAGAGGCAAAGTATATTAAATGTGTTGTGATTCAAATGGATGGCTTTTCAGTCACTACTTGCTTTTTTGAATAGTTTATTACTTAGAATGTTCCTAATATTTAATTTTCATTGCAGAAACACTTTAGGCAGAATAGCCTGGAAGCCAAACGAAGTACCCAACGAGCAGGCCGAAGACCGGGTGACTCATTAAAATGAGATTTACACAAATATCGAGTTGTTGAACATTCAGTCATGCCAGCTTTGACATACCGGCGTGTCTGAAGATTAGTTGGAGCGAATGTTTGTCTATAAACTAATGCGTCCATTGCCGAAAGGACGATAAGTCTCAGGAGCCCAACTTTTAGTTTTCCTGAGAGCCTAACACTTTACATTACGACCAATAATTAACAGTAAAGCAATGATGAAATACCACTTGTGACGATTGTTGATTCCGCAGGCTCAGAATAGCCCAATAATTATATATTAAAGCAATGATGAAATACCACTTGTGACGATTGTTGATTCCGCAGGCTCAGAATGTTTGTCACAGAACAATCGAAAGAAAGAGTTAGAAAGGAAATATTGCGTGATACAATAATATTAATTTATTTCTCTGTACTCAAAGCAAAAAGGATAAAGTAAATGAAATGCAAGAGTCATGTTTGAAATTGTCAGTCAAAAAAGAAATTAAACATTTTGACTGAAAGGAATCTTTCGTAATCGCATTTACTTAAGAATGCAGTAGTAGCATTAACTTTCTACCTTAAGGTTGGAAGGTTGAATAAGATTCTTGTTTGTTAAAAGAGCTGTCCACCCGCAAAAGAGACTTGTTAATTTTTCCTCGTTATCGGTATGTATATCATATACCGGAATGATTTAATTAAGCCGTACTAACACAAAGGAAATGAATCAAAATGATGCGACAATTCAACTAATTACTGTCCCTTGGCAAAAATAAGTTATAACTAATGAATTCAAAAGAAAGTACATGAAATAAAGTAATAAGTATTACAGTAAATACACATCATCCAAATGCTCGTAGAAGACCATTTAATTTCATTTGCAACCATTCTTGTGATATTTCGAGAGTTCTTGATCCATTTAGCTTCCATCAATACTAGTTTCAGTAAACCCCTTTCTGATTTTTTGAGGGGAAATGGAAAGGAAAAGCAGAGGAAGGTTTGATTGATTGATTGATTTTTTCGTGTTTCCGGGCGCGTCACAACTGCTTCTGGTGATTAGTTCCTAGTGAAGTGCATGTTTTTTCTCTGGAGATGGTGATCTTCCCCGCTGGATGGCGATCCGGTGCCGATCACCGTCGGCTAGTGGGTTTCCCAACCAGACTCTCCTCTACCAGCGGGTATCGTCCAGCCGGGGCAAGCCTCAAGCTCCCGACCGATCTCCCGGAATATGTGGCAGTGTAATGCGGCGTTAGTGTAAGTGTAAAAAAAGGGGAGAGGATAGGACAAGGAAGAGGAAGGATAGATTCCGCGTCCAGGTCTGTTTGGTAAGGTATCATTCCGCATTCGCCTGGTGTTGATCGGAGAAACCACGGAAAATCTACCGATCAGAGCAGCCGGTCTCTAGAATTCTCCTCCAGACATGACTGAATCTGATTCCAGCTGGAAGCTAGTGTCGAAAATCCTGCCGTGGGGAGGGAACCTAGACCTCCTGGTCAGAGGCACTAAGTGACATCAGCGATGCACCGAGCTACCACCCGGTAGGGTCAGTCTGCGCCCGCAGGAGCCCTGGTTTCAGGCGTGCAAGTAACTCGTGCGGGCGCAGTTTGGCAGGCCTGATCTACGCTGTCAGTGGTCGCGTCTGTGTCGTGGTGGCTGACGTTTCGGCCCACACATCGTGGCCTTCCCCAGAGCACACTGCTCAACTCAGGGCAGTACGGTCTGAGGAGGAAGGTCACAGCGTGTTGTCGGAATGGCCAAACGCTTAGACAGATCCGCGGCTCCTGCCGGACTGCCAACACCATGAATAACAGACTGGATTGACTTTTACTTTTTATTCATATGACATGAATAACTATTATTGTTCACATGCGTCTTTAACCCCTGTTAACACGCAACCCTGCAGGTTTGTTAAGTGCACTTGTATACCCACTCTCACAGAATATGGGTGATGCCCTGTGCGGCCAAATCTGGCTTTTCCACAGCTGACAACCATCGCTGGACACTTGACTAATCCTGGCGTCGAGGCGTATCCGCCTTATCATTGGCTTTTGCTCCAAGTCAGGACACGTCCCCTTTCCTCCCTCAAAGATTTTTCCTAGTTATCTCAAAGGGCGGAGAATTCTGAGGTCAGTGACGCTGCTCGCTAACGGGAGCAGGGGGTACAGGAGGTGGAGGGGTGAGAGGAAGCAGAGGAGTAACAGGAGAGGCACAGAAACAAATGGATTGCGCGCGCGAGGATCACCTGCCAATTGCACTGACGTTGGTTCTGAATCCGTGACGCTGACGAACTAAGGGGCAGCGGGTCACGGAAGCAATGTGACATTTTTTATCGAGTTCTTTACCAGAAATGAAGTCTAATTTATGGTATCTTAATATTGTGAGAATGAAGCCAGATTAAATTAATAGTATTGGAAAGTTTTGTTTCTATAAACTATTTTAAATGCTAATGGTTCTAAAGCAAGGAACACTAACTATTACATAATAATTTTCTGGAAACACACATAATGCATTTACATAATATACATTTCCTATCAAGCAAATTGAAATTCATGTTCACGTATTTAAAAACTTGTATTTGACATTATTACGCCTTATTAAGGAAATGCAAGCAATACATACATTTTATTACGCATTATGAAAATGTAATCGCCTATTTTATATGATAGGTATGCAAACAGTGATTTCGTTAATCAATTAAAAATCACTGCTGGGTGTCCTAAGTAGATTACTTCATTGCAAAATTGCTATTGTTAATATTGTTTAGACTATTTGTAAATTGATGCAATTTTATAGTGATAATCAGAAAAGTGAAACTAGGAACTTCCTCATTAGGAAATATTTCTGAAAATATAATTGTCTTATTCTTCATATTTTTCAAAAGTTACATTTTTCTATTATAATTGCTGAGAAGATTATATCATCCCTTCCCAGTGATATTTTATTTATTTATTTATTTAAGGTATTATACAGGTACAGTACAAATCTGATATGGCCTGAATAGTGCTAATATAATTATTTTCAACATATCACATTGTGTATATATTAATAGCAAAATTGTATCTTAATAAATAGCTAGCTAATATAAATAGCAAATTTTTAATTCTTTTAATTTGTGAAATTACACTGAAGTTAAATACTTTAAATATTTTTGAATAACTACTTAGTAAAAAGAATAAATTTGAAAACCTTAAAATGTTACGAATCAATGTAATTTTTCTTGAAATGAGCTATTAAGAGAAACAAAACTTGTTTGAATAAACTTAAAGATTGAATATTTAGTTAAAAAATTTCAATTCCGGGACAATTTTCCAATTGTACATTTAAGCGAAATACAGGCTCTGAATCGCATTATCTCTTCCAATTTATGCTAGGTTTTGTAAGGACTCTAGAAACAGTCGGAGGTTTAGTTCGATCTAAGAAGCTCTGCAATTCAAACATCCGGAAACCTTGATATTTGCTATCAGATATTGAAGTAAGAAAGGGTTTTTATTCACAGGAAACATAATTCGTCCTTTGTTTTCTAACGATTAATTGTAAATAATTTTAGCCATTGTAAGATATACGCATGATAAATAATTTGTGCTCATAAGATCCCCAATATTTGAATGCATATCGAACCTGAAAATACATTTGGTTTTAAATCAACACGGAAAATACAAGAGATTCAACAACTCACAAGTTCTCAAATCTGAAAATTAAACTATAGTCTATTATTTCACTGAAATGAAACTTCATACTTCTTTAATAATATATAAGAACTGTGTATTGTGCTCAATATCTTGTCAATTACATAGTGCAATATTATTCAAAATTTTTCTGAAAATTAGTAATAAAAGTCAGTTAAAATATTTTTATTAATTACAAGATTAAAAGAGTTAAAACAGTAAAAATGACTAATTTTAAAATGAAATAAATACAAAGACAGTAATTACATCAAAAATGCAAAATTAGCTATAAAGGCATGTTAAAATCATCCTCTACGCGTATTAGATTTATAAACTATAGCTAAGAAAGTTTAAAGAGTTTGCGGAGGACAGTAGCCAGCATCTCTTCTAGTCGATAAGCTTGCGCTCTTCTTCGGCTCTTTCATTATCGCAGTGCACAGAGCATGCTTTTTACAGTAAGGTCTGTTCTTCATTTCTGGGATAGGGTGGGTAAACGTACGAGATGTCTGGTGAGAAGTGGCAGTGCCTGATCCAGCGTGAATAATAATTCTTGCCTCGCTTAGAGCCATGGATGACCATGATAAGGGTCTTATGATCCAGAGTTTGAAAGAGTTCCATACTCTGTTTGCACTCAAAATGCATCGCTGGATAAAATCTGGTAGTAAGAGTAGATATTACCACAAAGATGTCTTTCTGGCTTCCTGAGGCCAACTTCTCTGCATTACCTAATGGAGGTTCTCATTTCACTTATCCCACGGCCAGGGACAGGAAAAAACGCACCAAATGATGGACACTAAGGATATCTGATGTATTTCCATGTTGATATAAGATGTCAAAGGTTTAATAGAGAGAAAGAGGAAATGGATGACAAGGCCGTAGCTTCCTGGGTCTGAAGGGCCATGGGTTCCGCCTGACATAGATGTACTGTGATGTCCCATGTATTCTCCTACAGAAACCTCAAACATAAAAAAATCACAGTGGTCGTTATATGACCTAGTAGCTAAAAGAGACATTAAAAATATATACAAAAACAATAATTTCCAATTGTCAAAGAAATTTCACATATTTGAATTCAGACTTTCTAATAATCGTTGCCTAATAAAACCTAAGGACTTTATTTCGTAAAGAGTAATATAAATGGAAATTTATTTAATCAAAAATGATATTTTCATATATGGTCTGCATTTGATTATTATTTATAAATTCATTATCTAACTCTTCTCAGAGATTTCTCATAATATTGCAAATGATATTCATACATTGTAGCCAATATATATTTTATTCACACTTTCTATTTCAAGGTAAAATAAACATATTTATTAAACTGAGTACCACTGAATTTAAGCAATGTTCTTTCATTACAATATTTGGCGTTTTTTAAGCTGAGGAACAGTGATTGAAAATAATTGGCCTAATATTGAGTTAAGACTTCATTAACATTTTACTATATTTTACATTCTCGAATGCAGCACACTACAGAAACAATGATATCATAAAATAGTATTTAGGGTTTTGGAAGGAAAAATTCATTTTTGAAATCACGAACTCCAAAAATATTTCAAAGACTTGCGAACATGTATTTATTTTGACTCGTTGTAGGAAAAGGACCTGTGTAATGCATACCGCAAAAAATTGGCACATTGACTTCTAAATCAATGTATTCTTTTCAAAATTGATATTATACTAGCAAGTTCATTGGGATTCTAATCCAATGATATTCCAATATTTCTGGAGGGTACAGCATTATGCCTACATTGCATTATTGAAACTTTCTGAAAAAGAACTCTTTCTTTTACTTTAATTCTTCATCTGGAATACACTATACTGCTATTAAGGTCACTGTAAATAATACCTTATTAATATCTCGGGATTTTTCAACATTAAATTACTAATCTGTTTCAAATTCTCATGAACTTTACTCTTCTTCTCGGTATAACTAATTTAAGTAAAAATGAAGTTATAAAAATTGTGATAAATGTTTCTTCCAATTTAGAAAATTGCTTTGCAGTGAAAGCATACAAATTTTCCGTGAACGCATAATCTAAATTTTCTCATATATTGACTGCACTTTCTTCTCATGAGTAGAGAAAAGTTACGTAATGCTACGCGAAAAATGGCGAATTGTCGGCAGAAAACGGTTACACCGCCTTTGTGATTGAAAAAATGGATAACCACTTGCTATAAATTTAGAAAAATCGCAAATCGGTGCAGCAAGATCTGTTTTGTGGGTGGTTGATAAAGAAAATCGACTGACGGTAAATGTCTGTCCGTCCGTCTGACAACAACGCTATGGCTAACCGTTCAGCCTGATTTTCACCAAAATTGATACTCCCAATCGATCTGAATGATGTCGTAGCGCTCATTTGAAACTGATATTCAATTAGGGGAGGTATCACATGTATTCTCTGGGACATTTTTCAAAATGTTCAAATTAAATGGTTTTATAATTTTTTTATTACAAATGAAGAAACAAAATGGCAATTGTTGATATTAAAGTGTATTTAAGAGAATATTGCTAGTCTCATGTTCGTTGAAAACAGATTTTTCGTAAGTATTCGTACAAGTAAATATTGAAATTTGAGATTTTTCCTTCATGAAACTTTTCCTTAAAGATAAGATTTTAATAAGACTATGTGCAATTTTTAAAATCTTCTTTAGTATTTTCCAAAAGTTTCGTGAAAATACGGGTGAGAAAGTATGCGCTGTTTTAGCATCACTAGTATTCTTTAAAACTCTCCTACTTCTAGACATTAGGCTCTTCTCGAATAATTGAAAGTCCTTTCTAGTTTTATTATGACAATGGTACTGAAGTATGCATGAAGAAAAGTGTACATTGTAATTTTCGTTCTATAGAAAAGTTCGCATTCTACTAAATTATAATTGTTATATTAATATATTTACTATTCCTATTATATGCATTTTTATATTATATTATATATCAAGGTCATATTTAAACTTAAAAAGGATTGACTCTGAAAACGAAAAAATATACTGAAACGATTATGTTCTATTTAGCATAGGTTTTATTATTTTAACTACTTTCTAAGTGGTAACTGAAACACAAATCGCTTTAGCCGAATGGTTAATTTCATTGGCAGGTGCTGTCGGCTTCGCGAACGTTGAGTCTGAACTAGAAGGTGATTTTTTTTCTTCTGTTACGGGTGTGATTTCAGTAGTAATATGTCCAATATTTTGTAATTAATATTAATTTTTGAAAAGACTTAGGGCCCTAAAAGGGCCAGTTTTGTCGTCCATCAGTAAGACACTAGAAGCCTGTTCTGTACCAATGACTGAGGCGCTGTGGTCCTATTTTCGAGGAACTCTATATACTTTGAAAATTGAAAAGTTAACTTTTCAAGACTACAAAATTGGAAGCTAGATTCCATTGGTTGGAAAATCCTTTCCAATTCATGTAATAGTATAATATTGCGAAGCAGTGACATTAGAGAAGAAAGTATGTGCTGCTGTAGTTCAACTACTTGCTGTTTACATTATAAGCATTTATAATTTCTTGGCAAGCACCAATCAACTATTTCCGTTGATAATTAAAATATTAGCATTATATCATTCAAGTTTAGGTTACAAGTTTTAAGGAATAACGAATGCAATTTGTCCGAAATTCTCTTAGTTGTGTTATCTGGTATTAAAAATAACATAGTTACTTCTGTTTAATACTACGCGGTTCTGTATTTCAGACTGGTGTCACGACGAGTTATAGTCTGGTCTTATCGCGCAATGGAGATCACTCGAAGATATGATAGCAGTTCGCAGGATAGAAGCTACTTCAAGTGAGCCCTACATAAAAGCATTCGAATCGAAATATTTCTAACTAGAATCAACTATAGAATAGTATCGCGTTGATGATTCCACATTCTACCAAGAATGAGTTTGCTGTAACCTGAAGTAAATGTTGTATATCATAAGAACAATAAATGTTAAGATAGAATTCATTCTACAACACCCTCATCGGTGCCAAAGGTACCGTGATAGCCCGTGGATTAAACGTAGTAGATAGAGGAATGACGCCAGATCAAATCCTGCCGAATATATATTTTTTTACCTAATGCCTGGAACACATTAATCACTACTTCATCACGAGAGAGACATTCCAAAATTTTGCAAGGAGGGAACAAACTTGTTTTTGTAAACGATAAATGTGATTATATTAAGATTGTGTGCTGGTATCTTAGACCCAAGCAATGTGATGAAACGAAATCTGGGAAGAGATAGCTCAAATATTAACAGTGTCTCAATTGCAATATCATTATCATATTTTTTATGTAATCGTTAGAAATAATATGAAAAGTCTGTACCAAGTTGTATAATCACTAGTAATTTATATATTTAAATGTAGTTCTAGATAATCAGAATCCTTAACAAGTCTGTGGGTTTATTATAAAATTTTGCAATAAAGGTACTCTTCTGGTCTTTATTAATTTAGAGGAAGGAATATGTCTTTTTTACACGTTTAACAAGGTTCCTTAGAGGCTATTGCGAACTCATTAGAATTACCATTTTGTGTTTGTGCTTTGTGGATAAAATGCTACAGAACGCATCCCTTAATTGTTTGTAATAAATTGATAATTTTATTTTTATGGTCTTCTTAAAATTTTAATGTAAGTCTTCGGTAGGTGGAGCCATATTTCAAAATGTATTGACCTAAACATAATAGCATGATTTGATGTATTATGTGAAAGAAATCAATAATTTTATTATTATCTCCATTTTTAAATAAATAAATGTTTTGATACGGCTTTATCTTAGGTGCGTAGACTGAGACCAAGTGGGTGACTATTCAATCAGTCCCAATTTTCACAAAGAAAATAAGAATTTTAATTATTTAGTTATATCCAATGATTTATTGCCATGCTTGTAGGTGATCCAAATGCACAAATCACCTGTCATTTAGTCTCAATATAGAAAAACAAGGAGGAAAGTAATTTGATCTCAAAATGTCTGGAGTAATGCTGTTCTTTAAATCTAAATATTAAATTTTATTATAAAATTCATAAATATGATAAATGGAGTTAGATAAATAAATATATTATCATGTATTGTTAAAAACATCAGTTGCCCCATTATTGCATTTCTTATGAAATTGTACTGGGTTTTAGAACGAATATGTTTGAGAATATGATTTCATTATGTTTTAAATGTTACTCTCAGAGAAAATGGAGAAATTATAGAACAAATATTCTTGCATTCGTAGATACATTAAGGCTTGTAGATTACTGAGAGACCAATAACCTCTCTGTAGCTGAAATCGTTTGATACCGGGTTTGAGGATCGAGTTCTGCGCGATGCCTTTTTCTGTCTCCAAGTGTCTATTTCCACGTGTCTGAGAATTAAAAGATAAGAATGTTTAGCGGAAAATACTTGTATTTATTTATTGCTTATAAGATCTTGCTGAACTTTTATACTATATAATGTGTAATTAGTTTGATACTGCTTTATTACAAATATTTATACAAATGTGTATTTATTTATATTTAGTTAAAGAATTTAACTTATCCTCGCTTGAATTAAGATAGTGAACGTTTTGACATACATTTTGTATCTACTTCCAAAAAGTTTGTCATAAAATTGTCACTTTTTATGGAAATGAAATATGAGGGCAATGTTTATCCTGTCTGTTAGTGATATCCATATTGTGACCTGATAACCGTATTAATTGAGTACCAATATGTAATCTCTCTGGCAGGAATCAAACTCCGCATCGTTCGATTTTACGACCAGCTGCTCTGACCACTGAGCTCCGAAAAATGCGTTTCTGCAGTTGGGTCTTTGGCTCGTGTATTCCCACGCATTTGATATTTGTCACCGCTGTCATCATTTACGTACGTCGGCATGAGGGAAGGTTTGACATTTAAGCACTGATATCAAAGTTGTGGATTTTTATAATAACGTCGTGCCTAGATTGCATAAAATTACTCGTTTTTCTTGATTAGATAAATACATCTATATTTCTGCAATATGAATCATTTATGTAAAAAATAAACTCACTTGAAAATGACAATCAGTAATGAAAATCTTCAGTACTGTTTTTTGTATCTCACCTTTTGAACTGCTGCAACACGTTTAGGATGATTTTGAACTATATTAATTCGTTATCTCAGCACAAAACAAAACTTGTACTTCGTTTTACTTTCCTCGTATACGCACGAATATACGTAGATACGTAGTATATTCGTAGCGTAACGTTTATACGCAGTATATCTGCGTATACGTAGTATAGAGAAAGTTATGTAATACAGCGGAAAATCGATTTCGCGATTAAACGGTAATACACGTTTTGGAGTCGAAAAAGCGGTTTTATCCAAACCGTCCGTCCATCCGTCTGTAGTTGAAGCTTGGAAATTTTGAAAAATCTTTGAAATTTGGGGGTACTTTACATGGTTTTCGGACATTTCAAAATTTTCGCAAAACGGCTCCTAATTCTCTGGTAAGACAGAGAAATACATCTAGAAGGATGCCATAGTTCCAATTTCTGGTGGTTAACCCTGAATTTTCGAAAAATTTTAAGTTTGAACATTTTAAAGGCCATCCTACAACTACAAAATTGAAAACAGATTTGTCTTTCAAATGAAATATGTTGTCCATAATTCGTTCTTGCATAGTCAATCTCATGTAGGCTTCTTGAAATGATGGTATGTTTCAGTAAAGTGCAAGTACATTTACAATTTTAAAGAATTGTTTGAAATGCAAAAACTGCAATGAAACTGTTTTTCTTTTCTTACTATGAAAATGTTTCAAAACTGATTTTGCGAAATCGTACTTTTGATTGCTCTTTCTGTTATAAGTACATTCCTGTCTTCAGCTAGCAAACTTCAAATAAGTATCACTCTGTCAATACATCCTAATATGTAAAGTATTGTATAAGTGACTGCGGGGAGTGACGTCATGTAGTTCAGGTGCTTGTTTGAAGAACTGGAAGACTTGAGTTCATTGTCCTGGCCTGTTCATGCAACTTTTATTTTGATCATGTGTGATTTTGACTCAATACTTTTCCTTTCAATAATTTAAGGTATGTAATTTACGGTTGTCGTTTGAGAGTTTTCAAAACGAAATGAAGTAAGTATAGTGTAACATCTTGTTATATATTAAGAAAACATTACTAATAAATATCGTAGGAAATAAAGAGTTTATTTTATATAAATGTGAGTAGATGAACAAAAAGATAATAACTGCGTAAATGGATAGGTGATTTTTCCTTGAAGCACACAAATGCTTTCTTAGATTCTAGTAATTACTTGCAGCAAAATGAATTCTGAATGTCGGGCCGTCGAAACTTGGTTCATAGCCTAACGTTATACGTCTAATAATCTCTACCTTGGGCAGAGGCGATAAGGGTTGAGCGTCATACAGGAACTGAAGTAAAAATTATATAGTACTGAACTGGAAACATTCTTAAGTAGAATTAACTATTTTATAGTGCCGCGTAGATTTCTTTGCTTTCTTATTATTCAGAGGTAATTTATTTAATATTTTAAATTGCAGAAGTGCGGAAAGCAATGAGTCGAAGACAAAATTGTAAGATTCTTAATTGAGTAAGTTTACGGAAATGCTTATGTACGTCTGTGTTGGTAGTGCACCGCTAGGTGCGTGGTTTACAATAGAGGAATTATTGCTCAAATCTCGTAATGATATCAGCGGTTTTTACTTGATGAGCAATAAAAATAAATCTTAATAAGATGTCGAGAATGTTCAAACATTCTTTCTTTGCAAGAAGATACCATTACAAAACTGGGTGGAAAGAATTTGATGTACTTTCTGATTACTGGTCTTACCAGATCATCTACTACCTACATTTTCCTGTTCATAGGCCGTTTTGGTTTTACATTGGTAATGTCTGTTTCCTTCCCAATCCCTATTACGAGTATTATGTCCTTTGTAATTAACTTCTATTTATTTGTGTCTCTACTGTTCTTTTGTCAAGTTTCTTAGCTGAAATTTTTCTTTGCTTCTTAAAAAATTGGGGAAATGCTTACACTTTGCTACTACTAAAATATGAAGAACTAGAGATGCTAGAATGGGATGGTGACTTCGCAGCAAGTGTTTATAATTTCCTTTGTGTGGACTGGGTTTTAAGGTTCTTGCCAATCACAAGGTTCTTTGTTCTCTTGCCAGCTCACATCTATCGCCGCACAAAATAGCATTTTGACATTTTCTCAACTTTCGGTTCAAAATAGCCTCTTTTTCACAGGAATCTATTGAGTTTTGAAAACTTCCTCTTAAAGCCTAGCACTTCATCACAAGTTAAATAATCTATACAAATCTATTCAAATGTCTATATTAATAGCGTGAGAGATTTCAAAAAAATTACATTTGTGTAATTTTAAAAAACAATAGAATAGAGCAATATCTCGTTGCACATTTGATAGGCTGCATTTGAAATACTCCTCAACCAAAAATTTAAAGAAAAAAATTTGGAGCTAGTTTTTAGAATTTGTTTATGTAAATTTTAAATTGCAAATATTGCACGCCATATTGTGCGAAATCAACTAAAACTTTTTAAAAATTGTATGACTTATTAAAAGATTCCAATTATAAGCAACACATTTCATTTGAAGTAAAATCTCTATCTTTAATTTTGTAGTTGTAGTAAGACGCCGCAAAATATTCAAATTTTAGCGATTTTTCAAAATCTTGAGCGACCGTGACAATTGACATATTCTACCTTTAGTAAGCGTATTTTACTATAGAGTAAATAGTCCTTATAAGAAATTTATAGAAAAATTTGGAGCCGTTTTTGAAAATAATTTAAAATGTCCGAAGGCTATAAATAGTCCCTCTAAAATTAATGAATGTTTTTCAAAATCGTATATTTCAGCTCAGGCGAAACGACAGGGCTTCTTCAATTTGGAAAAAATCGTATGCATGTGGTTTAGGGCGCTAGAGTTGTGCGTTGAAAAAATAATTCTTGGTTTTTAAAACTACATTAGCATAATAAATATCTGATTATTAGTTAGAAGTAAATATGTTTTATCATGCCCATTTGCTAACATTCTGAAAGGCTACATTGTTGTAACGATATTGATTAATAAACAAGTCCATTATTAAATATTTTCTCAACATTCATTCAAGAGTATGCTACTACTATTTTATAAAGTTATTGTTTTTGTAAGCTTAAAAGTTCTGTGCCATCGCTTGTTGAACAAAATATATTATATTATTTAATACTGCATAAATTCCATTTGCTTTGATTATTGTCTCTAGTCTTTGCACATAGGATTTCTGTAGCAACGTTGCTGTAGTCGCAGGGTCAGCAACGTCTTTCTCAGACAAGCATGGGTTTGACATTTTTTTATTAGACAAACTGTATTTTCTATTTCTTTCAAACCCATAACTGACTACATATGACCTACAGGATCAGTACAGTGATCATGAATGTCATGGAATTTGGCATGAATGAATTTGATTTCTATATTTCTTAGAAACTATCCTAATCATGGATCCAAAATAAAAGACTCAGGGTCACGTGCCCTCTCTTCATCCTAGAAAATATTCATTTCTCTCATAATGAAATAGTGGTAAACTAGTAATGAAGATGAAGTATGAAGATCTTTTATTTATACAATATTATTTCACTGAAACAGTTCTCATCTCTAACTTGACGTTGAAAATACTTGTTACATTATTTTAGAGACACCCAATAAGTCATGCAAGACTGGTAAAACAAAAATGTTGAAAGGTTTGATTAGTGCATAATCTAAATAACTAAAAATGTTGTGGATATCGTTTAAGACTCTCTTGAGAACGGCTGCAAAACCTTTGAATTCATACATAAGGATTTCGCTTTGAGTCAGCGTATCACTTGAAAATAGGTAGAAATAATATTTTTGTATCTGTAACATTTAATCCAGAAATTAATAAAATACAAAAATGGAGACTCAAAATAATAATGTAAAGTCGAGACATGGTTGTAGGAAATCTCGATATGATCTAACAGAAATACGTATATTTCAGTAGGAAAGGAATTGAAATATATCGGAGGATTATTAGAGCAGGGGATCTAATAATATTGACTTTATTAAAAAATAAGCTGTGGGAAGGCCAATTTATTAGTAGACTTCATAATATTTTATAAAACAAAAATTTTCGGAAAGAAAAACTAAGAGATACAATATATACGATAAATGGTGAGAGCTGTGTTACGTATGAATCGGAAATTAGAAATTAAAATGATGCAATAAACTCGGTTAAATACTATGAAAATGAATTCTTGAGACGATGTTTTCAGTATACTGTTTGATCGAATACTAAACGAAGAGATTAGACAGATAATAATGATTGAGAGACAAATGATCGAAAATGTAGAATCCAAACAACTCCGATGGTATGCTGCAGAATGCATGCTGACAGAATATCAAAATTATCTTGGAGTGAACTTTCTGAAAGAAGAAACGAGGCCGCCAAGGAAATCTTGTAAGTACGTTATCGATTTGACAAATGAAGGGCACAAGAATAGAGGAAGATGTCTGACGGACAAAAAACATTGTGTGTAGATTGCGAAAACGGTCATTAGAACTGTACTCGCTTAAGAATTGTCAATTACCTTAAACCCGAAGTGGAAGATATCGATAAAAGAAGCTCATATGCGTGCTGGCACAGAAGGGGCAAGATCTAAGATTCTGCTGGAATACCAAACCAAAACAAAGTTAAGGTTCTTATTTGAAAAGATTAAATGGAAACAAAGAAATTTGATTATTTTCTAGAGGGGAGTCCTTTAGATAACAAATATCAGATATTACTTCATTTGGTATTTATGATATTTGTAAAACTTTGTCCATTTATCGGCATGATCGCTTTTCAATGGGAACAACTATTCTTCCTAATTGACAAATAGCAAGTAACATTGTATTTAGGTAAAAAAAGATGATTGAAATATGTTGAAAAATTGACGGACTGAAGTGAAAGAAAAAACTAGTACAAATAGTAAATTTACATTCTTGGTGTTGCACCAATGAATAAATGTCAATTTTACAATTAAAATCTATTTTCTATCCACCACACATATGTGGTCTCTTTAACCTGGAAATCTTTCGCTTTAGTGGCGATAACATAATTCACCGGAAAGTGTTCGGGCAGTTTATCGACGAATGACAGAAAATGTAATTACAAGAAGCCAGTAGGACTTCTGATGCAGCATTCCAGCGGCAGATTTTTTGAAACCCAGACATTTGTTCATCATTTCTCATGGTATGCAACATGTATTCTGCTAATGTTGAAATATCTAGTATCACTTTCGAATCGCAGACTTATAAAAGGAACGCAATGGTGACCCTGAAGACGGTAACGAAACCCAACAGCGATAGCGCACATTTCTCCTTCTTCCTGACCTTGCATTAAAGTGGTCGAAGTGTACACTAAATGCCAATGAATTATAAATTTGAGGTTATTTCGTTATTATCAGATTTTCTTTGTAAAATCGTCTCTGCGTGAGATATCATATACGAACACAAACTATCAATCAATGGGCATTTTAAAACGTTACATTGTAAATATAGTATAATGTTTCAAATAATAATAATATTAGAAGCTATAGTTCTAAATTCAACCTAATTCATATTATAGTACTTAATTAAATTACTTTATAAATATTTATAACTTAAATGGTAATTTTTTCCCAAATAAAAATTAATTTTATTTTGCTTCATACATGATAATAATTCATTAAAATTATAAATATGCAGTGCAATATTACTGAAGATGCGTTAGTGAACATACATCCAATAAATTGGCAATTTTGTATGTAAATGTAAAATAGCGAAAATAGAGAAAATTTTATTTTGCAAATAATATTTTACAGAAGAGGATCTCTTATTCACTTCTAATGAATGTGGACAGATTTCAGTTTGATTTAAATTTTGAACATTATTAATAATTACAATTTTGAGTAATTTATACAGAGAATCTCTAAAGATTCTTAATGGATTAAAAACAGTTTGCATAGGTCTGCTTATCTAGAAGAAGGGTGTAACATTCCGATGACGTGTAAAAACTCTTGTGTGTATTGTCAAGTTTCGAAAATAAAATATCGTAATGTAAAATATACTTGCTATAATAATATAAATATATTAATTCTATTATGTTGATTGAAATTATATATAAATTACAAGGTAAGTAATATATTGATATGAGTGTGTATGGGTGTATGTGTGTGTGTGTGTGTGTGTGTGTGTGTGTGTGTGTGTGTGTGTGTGTTCCTCCAATGTCTACGCATAGATGAAAGTTGTGCTTCTACTTTGAAACATTAAGATATTAAATGTTATATAAGAGTCATATGTCGTTTTGATTCTCACGCAAAATCTCAAAGACTAGGTATCATATATGATTTTTAATATTTATGTAAAGAACCTATAAAATGCAATCACTCCTAACGTTAGATTGAAGAGGTAATTAATTGTGATACCCAAAACAAAAGATCAAAAATCATTCATTTGCTTACAGCTGCAATTTACCAATCATAATGTCTGCAGTAGAAAATCTCATTGTGACTAAATGAACTTTAAATACTAAGTTTATTTGTATTTGCACAAACTATTTTATTACATTAATGTCTGCGACTATATATAGTATTTTAATTGGGTCATCTGAGAAATTGATGATGAAGTATTTCACAACTGAAAGCTGCTATCTCGGAGACGTGTTTGTGAAACTGACTCTAAACGTATTTCTTAAGTTATTAATTTTTCTAATAAAATAACTAGGTTAGATAATGTATACAATGCAAATTATTTGCATTTTTATATTAAAGCATTACAATAATAACGACGAAATGTGGTGACAGGAGTCAATAGTCGTTGTCCAGCAAGTTATTTTTGGCAAAAACCCGTTTTATAAATAGTTTTAAAATATGTTTCTACTGGAAATTGTACGCCTATTTATGTAATTGAATGTATACAAAAATTTATAAACTGTTGGTTGATTTAATATTTATATTCAATATTTACTATAATATAATCCGCCATCACCGCCATTTTGTAAATGTTCAAGATGAATAGTCCGCTTCTCTGAAATGAAGCTGCCGATTGGTCAGGGCCTGATCGCAGGGCGGGCAGGGTCGGAAAATCAGAAGTTCGGCTCAGGACATCGCCCATTTCCTTGTGCAAGGAGGGAGTAATTTCACTTGAATGTTAAGAAATTTAACATCCTATCAACGGGTTTTAACATCCTTAGCAACGTAAATAACCATCGAGTCATCGCAAATCAAATGTTTGTTAAGGAATAAAACATGTATGGGTGTACAAAACAAATCAAATCTTAGAAAATCTCAGAAGTAATTCACATTGCTTTGGGGGAATATTACAATTATTCTTAATTGCACATTATTAATAGTACAATTAGAAAAACTGTATATTAGGTAATTAACTCATTTCTCTACATCTAACCAAATTAAACTACTCCAATCGCATTTACTAACGATATAATGGTAATGCCAGTGAGCCAACGCACCAATTTCATTACCGAACGTCATTTTTTTAGTTAAGTTCAGGAGAATCATTTGCATTCATCTTTCTTCCACTACGTATACGAATATTTTTTATATAGATATATCACAAGCAACACCCCACAATATCGTACTAACGTGCCTCAACAACAGAACGGCGTTTCACTATCGCAGCCATAAGCAAATTTCGTATAATTTGTGAGATTTTATCGTGACCAATAAAATACTGAACGTACTAAGAAATGTTAGTGTTATTGGTGTCTCGTCCAAATTAAAATTTTGATCACATACTCCGCCTCAATTTTTAACTTTTGACCTCGGCAGGCTATCACCTGCAATCAGAACGGATTTTCATGTAAATACATATTTTTACAGGAAGCCTGCATTCACTAATATTTTATTCTTAAAACGATATTCTCAACGAATTGGAACCAGTTTTATTTTACATATTTTGGTATAATTACATATTTTGATATTTTATCTATTGCTTCATATTTTGTTCTCGTTTAATAGATTTGTAAGTCGAAAATGGAACATTTCACGTGGGAGTTCGAAATATATGTTACTTGATAACTCACTTGGTTACAATACAAGACCACGCAGTGCGTTTGTATTAACGCCGAACCTTCTTTATTAACTGTCAAACTTACCCCTCCCCCCTCGCCCCATTGTTTCTTGCAGTCGCGTACTCGATCGAGGATGAGCGGCTGAAAGTGAAGCAGGAGGAGATTCAACCACGTGCTTACTCCTGTTTCATAGATTCCATGCGAAACTCCATAAAACAAATATTTTTCAGATCATTGTCTTATCGCTTTTCTGGAGTCGGAGAGGGGCGTCTTGCCTTCTTTATCACCTCTCTTTGTCACAGGTTACCTTGAGACACTGAGGCTGATTGAGTCAAACACTTGTGATGCATCACCCAACATTATATATTCTGGATGAAACTAGCGAATAATTGCTTCGGTAGTTGTGAGAACTTTCTTTCAGCCTCTCTAAATTCTTCGTAAGATCTGGTGGGTAAACGTACTGTACTCGGAAAACGCTTGAAGAACAGAATTTTAAACATTATAAAGATTTTTTTCATATATTTTTCATTTTTTCGTACATTTTTTAGAAAAAATAAATACAAATATATGCACATATTTTGCTTTTTTTATTAGAGTAAATTCCGTTTCGTACTCATAACATTTCTAGGTTTGTTAATAACTATTGTGTAATGGGATGCTTGATAATCCTTGTGCAATGAGCAAAAACACCTGGTCGCTACAAAGGCTTAATTTGCAAGCAGCACGGCGGCGGTCTGCGAGTAGCGCGGGGGCCAAGCCTGCATTTGAGCACTCTGGCTGCGGTAACGGCGGGAAGGCTGGCGGAGCGCTTCGTCTTTATCGCGGCCATCAGCACAGCGCCGGAATGCCGCCCTGCGCCCCCTGTCCCCGCCCCTCCCGCCCTCCACGCCCCCAAGACCGCTAATGCAGAACCTGTGGTGGCAAGGGGAGGGGGGCAGACGACAGGGAGCTGACAAGGTCGGAAACAAACGACGCGCTGGGGGAATCTCGACTCGTGCCGTACAACCCGCCCCCGGTTCCGCCCGCCCCCCACCCCCTCCCCCCAACGACTCACAACCTTGCCACAACTGCTGCTCCTCGCTGCGCCCTCTTTCCGCTCCTACTCCATCCCTTCACTTCAGCCTGAATCTAACCTCGCGTTCTTCCTCCAGGTCCTCGCCTTGCCAACCGCCATCGCCCCATCTCCCGCCTCTCCTTTTTCCTCTACACTCTTCTCCTCGCCCCTTTCCTCCCTTCCTTTCGCTTGACCATCCACCTCTCTGTCTTCCTCATTCGTCTCCCTTCCATTTCTCTCTCCCTCCCACGTCTTTCTTCACATCTCTCCATCACCTCTCTTCACCTGCATCCTTCCCAACTGCCCTCTCCTCACCTCACCTGATCCTTCCACATGTGCCGATTCCTCTCCTCCCTCCCAAGCACTTCCCGGCCCCCTTCTCCCGTGCCCTGCGATTTACGGCAGCCGGCCCATCCGGCCCAGCCGCTCGCCCTCGTCGCCCGTCACTCGCGCGGCCCTCGCGGCGCTCGGCGGCGGACGCCGCGTCGCACGCCTCTCGGCGCTCCGCAGCCAGCGATGGCGGAAACAGCCGCGCTTTTAAAACATCCGTATTATAGATAGATAGATAGATAGATCGATAGATATGTATTATTCTGCAGAAAGGTACATTCAACCTGGTGGCAGAACTCTACAATCTACATATTACTAATATTAACCTAAAATTACTTAACAACGTAACTTTAAATTATTTATAGACATAATAATAGTAATAATAATAATTATTATAATAATAATAATAATATAATTATTATTATAACATTGATGTTTTGCTTTTGCTGTTTTCATCTCCTCGATATCTTTTCAAAAACAATTTCTCAAGTATGAATAAATTGTCCAGAATTTTTTTATAATTGCTCGCAAACAACAATCACTCACAACTGTCACTGCTGTCGATCCTCGGACAGCACGAAGCACTTTGCTATTCGCGACCTTTCATCATTGTGGTATTGCTTTTTTAGGTTATTTATTTACGTGATAATAGCAATAAACCTTGACTATATAGAACTTTGACTACGTAGAAGTTTGAACCTTGTCTGTATACAACATTGATTAGAAAATTAAGATGACTGTCAAATTTTAGGCAGAATGTATATTAAACTAATATTGACGTGTTATCCATCACATTAGAACCAGGACGTTTTACTTCGATATGTTTCTTATATTTAAAACATACATGTTTTAAATATAAGAAACATCGATGTTTTTCGTCGATGTTTTCATAGACATCAAAACTCGGTCGATGTTGTTAAAGAATAGCCATGTCGATGTTTTGTTTCTGTCAACCACCGTCGACCCCTTCTGGCCCATGTAGTCAACCTGTATTACCGTTATCACATACTTGTTTATGTGGCTACGTGGATTGGCAAAATAACCTGTGATGAAACGAGGCGGCAGTGGAGTGGGGGCACAGCGACGACGGTGCTGACGAGGCGACAGGAGGCAGGTGTGCGACGAGCGCCGCTGACGAGGGGTGGATAGTAATGGAAATTTTAGGCAAAACATCGACATAGCTAGTTTAGTTTAGCTTATGCCTTATTTTACGTGGCGAGACTCAGCCATCAGGCCCGCTCTTCCGTCTAATCCACGCAATTTTTTACGCTCCTTCACCACCTAGCGGAGAAAGGAGGACATCTTGGGTGACGAAACTGGCGGATCTCAATTTTGCCTAGAGGCTTATTAGGCTTGAGGATCTTTTACATGCAAGCAAATCTAATAACATGGGATATTGGCTTTACTCTCCTCCGAAGGAAGGCGGCTGAGGGATTTTTGCCTCAAAAATCCACGGCTTCGATCGGGTTTGAACCCGCAAACTTGGGTACAATAGTCCGGTACGCTGACCGTTACACCAACGAATCCGCCAAGAAATAGCCATTCTTCTTAACATCGATAAAGTCGCTGATGTCCATGAAAACAACGCAACTTAAACAACGTGAATAACGTGCAAATCATCCGCATTTATTTAGAACATTGGCAAGCTTGCTTTTGTGGGCTGTGGTGCTCTGTTGTTTGATTCCGCGTCGTAGAGAATGTCGAATGCAACGATTTGTTTTTGTTACTGCAATCCAAGAAAAGTAATACATCAAAACGTATATCTGAAGAAATATATACATTGATTGTCCTCTACTAACGTATTGTATTGGCATTTAATGCGCGGTGAAAATAATCAGAGTCCTCTCCCTCTTAACATCCAGTGTTTTTGAATTGTCCGTTTATTTTAGTCGCGTCGCTTTTAATTTCTCTATCTAAAAATTTCATATAATAATTTTACGTGCTTCTATTTGTGTCAATTTTACTTATATTATTTTAGAAGTACATCCCAAATGTCAATAATTCGCGAAAAGTGACTCCAACTGTATTTACTGACTGATCCTTTCTGAAATATTGTCAGCTGGTGCAATAGCAAGTTTGCTGGCTAAGGAATAATTCTTCGAGTGGTGTGTTGTCTGGATGATGCATATATTTGTTTAGAGTCCGTCAACATCGACCACTGTCCTGAAATCTCATAATATGAGCCTGGTGGCTCAAAACACTGGAGTGCCCTGCAGGAGATCCTAGGTTTGAGTCCTGACGGTATAAAAATCCCAATCAGAGAAGATCTGGAGGAGAATTCCAGCAGACGGTTGCTCTGATGGTAGTTTTCAGTGGTTTCAGATCAACACCAGACGAATGCCCAGTCCCCTCATCAAAGGGTCAGCGGACTGCGCGAACTTTCCTTCTGGCTTTGTCCTATCCTAACCCTTACCTACACACACTTCACTTACATGCACCACCAATACTCGCGGCAGAGAAGCGGTAGCTTAGAATCCTTGACTCCTGCTGGAGCGGAGACTCAAGCAGTGGAAAATACCTGGTTGGGGAAACCTGCATGCCGAATCATAGGTCATGTCTCAACGCGCATCTAGAGGAAGATCATTCCACTTCCTCATGATAAAATACACTGTTAATTGTCGGACTCATTGCCTTAGCAGTTATGCCGCCATGGAACACTAATCAATCCACTGTCCCTCTGCACATGTTTCTGATGAAACTGACTTATATTTCAGATCACCGCTTAAGTTCACTTTCTGTTATTGTGACTTGCAACGAATTCACTAAACTATTATTCTATTTTATTTCCGATGAAAGTACAAAGGAGTAAGCAAGGCAATACATTAGAGTTTTGCATTATGAACTGATGGCATATTAATTTCCGCAATGCGACCAGCATTGAGGGAAATCGCCGTGGAAAAAACAAAGGTGAAGAGCGTTTGAATACTGCGTGTTTGCAATCGACGGAAAATGAGACACTACAGGCTCGGCTGCCCTCGGTCATTAAAATCTATATAACGCTCAGGTTCATAAATAACCTTGTGTGCGCCAACCGCAAGAGTGGCCGGAACTCGCTCGCCCCCGCCCCGCCGCCGCCGCCCCTGCCTCTCGCCACCGCCGCCGCCAGCCGTCAATGGCAGCTGACGTCACACTCAGCTGATCGAAGCCGACGGCGGCGCCGCGCCGCGCCTGCCGCACCGCGCCACGCCCCTCCGGCCACTGCCCAAACTCGCGACAATCGTGGCTGATCGAACCAGTCCGCGTCCCCGCCCACTCGCCTAAACATATCGGTCGGACTGCAATAGTGGTACAGCTCAGAAAACATGAATTTTGAGTTAATGCACTCTAGGAATTGCAGATTGCCCTGCATTCGCCGCAACTGCAGCATATCTGGCGGGTGCGTGAACAAATTGCCCTGTGTGAACGCAAGAATAATTTCGATACGAGGTAAAATTTTCAAACCTTATTTATCTGTGGCCTGATTGTTTTGAGTTGAACTATCATTTCAGACCACTAAAATGTGTTAAGGCTATTATAAAACACGTATCAAGTCACAAAACTTCAATCACAAAAATAATCGTCTAAACAACAGTGGCGGGTGGTGACCTAACTTTCTGGAGGCTGCACTCTCAATCAAATGACGGAAATGCAACTTCCAAAATAAAACGGTTATTCATGTAAATGAATTGAAATTTGAATGAAAGCTATATTGAAGCATTACTTATATAATTCTATGTACGCGACTCCATGTTCCAAGCTTCCATGCTCATGGTTCTGGCTTTGATTTTCACTGGCATTTAAGTGTTTGTATTTGTTCTGCATTGAGATAAATTTCGGTGGAATTTATACAAAATAAAAAGAACTCGATTTTCTAAAATACGGTGATTGCATCTAGCATGGTAACAAGCACTATTGCTTGACACGTTTTACAAAATTATTTTATTTCGAAAATATCACTACTCCTGGAGTATCTTCAGTCAAAAATATTCCACGCCTCACTACAACACTTGCAGATAGTAACTTCAGCTGTAAATGTGGCTGAACCTACACACCCACTTGAGAGACAGAAAGCAACTTCCTTCCAGAACGGCTGACTTTACTCAACTGACTCCATAATCAAAGTGCATTTTGAATCAAACCTAACATCAAAAGAAAATGAACTGATCCAAATATTATAAATAATGCATTCAATACCATCAATAATTGAGGAATTCATAAAATTAAATTACAGCCAGGTGTCAGACGGAGACAGAAATTGGATTTCCTCGAGAGACTGTCTACGCTCGCGACTAAAACTTCTCCACTCCATTGGTTGCCGTGCACCGAAGAGGCCAAATTGATTGATTGATTTTTTTCGTTTTTCGCCTAAGCCAACTCTTGGTCATTAGTCCCAGTCTCGCGCAGTGCATTTTTTCTCGAGATGGCGGTGGTCTCTCCCCGCTGGATAAGATCCGGCGCTGACCTACCGTCGGCCAGGTACTTTCTCTAACCAGACTCTCCTAATTAGCGGGCACCGCCCCAGCTGACAAGCTCTTAGCTTCCGACCTGTCTCCCCGCGTGAACATATGGTAGTGAAAGGCAGTGTAAGGGGGAGAGGATAGGACAAGGAATGGAAGGGCAGATCGCGCGGGTCCGTACGCCCGTTTGATAGGGTATCGCCTGGCATTCGCCGCGTTGATCGGAGAAACCAAGGAAAACATCTGGTCAGAGCAGCCGGTCACTAGAATCTCTCCAGAGAGCGACTGAATCTGACTCCAGCCAGTGCGCTTCTCGTTAGGAGGCGTTGCAGGTCATCAGTGGATGCACTGAGCTACCGCCCCGGTCCGAAGGGCCAAAGAGTAAATGTAGTAATAGTGTCAAGAGCCAAGATCGGAGAGACGTAGTGAGCGCCAGTTGATGCCCATTGGTTCTAAAATGATTTCATTATACATCAATATTGCTGCAATATTTGAATATCGAATGCCATTAAAACGAGAATGTATATTCCTAACATATAATTTTTTATTTTCTGCGTTGTGCAACAATGAAACAAATAGGTAATAAGGCAAATGCGACAAGGGGACAAAATGCGCTAAGGGCAAACGGAAAAGGGGAAACAAAGGCAAATTGGGCAATGACTGATGGACAAGTGTATCGCATAACATCCAAGGACCTATGTGCACTGGTAATATCTAACTTCGGAGGTTCCATAAATTATTTTTAATGATCTGGAGCATTTTACGGCTGTTAGGGACGCACGCTTAATGCGTTGTTTAGATGGTTGGTTGCTAAGCCTGTAAACTGACGTATATAAAGTAGTTATTCATCCAACCCAGGACTTTGGCCCAGAGGTTTTTTGTCGTCCGAGGTCATCAGATCCAGTTACCACCCGTGGTATATATAAACTATTTTTTTTACCTAATTTTGTTGATTTAGATTATTTGATGTTAACTTGATTTCTTTATTTTTCTTTCATTTTCTTCCATAACTCCCATAAGAGAAATGTGCATCATTCATATTTCGTTTGATATTTCTTTCGACCCAGGAAAAGTTATGCAGTGTAATCAAGCTCAGCATCAAAACCCAAAACAAGCTATAATGTATCATCAATAAAATATTTTAAAAGAAATATCTGGGAAGATCTACGCAGGGGATAAGAACTCACGGACTGCAACGACCCTTGACTGTAAGCGAATAAACATGATTCCCATCGATTGTTGCCATCAACAATCGATTGCATTGTCATTGATTTACGGGGATTGTTTGTAACCGAATCATTCGTCATAAACTGCTATTTGACCGTTCTATTTCTGTTAAACGAACACAAGCATTCAATTTGGTATTTTAGTTTAATTCCATATTTTATCCAGTGATTGCCCCTAGTATAGAAAAATTGAACTCGAGGCCCCCGGGCCGTGATTTGAGTTGAACGTCAAAAACACAAAATCCGCTTTACGTTTGTTTTGTTGTTTTTTTTTGGGGGAAAGGGCACCCTGTAAAGTGAAGTGAAAAATATCTGATTTTGTTATTTTACAATAAAATAATTGCGTGGGGAATAAAACTGAAAATGCTCACTAAACATATTCCCGTTTAATCGGCCTTTTCAACAAATCATTGTATACAAAGACATGTTATTTTAGCCAGAAGTTCGTGTTTACTTGTTAATTTTTCTTAACTTGTTTTCTTTGTTTCGTCTGAAAAATGAAGTATATGATTTTTATGATTTACAATATGTTCTTCATGAACAAAATAATTAAATTAGTGCAAAGATAATTTAAAACATTATGAAAATAACGTGCGCACAACCAAGTTAAGGAGTACATTGTGGTACATCGCCCTAGCGGAAAACTTATGTCCATTGACATATGTGGAAAAAAGATCTTATTTTTGAGTTGTTTTTTAAATGAAGTTTTTAACTCAATCATGTTCTAATGTCCTACATTACATTTTAATTGTGTACCTATTACTTGGTATGATTGCGGGGAGGGATTCCGGTAATACTGTTGTCCCAAAATGGATTTAACGAAGAAAGAAAATTAAACCCGCATTCAGCCCAAAACATTTTAATTAATGTGCTTTTCAATTTGAAAATATGTTGAAGTAATTTTACATCTCGATAAAAAGGAACCCATCCTCTCAGAGAACATTTTCTGACCGCCATTGATGATGCGAAATTGATGCACTTTCATGAAACTGGCGGCTTGAACGACGCCACGAAACTTCACGACCGATTGCGCGCCAAGAACCGGGAAAGGGAAGAGAGTGACTGGCAAGCCCTGCAAGATGACGTTGAGATCGTCTGCTCGCTCTGTGGTTGAGCGGGAACTGCACGAAGCAGCCCCTCGCACGAGCCAATACTATAGGGGTAATGAGGCGGGAATATCGTTCAATCCATCATCTGTCACGTGCCTCCATTGCCCGACATGGAGTTTCAAAAGCACAGCCGTTTGTTAGAATGGAATTTCCGCTCGGTGGAATATGATCTCGTTCCCTTTGCGTATAATGAGGCTTCTTCCGGGGCTTTATCTTATCTCAATAGAGGCTTGAAACTCATCCTCTTCATCGCCGATCTCGAAGGAATGGACGTTGGGGAAAAGGGAACCTAGTCGAGCAGTGGACAGTTAGGGAGAGGCCGTCTAATTGGGCTGGCTTTAACCCGGGTAAGAACAATGCGAATGGGTTCGTGTCGATTGATTGATTTTGATTGATGGGTTGCCGGGGCCACAAATGCGATGGCCGATAGTTCCATTGAGTAGGAATGTTTTATTTCGGCATGGCGCCTCAACCCGCTGAATGGTGAAATCCGCGCCGACCTACGTCGAATTGACGGGAAAATTCCTCCAAGTCTTTTCCCCAATGTCACACCGCCCTAGCTGAGTAACTTGAAGCTCCTGCATTGAAAAACTGAATATATTGATGATTTTCCCAACATAATCCGTTTGAATTTGTATAAATGAGGGCCCGGAAAAGATTACGCTAATACTATTAGCTACCCCTTAGCAATACACCGATGACAGCAGATGTTACTTCGTCGGTGTTGGCTGTCAGTAGTCTGAAATCGTTCATGAAAAGTTCATTTATATGGCAAAATCACCAATATGGAATTCACATTCAAATTTTATGTTTCAGAAAGATATAACCATTAACAAAACTAGTGTGCTAAAGCAGCACATTATAATCGCCTCATAATGGTTACATAAAACTATTATATCGCAATTTCTCTCCGAAATAAAAAATCTTAGCCAACACTTTTGAAAAAATCAAATTTTCAAAAGTTGTACATGACCTTATTTCAAAACACATCTATAAAGAATGGCGAATGAATTTAATTTGGAGCCTTGCTGCCGTATTCAGTTGAGTCACGCAGTAAACACTGAGTAGAAAATTTCAGTTGGTACGGGCAGGGGAGAATCAGTGGATTAACGCAAGCAAATAGTTGTATTTTTCAAAAATTGAGAATTTTAATTTTTTTTTATTCCAGGATTTTTTCGAATTTCTGATAACTAACAAAAACAAACCGTTTTACATAACTGAAGACGGGATAGTTTTCGCTAATTACGCTGCATTGGGAATTAATACTAAAACGTTCTAACGCAACGTAGACTTCGGGGCCGGAGGTTGCATAATTTCTTTCCATTTCTGCAGGATTTGGGAATGAGTAAAAGATTGTAGTATCTAATCAAAGACAAGAATTTTAAAATGATTTTTTTTCAAGTCCAGGTACAATTGCTGAAGTGTGAATCACAAGAAGAATTCCAAAAAGCGGACGTGTTGTTGTAGCCCAGAAGAAGTCCCCAAAAACAGCCAAGCGTCGAATATCCACTTAAATTTTCCACGTCAGGAGCACAGGTCGTCGTAACTTGCTCCCTAACCTCTCTGCCAATTCATTTTGCCAGGATACACTGCTAACACTGCCGCTCGCTATCTGCCGGTGTCGGGTCGGAGCCTTTTTTAGCCTGTTTGGGTATTGGCCCGCCGACTAGCTGCGGAGAGGGGCGGGGCGATTTTTCTTTGTTGCCTCTTTCTCGCCAGGGCGGTAACGCCCCCCTGACGTCACTCGGCGGGCCTTTAAACGTCTGCCCGGCGTCACACAGATAATAAGAATATACCAATGATACATACCTGCGTTCTGGCATACATTTTCACTGACAATAATCTCTTTATAATAATATGTTTTTTAAACTGTTAAAAATATACGCACCTCATACATAAATTCAAATAAAATTATAAATTCAAAACTCACGATATTCATAATATATGTTTGTGACATTGTTACACGGAATTTCCCATCGCTGTATGTTATATAAAAAAAAAATCTAAAAGCACTAAATCTGTTCTTGGCGGGTTTTTTTTATTTTTTCAAAAATGTTGGGAGAACGTTCAGCGGGGTCGACGGACCCTTCTGTGGGCACAAGATCGATGCAAGGGACAAATGAGTCCCCCTGTTCCTCCCCACTTCATCCACTTGCCTCATTCATTCCTCTCCCTGGGAAACTCTGCCTTGCCACCACTACCGCATCTTGATTCTTGCATTGCCCTATTTTTTGGGAGGAACTTTAGGAAAACGGATATAAATATTTAACACAATGTGAGATACGATATCATTTCTCGTAAGAGATATCTAATATTACAATGTAATTAATATTCCGAGCTAGAATCATGCATTTTCTCTCCTTCCTCCTCAAACTGCCAGTTCCTATTCTCCAAAGTTCTCATAACTTGTTTCCGCCTAGACGCTGCAAGATAACTCTGAAAGATCGCTACTGATCGAAAATATCTTAAGCTAGAATATATTGATATTTTGCGCACCAAGAATAAAGTATATTATCTCTGATTTGGGTCCTCGCCTGAAAATGTAAATGAGCCCTTCCTTTACTTCTTCAGGCAAATTCCTTTTTTCCTAAAGTTCAAAGTCAACCGAACGATGTCTGTGTGTGACGTTAGGAATTCAAATGAATAAAAATCAATTTCTTTGGAGATTATGTTTTACATTGTACCTTTGAAAACTATTTTTCTATTTTGTATATTGATTTAAAAACCTTAATTGTGAGTTACACTACTTAGTATAACTGAGACCTACACCATTATCTTCACACTATCCAGAAAAGTTATTTCATCAAAAAGATGGAGTTTTTTTGAAAATTTGAAAATATCCAGGGGTTTCATATAAAACACCCTGATTACACGATTTCAAATTCAACGGGCGCGACATCAGCCAAATCGATTGGGAATAAATCGGCTGTAGGTTTAGCGCATCGTTGTGTACAAACGGATGGACAGATAACACGGAAGACGTTTGGGTGTCACTCGATTTTTCGTTATCAGGATCCCCCAAACATATTTTCTTAAAAATTTTGTGTTTCAGATTTTTTCTGAATTTATTAACTGAATGTATCCATTTTTTCGTTGCCAGGGCCATGTAATAAGAGTTTTCTGTCGAAAATGCGCCGTTTTTTCTCGCAGTATTACATTACTTTCTCTCTACTCCGTAGCGGGTAAGTAAAGGTGGAAGGAATTGAAAAGCCCTGGGGTGAAGAACCTTTCCTGCAGTCGTTTAACTGAGACAAAATGCACGCGTGCACCTTCGTACTAGTCGAAACCTAGAGTGAATGGGCACACTGAGTGTAACATTTCAAACTCTGCTTTATTGTGTGCAATGACAGTGACTAGTTAAGAATTTGAGCGGAAACCAATGCCACCTCATATTTGTGCTAGTCGTATCATTTTGAGCTGAGCTTTCAGTGCACAAAGATTTGCTTAAGTAGTAAGTAGTGGAAAATGTCTCCTGCTGCTCTTGCAAATAAGTTGGTGAGGAGAATACGTCACCATATAGATGGGCATATATAGTATACAGCCCATATAGTATATAGGCTATATAGCCCGTTGAGATGGGCCTATGATACAACCATATGGGAACCAAGAATCGATTAGCGTAATCCAGGGAGACAACGAAAGATATGGGAAAACAACTTTAAGGAGTCAGCTGACAGAAATTGGATGAGACTGGCTGCATGCGGAACGTCATGGCCGTCATTTCAAACAAGGTGAATGGTGGAAATAAAGAAAAGGTGAAACCAGTGAAGTGTTGTAAACAATATCAATATTAAAAGTCAGATTGTATTAATAGCCAAGTTACATGACAATTGGTTAATTATTAGTTACCAATACCAGCTTAATGTGTGAAATTTATTCATTTGTTTAGTTGTACTCAACCAAACTGCACAGACAGTCCGTTTACAACTTCTCTGGGAAACCAGAAGCCCCTAGCTCTTAAGTGATTGCAAAGGGCTGATAACACAAAAAAATCAAAATCCCACACACAATAGTCGCAAATTGGGGGACAAAGAAGATTGGTCGATTATGAGGGTTTGGCCCAGTTACTGGAGACGCTTCAGAGTGCATTGCATGCAAACGAAGGACTTGGGAGATCGGGGAGCTAAAATGCATTCCAGCGCAACTACTGTGCCAAGAATGGTGGAGAACAGCTGCATAAATTAGTATACAGAATGTTTCAGAATAAATGTAACAAACCTCTAGGGAATTTAGAGTTGTGGAATATGATCACATTTTTTTCTATAAACACGTGGTTAGAATTACGTTTACGAAGTACGCGTTTGACTTTTGCCCCGATGCCAGGCAACCTTTTCCCTACGCTGATGTTCGACTGGTAGACGAAATCTCTGCTTCAGAACTAGACCCCGCCACACACTTGTACGACGAGAATTTGAAATTGATTGATTAGTGAATTTTGGGACACGGAACGGCTAAGGTTGTTTGTCCTACAAATGTAGTACATTTTATCGTGGGAGAGGGTGGTGATGTTCCCCCGCTGGGTAGCAGAGATTCGGCGCCAACCTGTACTTCAGTTAGCGGGGTTTTCCTCAGCTAGGTATCTCCCCCCAGCAGAGCACTGTCCCAGCCAGACAAGCACTATGTTCCTGGGATATGTGCTAGCAATACAAGGAGTGTCAGTGTGTGTAAGGAGAGGGTAGGACAAGGCAGAGGAAGCAATGTTCACACCAGGTCCATGGCCCGTTTGTTAGGTACTGCCCGGCATTCGCCTGGTGTTTATCGAAGAAACCATGGAAAACTACCGATCAGGCAGCCGTAGCCAGGATTCTTCCAGACAGCGACCGAATCTGACCCAGTTTTATAGCCAGTATCGAAAATGCATCCGTCGAAACTCAAACGCTAGGGCCTCTGGTCAGAGGCACGCAGTGACGTCAATTGAGGCCTTACCACCTAAAACTTCGTAAATCAATTTACCGGTATGATCAGACAAAATGGCTCAAATTGAATGGCCCTTTAATATTTTTAGAGAAAATAGTTTGTGTAACGTAAAGGAACGAAAATTAGATACTAATTCCCTTTTCAATAATGGAATCTCTTTGGGAAACATTCCATGATTCAGAGAGCAAATATTTGCAATGGTTTCCGTACTACGTATTAAGCAGAATCCTACGAATCCTAGATAAACATAGGGAGATAAAGATTCTAAAGTGTGCATAAAACATCGAATCATGAAGAACTGTTTTCCCGGGAAAAAGGGGGATAAAAATTTTCGCGCTGAATGTCAGAATTATTTTTTAAAAATTTCGTTTTTTAATTTTCAGAAGAGAGAATGTTTTTCAGTTAGAAAATCAAAGGCCGCAGATTAAGGCCAGAAAGGGTGAGGAATTTAGTTGCTGGTAAGAAGATTTCTGAATATTTTTTTTATCTTTTTGGTTTAAAAAACTTTACAGATGTTTCTGCAGTTTTAAAAAAATTAAACAAAAAGAATATAAAAAGCATCATACATAGTTAAAGAAATAAAATTAGTAAAACAAGAAACAAGTGTTAGAAATTTAATTTTTGTCCCCCTTTGTTAAAATTTATTGGGATTTTTTTTTCGTTTTTCCGAAAATTGGATTTTCTTTTCCACACGTTTTTGCTTTCCAAATCAATTACTTTCGTTTCAGCGTACATTCCAGTCCATTCTGAGAAGTTGTTATGCCGGGACATCTTTCTTCCTAAAACAAAAATTAAAAACCATGGAAACAGCCCAACATCGAGAAACGGGCAACAAAGCGAGACAAATTGTCTTTTCCCCATGTTGCCAACGGCGCTCAAATTCTTTATTTATCATTCCCCAGATGGGAATAAGAGGAAATTTTCGAGCTCAAGAAATGTTGAGAAAATTCATTTTCCCCCATACTTCACGAACAATTTTACCTTCAGAGGACAGAAAAATAAAATTAATTTCAAAAAAATTTAAAAACAGCGCGCAGATGCCTGGCTCAAAAAATCAGATGGTTTAAAAGGGCTGCAAACCAGGCACCCTCGACTAAGAATCCCATGGAGCGACATCACGTCGCCCCTTTTTTTCTTTTCCCTCCCGCTTTTTTTAGCCCAAAAAACCCAAAGGAGGGATGGGGGGAAAGGGGTGGCAACCAGCCGGGGGGCCCGACCCGGGCCACTGAACGCCTCTGACCGGGGTCCGGGTTTCCCCACTCCCACGAGGCAGATTTTCACTCAGCTTTTTAGCAGGTCGAATTCGTCGCCGTCTGGAGGAGAATTTAGCGGGCAGCTGCTTGATCGGAGTTTTTTCCCCCTGAAACCGGGAATGCCGGAGCAGTACCCACCAAACGGACCCCGGACCCGCGCGATCTGTCCTTCCCTTCCTTGCCTATCCTTCCCTTACACACGCACACACACACAAAACCACACACACACTTACACCAAAATTTCTACAATATTACGGAGACGATTGGGAGTTTTAATTGTCCGGCTGGGGCGGGCCCCCCTCGTGGGGGAGTCCTGAGAGGAATCCCAAGCCGACGGTAGATCGGGGGATCTGCCATCCGCGGGGAAAACCCCCTATCCCGAGAAAAAAAAACACACAGCGGACAGAAAAAGCATTTACGCCCGGAAAAACGAAAAACAAACAAAGAGCCGTGCTCGTCCGAGACCCCGGGGAGGCCCGGGTTTTCGGCGAGCCACTGTCCATTCCGTTTTTTACGCGGGGCCATCGGGTGCCATGGCGGATGCCTCGTGCTGCGCGCTGGAGTTGGGCGGGGAGGCAGAAGGGGCGGGAGTGGCTGCTGGTCGGGGTTTGCGGGCAGAAGTAGGCTGGCTTTGGCAAAGGGTCCTTGGTGGAGACGGTGGGACTGAGTCCGGGAGGGTGAAGCACCACGGTGCTCGAGGGGTCGGAGCAGAGAGGGGAGGGGGCAGGGGAGTGGCAGGATGGAATAGGGTTGGCTTTGGCGGAGCGGGTGAAGCGGTCGAGGGTCGTTTGGACAAGGCTGGTATGGGTGAAGAGGGCGGAAATGGATGGAGCGAGACTGGCAGGGGTTGGGGTGGAGCTGTAAAGAGACGTGGCATCACGGACGGAGCGGAGAGGGGCGGGTCGGCCTAGGCGGTATGCGCAGTGTTCGTGCCTAAACAGCGTCCAACGCGACGGCCCACCGAGGCAGCAAATGAAGGCCTCAAATACAGCGGTGTTGGCGGCCGCGCCAGCTGTCTCTGCGACGCGCTGCGGCCAACGCGGTTCAACCGCCACCGCCACTGCTGCCACCAACACTACTACTACTACAGTGCGACTACTTCATTATTGTGCTGCGATAGTGAAAAATTCTGCCTGGTCGATGGGTCCTCAATCGCCGAGGAACAGTGCGCTGATCGCCCTGAACGCTGCCCAAGGTCACGCACTGCGAAAGGCATGCTTTCAAGTCTTGGTCATAGTCGCATGGTGATGGATCGCCGAGTTCACTCAAACAGAAAGTGTTTGTGTATAACACAGACATAAATGTTCAAACTGTTATGACATTGTATCCGGGAGCATTTCTTTCAAATGCTGACTAATAAAGAGCGTAATTACGGTCATTTTCAACAGGACTCCCAACCGCACACACTACTTCAGCTTCTCAAGGGTTTGCATGATGGAGGTAGAATCATCGCACGTGGTTTGTTGCCTTCCGCTCTTCTCATCTCACTCCCTGCGATTTCTTCTTTGGAGATTCCTGAATGATCGTATATTTGCGATGAATCCCTACCCGGAAGAATTGCGGCATAATATAGAGCATCAGATCTCTGCAATACCACAGAACATTATTCACAGAGTGAACCAGAAGTCTCCGTGTCCTGGCACAGGTGCCGACGCTTCGGCCGCCATTTCGCGACTTCCTCTGGGCAAAAAGCCCTGAGGCGCCCATTTTCGCCGCGGAAGGTCGCAGAATGGTGGCCGAAACACGCGGCCAGTCGCAGAATGGAGACCTAGGCACCTGTACCGGGGACGAGGCGACTCCGAACAGCCATTTAGATATTGTTTTGTTTTGTTGAGCGTTAGTTGCAGCGCCGTGATCGGGAGGTCCTAGATTCGAGTCCTGGCGTCAGGATCTTCGACACTAGCTTTCTAGCTAGGTCGAATTCAGTCACTGTCTGGAGGAGAATTCTAGCGACCGGCTGCTCTGATCGGTAGTTATCCATGGTTTCTCCAATCAACACCAGGTGAATGACGGAGCAGTACTTATCAAACGGGCCACGACCGCGCGCAATCTGTCCTTCCCATTCCTTGTCCTATCCTTCCCCTTACACACACACTTTACACTCAACATGTACTACACAACACATATTCCGGGAGACCGGTCGGGAGCTTAGAGCTTGTCCCGGGGGGGGCGGTGCCCCGCTGGTGGGAGAGTCCTGATCAGAGGGAAACCCCATTAACCGACGGTAGGTCGGCGTCGGATCTCGCCATCCAGCTAGGGAAGATCACCTCATCTCCCGAGAAAACATGCACTACACTAACGGGACTAATGACCAAAGCAGTTGACGCGCCCAGACACACGAAAAAAGTAATCAATCAATTGGGCGTTAGTGCAACAGAAACGAATATCAAAATCAAGGTAATCCTGAAGTGCAAATTTTCGTCTATCAGTCAAGCCGGAATTTTGTTATAGAGAGACGCGACGAATCACCTGAATTTCGTTCTTTGAATGACAGAGGTTTATTCTGGCGATCGACTGGTAGCTTTCAGTCAGGCTATAGATTCCTACCATCTGCATTCTATCGGGCTGATAATATGGACCCTGCCTAACGCTTCAGTTTCAATAAACAGGCATAACTGAGGGCTTGAGTCATGAATCATTTCGCGATCCAGCAGCAGCTGCACTGAGGCAGCGTGCGCGGCTGGGCAGCAAAGCTGTGAGCAGAGGTCACCGGCGACAGCGGGGTGGAGGCTAAGGGCGCAGGCAGCGCGGAGTGCATGGGTGAGTTCGCTTCACAGAGAGAGACCTCCCGAGGACGGCAGCTGAGAGGAAGGAGAGGCAGCGAAGACGGATGAGAGAAGAGAGAAGGGAATCTTGCGTGAAGGAGAAGGAAACGCAGGGGTGGTTAACGTCACGTTGGGGAGGACAATGGAGCAGAAATAAAACTTAAGGTAGAAACGCAGGGGTGGTTAACGTCACGTTGGGGAGGACAATGAGACAAGAGTTGATTGATTGATTGATTTTGCGTGTTTCGGGCACGTCAACTGTTTTGATATTAGCCCCGCTAGTGTAGTGCATGTTTTTTGTCGGGAGATGGCGGTGATCATCCCCCGCTGGATGGTGAGATTCGGCGCCGACCTAGCGTCGGCTAGTGGGGTTTCCCCCTAACCAGGACTCTCCCACCAGCTGGGCACCGCCCCAGCCGGGACAAGCTCTATGCCCTTGACCGGTCTCCCGGAATATGTGGTAGAGTAGTGAATGTTAGTGTAAGGAGAGAGGATAGGACACGGAAGAGGAAGGACAGATCGCGCGGTTCGTGGCCCGTCTGATAGGGTATACCCGGCATTCGCCTGGTGTTGATCGGAGAAACCACGGAAAACTACCGATCAGAGCAGCGGGCTGCTAGAATTCTCCAGACAGCGACTGAATCTGACCAGCTGAAGAGCTCGGTCGAAATCCTGCCGTCGTGGGAGTGGGAACTAGACCTCCCGATCAGAGGCGCTGCAGTGACATCAGTTGCTGCACTGAACCACCGCTCCCGGTGCAGTGTGGGTTGAGAGGAGGAAGGATAGTGATGGAGGGATGGTGACAACGAAGAATAGTGCGATGTTCAAGGACATCCAGGTTGACGGTGGGACGCAAGAGATGGGGTTGAGCGCAGGTGGGCGTCGGACGCTGGTAGGCCCACAGAAGCGTGGGCTTGCCGGCAGTTGGAGGGGAGGAGGAGGCGGCGGCTGCGGCGGGACTGCGGCTGCGGGCGTCGGACAGGGGCGAGCGACGCGGCCCGGGGTTCCTGACCGCCCTATCTACAAAACCGCCGGTTACCCGGTTAATTTGCTTACAAGCGCACCATCTCGGTGCCGTAAGTTCGTTATCGAGGGCCGCCGCGACCCGGGCAGCGGCGTTGGGGGATGATGGCGCAGTGTCGCCCCTCGGGGCCCTCAGCGGCGGACAGGGGAAGGGCAGCTCGACCTCATGTGCTACGTGCTGTACGCCGGGGTGATCATAATCAAGGAAATGGTTCCGTGTCGTATTTTATAATGTAAGGCGCGCCCTGCACTAGGAGTTTTTAAAGAGGGATTCTAACTTGAATTTTTGGCGCGGTTGTTTTATTCGAAATGTTTTAACGTAGTTTCTTAATATACTTCATTATTTTGCTGCATTTTAATCGTGACATTAAACTGTGCTCAGGATGTGTTGTATTAAAAATAACAAAAATCCAGCAGAGGTAAAAATTTTGAACTACAATATCTGGCTCAAATTACCAAAGTAAAATATGAGTATTCAAAATGTTTCTTTACATTCTAATAAAAAGGTTGTAATAAGGTATATTTTGAGCGATTACAAGTATAAGGAGAAGGAGTAGAGTTTAACTGCCTAACGATGGTATATCACTTTTTTTTAAATGCTCACTGATTACGTGAATATAAGGCACGGCCATCTTTAGCTACCACTTTAAACCTTTACTTAATTTTTGATAGCCAGGTTCATGTCCCGTAAGCTTTAGATATAGGTGATGAAAGAAATTGAAAGACGTATCTTAACCAAATTTAAGGGGATATGCTACTATCTGGAATGTACTCTGAATATGAACACAATTCATATGACAAACTAAGAAGGTAGTGTAATAACGTCTCTTTTCAACAAATTATTTATATAAGCTTATCATTAAATGTAATCAGTACAAATGTGATATTTTTGAAATATTTTGTAGATTATATGAAAGTACATTCAAGTATTACATCTCAATTTTATTTTTAATTGGTGGAGTTCATCTCGATTCTTTTATTACTAATTATTCTTTTTTCTTGTAAGTAACTTAAATTTATTTTTTTTTCAAATTATATCTTCAACCCAAGAAAACATCCCTTTGATAGGGCACTATTTTTTCCAATAAAATATTTTTTTACTTATCAACTTAATTTTAACACAACCTTAATCCGATCATTTATTTGAAATATGTAACTATCAGCACTTGAATTTTCTTTCACCGCAATCCACAAAAGAAATTTATTATCTGCATTTATTGTTACTGTTCCTTCTAATTTAAGTTTTCACAAAAAAAATTAGCAATAAGAGAGTCGAGAATAAAATGTTATACCTCAAATACAAAATTTAATTAATCGTATGTACGCTTTAAAGAAGAAAAAAGTTATTACATTAATTTCAAACTTAAAAAAGGAGAGTGCAATAACTCTTCTAATTTCCCCCACAGAGTTGCTGCTCCCGCTCCCTTTAATTACGTCCTTTTTCAGCTGCGCTTCCAGATTGACTGGGCCCCGCGAGCGCTGTAGATTACCTTCCTCTCTTTTCCTTCTCTTCCTTTCCCGTTCGCTTTGCTTAATCTTGGTTTCCTTGACCGTCTGGTCACTGGTCCTGACATCTTCGTGATCGCAAATATCTCCTAATGGTGAAGATTTCTGAGGTTTTTGCCTTTGGCCGTTTTTCTTTTATTCCGCCCTTTCCACTTCTATTTCAATTAACTCTATTTTCATTAACTTCCAAATTTTCCGGATTTTTCCACTCTTCAAAGGTGCGGCTTACCGCCACTTTCCACGTCTTTCCTTCGATACTATGTGCGGTTTGCACGTCACCGCTATATCTTTCTGTATACTATTTCTCAGACCACTCTTCTTACTTCTTTCTCTTCTTCATTTCTCTTGCTCATAGATTTCTCACCCTACTCTTAGACTGCCCTCTCATTACAGCGTTGGTTTTATGTTGCCTATTTACGGTGTTTTCCAGATTTTAGTTTCCAGTGTGCGGGATCATCTCAGTTACCACCATTTAAATTCGATTTTGCTTTGTATTTTCTTGCTCCTATTCTTTGTTGGGCTGATACTGGTACCTTATACAATTTCCACCCTACCTTTCTGGATGCCCGACTTCGACACTTCGCACGAATAGCTGCTTCGCGATGGTTGAACCCTTCCACCTGTCACCCCAATCTTCTAACCCTTTCTGCCCAACTCAACCTCTTCTCATTAACAACTCTGTCAGCTTCTATGTTCCCGCCGCTTCTGGCACTCGATGCCCTGTATGCCCTGCCCCTTCGCGCCCAATTAGCAGCTCTGGAAAATGGTCCACAAGGCTCCAGAACCTAAAAAGGCATATCAAACCATTGCTATTTGGTCGTTGGGGTAGAACGCTATCTTTGTTAATTGGTGCACGTTGAACCCAACGACTGGACAGTGGTGCAGAGAAGTGGCCACTTAAGATATCGAGAGTGATTGATCAGTTTATCAGTTAAATGTGACAAGAATTTCAAGATTGTGCGTCGGAAATAGCCTGCCAGAAAACTTCGACAAACTAATAAAATATCTGTGACGCTCAAAACCCTTGCTCCTGTGAAACAACACTCTTCCTTAACGCCGAGAGCGCTTTTTGCTCGCTCGTTTATGGAAGAGCCTTTGGCGGTGCGCAGTCAGGGCGGAAGGAACTGCAGCCGCCGCCGTTAGAAAATGGATACCCCGGACGTGAATATGGACTCAGCTACTGCTAACACTCTCCCAGCCTGCCTCCTACTACCAACCTGCCTGGCAATCCCCACCCGCAACTGGAATGGACACAAGTAAGCGGAACATGGCACCCACACCCAATATTACGACACTCAAAATTCAGCGCGATTTTCAACCTTATAAAAGACCTTTCGGCAACAGCCCTTTCCCCAGCCCTTCTGTTCCTACACACAAAATTTCTTCAACCCTCTTGCTGCCTTTATTCCCATCGACAAGCTTCCTCTGACTCAATGCCTTAGGCCAGACTGAAACTAATACTGACTCACTACACACACCAGTGAACAACTCCGACCAATCGACCGAAGATTGGACAATTTAAGATTGACTTATCGTCCATCTTCTGCCCAACAGAGATCACCAAGGATCTTTCCTCCACCGTATTGGGCAAATGATGAAATGTCTGAAGACAGCCTAATTATTTCGCCGAAAACTGTGGTGGCTCATAATAAATACGAGACCGACTGACACTATACGTACCAGTGACTCTGAAAGACAACTACTTCAACACTGCCTACCACTACAACCGGGCGACGGACGGAATCCGGGACAGGTGAAGAAAAAGGATCACCCCAAATTCCTATTGAGACTATAAAGACATACTCTAATGCACTCAACCAGTACCATGTAACAGAAATGCAGAAAAAGGGACCTGACCGGACTCAAGAACGCACTGGGATATTTACATAGCACGCATGACATGACAGTGACTACAAAAACTGAAATTTATTGGAAACCAAGAGCGTAAAATTGGAGGACTACAAACCGACGGACAGAGTTCCCCAGTGCAAAAATTGCCAAAAACTCTACCATACAAGGACTTACTGCAGACGCCCGACAGTGTGTGCTCTCTGCTCACTAAATCACCCAACAGAAAATTGTCCCTTGGCCCAAACTGAAAATTTTATTCCCAAATGTTCAAATTGCAACCTCCTACACCCAGCCTTTGATCCCAACTGCCCTTATATTATCCAGGCCTTGTTCATTCAGCAAAGACTGACTAAGACCAATAATGACTCTCAATCCTTCAATCTATCTTCTCATTCATTCCCACCCTTCCATTCTCACCTTTCAACTCCACCTTGATCTAATTCCTACAACAGCTCATTGCAACAATCACCTCCAACCAATCATCCACTTCAAATGTACAAGACCTACATCACCTTCATCTTCTTATCCTTCACTGACCTCAAGACTTAATCCTATTACTTAAATCCTGTGACTTGAAAAACTACTTACTGCAATAACTCCAATAGCAATATTTAAGGACCCAGGAGATATTTGATCAATTGGTCTGTGGGCCAGAAACTGGTCGATATTTTCAATTAAATTCAATGGCTCGTTCTTCTGCTCCAAATTTTTCTTCATGGAATGCACGCGGCGGTCTTAAAGACAAAACCCTCCCAACAATTTCAAGGATTATTCTGTCGGGATCATGTGTCTCCAAGAAACCATGCTCACAGCCCCAAAGTTAACCCCCGGCATTCAAAATTACACTTCACAGGAACGACTGCATCGCCTCCGCTGGTGTGGTACGGCAACCAAAGGAAATTTGATCCCCATGCCCCATCCACTCCCACCCATGAATGCCTCTAGAATGCCTCGTTGTTATCATTGGAACTCCTCGACCCCAATCACGGCTATTTCGGCTTATAAAACTCCTGTTATCCCTATCCCAAACTCCGGACTCCTCCTTTCAATACTAATTCTTCCCTACCCTTTTATTCTTTCAGGCGACTCCTAACCCCAACATACAATGGGGCTGCAAGACGACCAATCGGACGGACGACAATTGAGGATTTTAGATCAACACTCAGACTTAATACTAAAATGCCTGTCCGAAATCCGACCACTATATACGTGACCGTCTATATAGGTGGATACCCCCATTTTAGGATGGAGCCCTGCTCGGGACCTTAGCAGTGATGATCACTAACTTCCTTGGCAAACCAGTTGGTTTCTCCTGCTGAAGGACAACTCTTCCTAAGCGATGTCTCTGCTTCATGGAGAAGGATAGAGACCAACTCTCTCCATGGCAAAAATCGACGCCATTATGTCCTTTCTTCTTCCCCAACTTTTCCTGAATGCGCTCCATTACCATCCAAGCCGTTTCTAATTTCGATTCTTGGTTCCGGGGCCTCGCTAAAATCTTAGATTCTGGACAATGCCTCTACGGCTTTTCTTACCCCCTGCTCTAACGCTGGTGCAGGCCTCCAGCCTTTGCGAAGATGAGGCCCTTCTTATATTAGCATTCAAGCTCCTTACTTCCAAGGACCGTACGGTCCGTGAAATCGCTTCTGACGATCTTCGGCACCAGGTGAATCTCAAATATCTCGGAAAGGAAACCACCCCTGATGTGATTGAGGAGTACCTCAATAGTACCTCTACTCCTCGTCATATCGGCCGGTCTTCTCTTTGGTCGGCCGCTCGTCACGCCTCTAAACTCCTTGGTGTTTGCTGGGCGATTCGGGAGGAACATGGTCTGTTTGTTCCCTCCCTGATCCCTGAGGCAAACCACGCAAAACCTCTCCATCGAACCGCGGCATCGAAACCTTCTTCGACGTCTTCGCCGCGTGCAACAGGAGGCCCATCTGAAAGACTGGCGCCCAACCCGATCAGGGCCGCGCCGCGCACGATCTAGTTTCGTGCCGGCAATCGTTCTTCGCACTTTCGCACCGGCTTCAACCTGCGTCATTCCGATTTCTTCTGCGAACAGGGCGCGTCTCAACCTCCTCGGGTCCAGGGCGACGTGCCTTCATTCCAAGGAAGATGCAGGCTGTCGCCGGTGCAAGAAGCCTGTCCCGACGTCTGGCCTGAAACCCAGGCGCATGTCATCAACCACTGCCAGCACAATCTGAGCGCAGTGACAGCGAGGCACAACCAAATAGTCGACCTATTAAAGGTTGCAGCGTCGGCTAATGGTTGGAAAGTCCTCGCTCAAGACGAGACCTTCCTAGGCGGGACTAAACGCCCTGACCTGGTGCTCCTCGATAGGCACAGTCATCTCGTGCGTATCGTGGACGTAGCTATCCCCTTTGAAGGAGGCAAAGGGGCGCTGGCTGCGAAACGCAAGGCAAAGCTGAACACCTATGCCCCGCTTAGGCAAGCCGCTCTCTCCTGCTTCGGTGTTTCGTCCGCCTCTGTCGTCCCTCTCATCATTGGCGCCCGAGGGGCCTGGGACCCGGAGAACGACAAACACTTGAAAGAACTTGTACACCCAGATTATCTCGCTACGCTCCGTAAGCAGATGATCAGTGCTGTCATTCGCCACTCAAATGACATTTACCGAAGGCACGTTGCCTCCACCGGCACCTTTTCAGTTACCCCAGGATCTGGTGGAAGCGGACCGGGTCAACAGGCGACCCCAACAATTGTGCAATGAAGCGCTTAGCTGAGCACAACGTGCGAATGTGAATGTGTAGTATGAATGGGTGAGTGTTCCTTCTCCCCTTCTCATCCTCCCGAACAGAAATGATGAATCTTCTATCACTGACGATGAAACAACTGATCTATGTTCTTATCAGCTCAATATCTGACAGTCCTACTGGGGGCTTCAGTATATTAATCTGATTTTTGGAACAGGAGAGGTATGAGTGCTTATCAAGCCACCTCCGCGGGTCGTCTCGGCACTGAAGAATCGCCGAGTTCGGCCCACTCAAAATTTGAATAAAACATATATAGTTTACCCTGCACAAGCTCTATGCCAAATACGCGCTCTGGGTCTGAACTACGGACCATCATGGCAACTGATCAGTGCTGCCAATTTCCTGCTATCAGCGTTCTGTAGTCCTCTCACCACGGTAAAATATCACTGAAATGCCTAGAACGACGTATTCTTTTTCGTAAGAAACATCAGCGGTCTTGCAGCACCATGCACGACCGGACTTGGAATCTCTTCGATATTTTGGTTGTTATTACATATTATTGTTGTTGTAGCTAAATTAATTGTGGCAATTTTGAATAATCAATATTTAAGACCTGAATATTGCCCTCGATACATGTAACTTTCGGCGCGCGGGCGGGGATGATTCTTTGAACATTGTGATACGAATTAATACTACGTGCTTACGATTGAATAATAATTCGGAACTTGTTCACCTCAACACGTCCGTTTTATTTAAAACTCGCAATGAATACGTATAGAGTTGAATATTGCCCTAGGTCGACGCGAACGAGAACTGTTAATTTAACGAAATAAAGAAATAAAATCATTATATCAATGTGACTTGAATGGAATTCGTTACGAAAGAATAACATGTCCATCGTATTGCACACCTACGCCAGCTTAAGGAAACACAGGAGTGCTGGGTTCGTTTTATTGATAATGATTTTTATCAGAATGGTTGGGGCTGAGGCTTATCACCATTTGCTCTTTCTCATGACGAAAGTTGCTGGTCTCTGAAAGGGCCGTTTGTTGATCACACAAACATCAACGCTAAAAGTAAAGTGAGCTGCAACATATAAGCTTACGGAGCTGGTATCAGACAGCCTTAGTGCCTCAAGGATTTATGCTTTGCCAACTCGTTGGTAGAAGAAGACACCGCCGTCTGGATCTCCCGCGAGGTGATGGTGGAGCGCTTGTTGTAGTGCGCCAGGCGGGAAGCCCCGGCGGCGATGCGCCTGAAAACGTCATTGACAAAGCTGTTCATGATGCTCATCGTCTTGGCTGGAGATGCCGGTATCAGGATGGACTCCGCTTCAGCACCTTTTGTAGATGTAGATGGCGTAGCTTTCTTCCTCTTGCGCTTCTTCTTCTTGTCTCCTTGGAGATGTTCTTCTGGGCCTTACCGGCCTTCTGGCGGCCTTCCGCTCGTCTCTGGGCGGCATGACTATAGAGGTGCGTTCGGACAGCAACGCGTTTCCTGGATTTATTACTTAGAGGTCAGCGGAGCGCTCTTCCTTTTGGTGTTCAGTTGCTGACTTGTTTATTTCTTTAGCACTTTTGGGTGAGGTGGATGGGAAGGACTCTCTGTGTACCCCCTGACTAGCAGCTGCCATGAGGAGAGGAAAGTGGTGAGGGTGTGGGTTACGAGGAGTGGAGGGTCGTCATGATGCAGAGGTTGTTGTTACTGGTTTTGGGTGATGATTCAATGGCAGGAGTGGTTCTGTTTCCGGTTAGTTATGGTGGGGATATTTTAATATGTCTAACGGTATATGAACATTCTGAGTGGTTATGATATTTTAGGATTGCGGTATATCTGGGAACTGGGCTGAAATGTGGGTTTGTAATGCGTTCTTGTGTATAGTCTTGTCGTTGTCGGATGTCTTTGTCTATTGGGGCCAAGTTAAGTGTCTGCCTTAGTCTGCTGTAGTCTGTCATTGGGGAGGTTCCAAGAGTCTAATAAATCTGTTTTCTGTCCTAATCGTTTTGTGTAGTTTGTCTTCGTAGCTGCAGCCCAGGTTTCTGCAGTTGAATTTAGAATTGGTTTGATGAAAGTCTTGTATATCTGTGGTTTAGTTGCAGTCTTTGTTTTGGGTATAAACTATTGGGATTAGCGAGTTAAGCTCTCTATTTGCTGTCTGTATTGTCTCGTCGATATGCTCTGTCATGATAAGTTTGCTGCTCCAACGTCGTTCCCAAGTATTTCGTAGTCTTGGTCCAATTCTATTGGCGTCCCGTCAATAGTTAGTTAGGGAAGTGCAGGTCTGTAATTCGTCTGGTGGAACAGGATAGCATGGCATTTGTTCGGGTTTAATGGGCTATTTTCTTTTGAAATAGCCATTTTGTTCAGGCTTTTCGTGGAAGTTCTGTTATTGCTCTTGGCAGTTGCAGTCTCTGTTACCGTGAGGGCGGTGTCGTCAGCGTACATAGCCTGGCCCGTCCATGGGCTTGTTGGAAGGTCGTTTTAGGTGACAGAGAGAATAAAGTGGGTGATAGCATTATGCCTTGTGGGACGCCGGCTTGAATGGGCGATGGGTGGATGAACATTGTAGATGATGTATGAAAATGACCTGTCTGATAAATAATAATTCTTAAGAAGCGAGTGAATGAAATGAGGGATGATCGGACTGATTTTTGTATAGGGAGGTGTTTCATGGTTGATAGTATTTGTACGCTGTAGTAAAGTCTATAAGTCGCGGGCATAGTCACCGTCCGTAGTCGAGTCGCTAAGTGTCTGCAGTTAGTCTAAGTGTTTGGGAGTCCAGTCATCGTCGTTCCCGGAAGCCGAATTGAGTTTGTCTGATTTTCTGGTTCAAAAGTGTGCTGTGTCTCCGTAGTAGTATTTTCTCTAGTATTTTTCCTGGTATGGGTAGTAAGCTTATTGGTCTGTAATTGTTCGGGTCCTTTAGTGATTTGCCTGGTTTTGGTATTAGTTTGATCTTGGCTATTTTCCATGTCTTTGGGAAGTATGAAGTCCTTATGCATGGGTTAAATATGGCTGTTAGAAAAGATATTGCGTTTTTGGTTAGTTTCTTTAGTGATGTCGCTTTCACTCCGTCGGATCCCGTCGCTTTGGTCTCGCTGGCAATGTAAGTTCGCGTTTGTCACTTTTGTCCGTTGCGGTCCTCAAGTCTCCTGAGGGTGTGGAGTGGGGTGCGGAGAAATAGAAAGATGGTGGAGTCTGGGAGGGGAGTATCGGCTGCGGTGAATCTCTGTTGTAGAATGTCTGCAAACGTCTCTTGTCATCCCTTTGTGGGTCATAGGTGTATGTCGGTTTGGTTGTGTTTCAGTGGAGATATTGCTCTGTCTTCGTTCCTAGTTTCTTGATTGTAGTCCAAAATGGCTGGTGTTTTATAATTTTTTCAATTCTTGCTTGGTCCAGCTTTGTCTTTCGTATTTTGCTTTAAAGTTACGTGAGTGTGTGTCTGTAATATTCATAAGTTTGTCTGTCTTGGGGGTCCGACTTATAGTCTTTTGGGACGGTGCTTTGTTCAGTAGTTGAAACGATGTTGCCTGGTAAACTGTCGTTTGGGGGTGTAGTTCGGGCGTGGATGACGTTATAGGCTCATTGTATAACACTCCCCTTTGACTGGTAAGCTCCTGGGTCAAACTCGACTCGGACCTCTTTTTACCTGGCGCCGTTATGGCGGATTAGCTGGCCCGGCCACACCCACTGCAAACCTAAAAATGACCGGGCGGGAGCATGGATGGCGTGGGCATTGGCATGCAGAAGTCAGTGAAAGACATAGGCTCGCTTAACTTTAATTTAATAATCACTTAATTCAGTTCTGGTGAAGCCAGATGAACAAACAGACAGGAAAAGAAACTTAACCTCCAACTTAAACCTAAATACGGTCGCCGGCGTTCATTCGCCCCTCAATCACCTCACAATCGTCCGGCGCGAGCGCGGGTCATTTTTCCCGCCGCTCGCAGGGCGGCGAAAGGCGGCGCTCGGCTGCCGTCCAGGCACGCTGCGCGCCCCAGGAAAGGACGAAGTTGGCGGGCAGGTATCGATGACCCGGAGCGGCGGCGCAGGCGTGGCGCGCGCGCGGCTCGGACGGCGCGCCGCAGGTGCGGTGCCCCGGCGTCGGGTAGGCAAGGCGCCTGAGCGGAGGCGGCGGTGGCGGACGGCGGTGCAGGCGATCTCTAGCCGGCACGGCCCGCTAGCGTTCGGATGAACGCTCGGGCGGATGCGGTGCGGCGATGGCGGTCGCCGCGGGTCACAGGCCGTCCACCTGTCGATGGCCCGTCCGGGGTAGAACCTGATCGGCCGAGCTCTCGCGGTGTGCGGCGCGGCCTGGCCCAACTACACGGCCTCTATTAATAAAGCTAGGCGGCGCGGCCACTTAAACTGACTGTGACCCGCCGATGGCTGTGGCCCTGGTCGGCGCGGCAAAAGCACAACATCCGGAGGCGGATGATACGTGGCATAATCGTGGAATACTGCGTCTTGGGTGTAAACTATGTTTTTGCAATTAAGTTGTAATGGTTAAGGTCATGTAATTATGTACGGGTGGTGGTTATAGCTTATGCATTTGTATGCTTTAATTTTGTATAGAATACCAGAATTAAATAGAAAAAAGCTGAATAGGATAAATAAAATCTCTAGAATTTAAACAAAATTAGAATTATATTAGGATAGACTAGGATAGGATAAGCAAAAAGCCACCAAAACTGTAAAACTGTATTACTAAACGTAACCGTGTTGTGTTTCTGTACAATCGTGTGAATGTGTATCATGTTCATGTATTTATATTTTTGAAATTGTGGTAATGTTTAGGTCATATATTTATGTACGGGTGGTGGTTATAGATTTGCATTCGTGCTTTATATTGTAATATAATTTTGTATAGAATAGGAAGAACAGAATAGGATAAAATAAAATCAGAATTTAATTAGATTAGAATAGGACTAGGATAAGATTTACACAAAAGCCAGCAAAAATTGTAAAAACTGAAAATTAATAAATAAGAATAAAAAATAGACCGGAGAGGGTGTGACGACGGAAAATGACTCGATGAGTACAAAAACATCACTTATTTTCGGGAGCAGCTAAGAAATCGCTGAAAAACAAAAAACCGCTAAAATCAAACAAGAAAAGAAAGAGCGCGCCGCCCAAACCTGAGTTAATCATGTGGCGGCCGCAAAAACTAGAAAATAAAACAACAAACGAGCACCACTGGCGGAAGAGCTCCCACCAGGAGCAGGCCGCCATATTTCATTATATACGACGACAACGCGCGCACAATTTATGGAGATTCCTGTCCGAGAAAGACTTCTGCGTCACTTTGCGTTGCGTTTCGTCGTCTTTTCCACGTACGATGGCCGATACTAGCGCGTTCAAGCGGCGTCCGTGCGGCTGCTGCGCCATTCTGCAAAGCCGGTTCTCCAAAGAAGAGCAAGTCGGGCGGCAGCGCGATGAAGAAGCCGCAGCCGAAACCCTGCGCATCCTCGCACCTCCGGAGATGGTGGCCAACGCCATCAAGAGCCTCAAGGGAGCGCGGAGTGTTTTTCCTGCAAGCCATCAAAAAGTACATCACGGCTAATTACAAGGTGGATTCCGAGAAGCTACCGCGCCGTTCATCAAAAATACTTGAAGTCGGCCGTCAGCACCGGCGACCTTGTGCATCAAAGGGGCATTATCTGTGCCTTTTATTTTTTAATGAACATTTTTCTAGTGTCACTTCATTTTTCCAATTGTTTTGTTTGTGCGACTCATAACTAACCTCTCTCGTCTTGTTTGTGTGTTCAAATAGGCAAGGAGCGTCCGGTTCGTTCGCTGCCGGCTACTGCCGGAAAGCTCGAGAAGAGCGGCGAGAAGGCCGGAAAGAAGCGCTCGACGCCCGCCGGGTGAAGCCAGACGAAGAAGAAGCGCGGTCGCTGCTGCGCCAAGAAGGGCGCGGGAGCCAAGGCGGCGGGCGGCAAGCGCAGCGTCACTGCAGCTGCTGCGGTCGCTAAGCGTAGCGCGCCCGCTCTCCCCAAGAAGCCCAAGAAGGCGCCGCTGTCCAGGTGAAGAAGGTGGCCAGGCGTCCACCAAAACGTCCAAAGGCGCTGAAACCAAAGAAGGTCGCTTCTCCGTCCAAAACCGAAGGCGGCCAAGAAAGCTGCTCCAAAAGAAGTGATGCCGAAATGACGCACGCGCCGTTTCATCAGGTCATTTTCCGGTTCGCGCAGGCAAACCGGTCAAACGGTCCTTTTTAGGGCCATCATATGTTTCGAAAGAGCAACAAATATAGCCATTTTTTTATTCTCCCAATTTTATAATATAAATTTTAAAAAAATCCCAACACATTTCCTGTAATAGTAAGAAACGGAAAAGTGACCTTGATATCAGAATTCTTACGATTTTTTTAGAAAAAAATTAATTAAACAACTGCAAAGTAATGAGAAGGCGGAGACGTAATTATTGATATAAACCGACTGCATGTTTAAGATAATTTTCTGCCTTTGCGATACGTAAATGCACCACTTTATATGCATGGAACATGATTTTTTTATTGCACAAACAATATTGATGAGTATCACTGCGAGACGTAACGCACTGCATTAATGGATTAAATTTTACTTTTTTTTAAAAGAAAGGGGACGCGATTTTATGATTTAGTTATAGGGAAACGACATACATTGATGCTCTTTAAAACGACGAGTTGGTTGGCCCTGAAAAGGGCCGTTATTTGTGACCGAACGAATAAAAAAAAATTATTCATTCAAGCACGCTCTCCGCGGATGCGGCGAGCCAACTGAATGTCCTTGGGCATGATGGTCACGCGCTTGGCATGGATAGCGCACATGTTGGTGTCTTCGAAAGACATTCCACCAAGTACGCTCTGGCTAGCCTCCTGCAGAGCCATGACGCGAGCTCTGGAAGCGCAGAGCGGTCTTAAAGTCCCGAGCGATCTCACGGACAAGACGCTGGAAAGGCAGCATGCGGGATGAGCAGCTCGGTGCTCTTCCTGCAACGCCTGATCTCACGAAGAGCCACGGTGCCGGGCCCTGTAACGGTAAGCTTTCACGCCACCGGTAAGGCCGGCGCTCTTGCGCGCGCCTTGGTGGCTAGGGCTGTTTACGAGGCGCCTTGCCTGGTAGACTTGCGGGCGGTCTGCTTCGTACGGGCCATCGTGACGGTTGTGTTCTAGGTGATACCAGAACTTCATTTGAAAGGTTTTTTTGTTTTTTCGGCGTGGCCGAAGGTCAGTGGTGAGTGTTTTGCAGTCACCGCTTGAGCGTTTACCTATGTAAGTGGTTAGTGTAGGTTTGACGGACCTTAGTCAAAAGCCAATTTTGGTTGGAGAGGTTTAGTCACTGTCGTGACTTTGTCATTTTTTTGTGTAAGAACCCTACGCCCTCAATATATCCGAGGGAGCTTGCCGTCTGCGTCCTACACAGAAAACGTGTCGTGCGAGTTTCTTTAGCGGCGCTGGTGCTTCGCTGGATTGAAAAGGGGCTTGATAGGCTTCGTTAAAGGAGCAGCCGTCTCGTTACTGAGTGGAGTGATCTGATATCGAGTTCCTTCCTGGAGTACTTTCATCCGTTTCGAAACGGAGGGCGCGCTAGTGAGTTTGGGGAGTTTTGTTCTGAACCAGCTCAAGTGTATCCTTGTAATCTTTCCCGTAGTCCACCATGTCGCCGCGGCATAGGTGGCTACTGGCCGGCAGCACGTTTTATAGAGTGCCAGGCGGAGTCCAAGGGAGGAAGGTTCTCAAAAAGAGGTTTTAGTAAATGTATTCTGCTGAAGTTTCTGATCGGATGCGTCTGACATGTAAGTGCCAGCGCATTCTTCGGTCGAAAGTGACGCCCAAGTAAGTTGCCTTAGGCGCCCACTTCAACTTTTGAATACCTAGTGTAATTTGTTTTGGTGGTGTGTAGCGTTTTGTGTGTTTGTGTTTGCGGCGAGAGTAACAGATGGCTTGTGACTTTTCCGCTGAGAAAGTCAAGTGGTTTTCTTCCGCCCACTTTGTGCGTCAAGTTCATCTGTTTTGTAGTATTTTAATTTGTGGTCGAGGTTGATCTTCCAGCTAAGACGGCGATGTCATCAGCGTAAAGGAAAGCCGTCATGTGGTATATGCAGGCGTCATTGATATAGAGCGAGAACAGCAGCGGAGAGAGGACGGAGCTCTGGGACTCCCGCCGCAATCCTCCGCTTAGAGTGATTCGCCTACCTACATTTACTACGAATGTGCGGTTTTGTGAGGAAAGATTTAACGATTTCAAGTATCTTGTGGGAGGATGCGCCGAAGTTCATATGAGTGTTGTGTGGCACTTTGCTCAAAGGCTTGCACCATGTCGAGATAAATGACTGGTATATCCTGTGTGAGTATGATCAGCGGAAATTCCGAGCCATACAAAGTGCTTGTAATGAAGCGGAGTGGCCTGTTCGAAAGCGAACTGTTCCTCCCGGAATTAAATTACGCGAGAGAACAGTTGGTAGTATTCAAGTGCGAGGAGAAGCCTTCGAACACTTTTCCCATAATTCGGGCTGATTGGCCCATGGCTCGCGACCGTCAGATCCTGGCCGGGTTTCGGCATGGAAATACTTTAGCACCCCAGCTTCCGAAAGTGTACCGCTGTGTAATGCAGCTATTGTAGATTCGCGTAAGCGCCGTGCTTATGACCGGTACAAGGCCTCCTTTGAGAATGGGAGGGCCTCTGTGTGGTCAGGGGTCTGGCGCCTTGCGACTACGCGCATGTGACTGTAGTCGAAACTTCTTCGACTGTGCAGTGTGTGAGTGTTTCATGCTGTCCTCCGTTTCTCTTCCTCTTCCACCTGTGTATTGTTGACAACTCTCTTCAAGCACATGTCGGCGAAGAATTCCGCCTGCTTGATCTGAGAAGAGGTAAGTTTGATTACCTCCGCGTTGTTGTAACCACGTATGGCAGTTGCAGTTTTAGGCACTGACCTTAGCGCCTTGAAGTTTGAAAGATCGTTACGAGAGTGATCAGAACCGATCTCTCTCATACGCTTTTCCCACTCGGCCGCGTGATGGTTTGCGAGCGCCGTCTTTAGGCGTTTTTCGCATTCCCGCAGCTGCGTTCTGAGCGCAGGGCACCTAAACTGCTGCCATAGTCGTCTGGCTTTGCGTTTCTCGCGCAGAAGCTCTTCGACATCTGGAGGAAGTGTGTTTGAACCCCGGCGGGCGCCAGAATAATCGGCGTCGCCTTTCGTGGGCTATTTGTATGTGTTTTAGAGAGTGTGCAGCTGCATCATCGATTCTGGCGAATCCATTGATGGCGTAACTTGTGAGTGTAGTGTAGTGAGGTGGTTGCGAAACTCATCCCAGTTGGTTGGTTGAGGAACCCACTGCCGTGGGGCGCAGAAGGAGCGGATGCTACCAACTGCAAAGGTTATGGGAATGTGATCGGAAAGGGAAAAAGGAATGGGTTTTGGTGTTGTGACCCGAATATTTCCTGAAGTGAGTGCCACGTCAAGAATTTCGGGCCGCATACGAGGGTCTGAGGGATAGCGGGTGGGTGTGGAGGGCGGGATGAGTGTTACGTTGTTGTGAGACAACAGGAAACCTACAAGTAAGCTCCCGTTACTGTTTGTAGTTGCATCCCCATTCCTCGCAATTTGGCAAAAATCAGGTCGCCCGCCAGGACCGTGCGAGGTGCCAAGGAGAACATTGTGTCAAAAATCGTCCTCTACCGAGGGCGATTTGCGCGAAATATGCTGGACACCAGTGCACTTCGCCTCCGTCGCCCCACCACAACGCTGTTGCTTCGCTTTCCTCGCTAAGCGCGAGGCAAAGCTGCCGGGCGATGAGGTATCGAACGACGTACAAAGCAACAGTTGCTGCCGCTACCGCGATGGCGAGCATCGCGGTCGGTGCGGTAGATGGCCATGTCAGTTTAGCTCCAGGTCATCGGCGTTCATTAAGTTTAGTTTCCTGCAGTAAGAGTACATCAATGTGATGCTTACCGCAGAAGAGCTCGCGATGCGTCGATCCCTGTCCATGTGACCGGAACGGCCGTTGAGTTCCAGGCGCATACCGCGAGAGTGGCGGGTTCTGGTGTTTCCCCGCGTTCGGTGTTCAGCCATTGTTGACTGTCACTTGAGCGCAGAGAGTGGTTAGGCGTGGTGAGGTGCGTGAAACCTGCTGCTTGAGATCAGCAACCTTGCGGAGTTGCTCTGCCTCAGAGGTAGCAGCAGGAGTGACGTGTTTTTGCCCCTTTGGCGCAGCTGCGTCGGAACGGGCGGCCCTCTCCTGAATGCCCTTACGGACATTAGAGTTCGCCGCCGCCCTCTGCTCGCGCGCCGCTTGGGCAGCGTGTTGTTGTGGTGAGTGCACCAAACTCGCAGCTGCAGTGCTCTTATCTACCTTGCAGAGCGGCTGTGTATTTGCAGGCTTCGGCGCGACCTTTTGCTCTGCTCCGCTTTGCATTTGAGCCTTGGCCGACAAGGCCTTGTGGGCCTTGCAGCCACCGTAGTTGGCGGATGGTTTCCTGCCGCAGTTGCCGCACACGGTTTGCGGGTGTTCGCAATCCTTGTCAGTGGCCTCGCCGCAGGAATGCAGCGGGCTGACCTGGCAGTAGGCGCGGGTATGTCCCCAGCGGCAGCATCGCCGCAGAACGACGCGGTCTCCGTTCGCTCAGCGACCTCGATGCGACGACGCAGCGGCAGATCGCCCTTAAGGCGTGCCACTTGCCGTCGTCGCCGGGCGCCAAGTTCGCGAAATACGCGCCGAGCGGCACGAGCCTCCGTTGCGGCGTCTCTTGAGCTGGTGGACGCTGGCCTCGGCTTCCTGGGTACGCCGGCGATGTCGTCCGCTACTCTCCGCCGACACTTGGGGAGGCGGCCGCCCACGTAGAGGCCGGCGTCACGCTCCTTACGTGCGTGGGTGAAGCGGCCGACTTGCCTGGGCTTCAGATTCGCCGCGATCCTGACGGTCCGCGGCGCATCGTGCCTGGTAAGGAGAAGAACTGCCACAGTGTTTGCCGTGACTGCCTGCAGCCCTTGGTCGCCTCCGAACCAGCGGGCGAAAGCTGCTCGGAAGCTGGAACCGCGCGCTCGCAACCATAATCGGCAGAACGGGGCGCTTCGGATGCTCAGGCTCAGAGGAGGTGCCGCACTGGAGGCCGTGGCAGAGGTGGAGCGGCGGGCAGTGGCGGTGGTGGTGGCGGAGGTGGCGGCAGTTTCGCCCCGGCGCTGCAGCGAGGGAGGAAGCGGCGACACTGCTGCGGGTGGCACGCATGCGGCGACGAGGACCGCCGTTTCGCCGAAATCGGCTACCGGGGCCGCGCCAGCGGCGTTTGCTGCGCACCCGCGAGCGTACCACCGGAGTGGCGCGCATACCGCGGCGCGAGCTCCGCCGCCGCTCAACGGGGACGCGTCGGCGGCGTCTGCACCTGCCCAGTGGCTGGGTACGACCTGCATTTCCTCGGCCACAGGCAGGGCGGAGGAAACTGCCGGGCGGCAGGCGTGGAGCGGCGTCGGCGATCGGCGGCTTGGTGTAATATTGTGTGAAAGCTGCGCGCCGTCGTCTTCCTGTTGAAAGCTGGCGGCCTGCTCCTGGTGGGGAGCTCTTCCGCCAGTGGTGTTCGTTTATAAGATTTTTTGACTAGTTTTTGCGGCCGCCCTATGATTTTCTCATTTTTTGGGCGGCGCGCGTTGTCTTGCTAAGTGGCTTCATTTTTATTTTTATTTTTTTTTATTTTGTAAACTTGTTTTTTGATTTTTGTTGCTCCCAAAAAGAAGTGATATAGCTTCATCAAATCTCCTCCCGTCGTCACACGCTCCCCGGTCTCTTTTTATTTATTTATTTATTTTATACATACATATTTACAGTGTTTCTTAATCTAGCTTAACCTACCCGTCACCATTCTATCTTATTCTATTCTAGTAACTATAATATTTTAATTTCCCACCGATCCCAAATACATGTGTGAATATGAATAAAATGTACATAAAGATCTAACCCTAACCTTAACCACCACCTGTAAATATTTGATGTATAATACAACCTATAATTAGAATACAATATATAATACAACAATAGTATAACTATATTTAAACACTATATAAAGATTACTACTCACTAATACATACATAAATAACAAATCAGATACATAAATAGAATAGCCATAACCATCACCCGTTATAATTTGTTTAAGATACTATAATATAATATGTACAAAAAAAGATATAATATAAATAAAATATGATGATGGATGATGAAAATGATGAATGATGTGATGAAATGATGATATTGATGAAAATGATGAATGATGATATTTGTTTAAGATACTATAATGTAATATGTACAAAAATATATAATATAAATAAAATATGATGATGGATTATGAAAGTGATGAATGATGTGGAGGGTTGTGGATGAGATGAGGTAAGTTGATGATCTGGTGGAGGCCGGTGCATACCTGGTGTGAGGGGGCGTTCGGTGTTTTATTGTTTATTGTGTGGTGTGCGGTGTAGATGTGTTGTTTGCAAGTGGTAAGAAAGCTATGGTGGTTTTTGGAAAGTTATGTCTGTGGGGAGATTTTTGAGTTTGTGGCGTGATTTCTTGGTGTAATATTGTGTGAAAGGTTCGAAGTGGGGGTGGAGGTGGATGTTGGTGAAGATATCTTTGATCTCTGCAAGTGTGTGTATGGTGGAGGCGATTTTAATTGCGTGGCAACGATTTCATTGATGTGTACGTACCTAATTTTTGGATTTTATTTTTTGCCAATGTTATACTTGCAATATTATTTGGCAACTTTAAATATGTTCACGTAAATATTCATAGTTTATAATTAATATCGTACTTCACTTAAATATTTAATTGTCTTTCTCTGAATTTCCCGAAATGTACGTGTTTCTTAGAAGCAACAATAGGGTTTGATGGTAATCGGAGTAGTTCAGATCGTAGTGAGTTCAGATAAGTGTTCCTTTTGCGTGCTCCGGCGACTGAAAATGGGAAATCTAAGCACATTAAATGACAAAGAAATTCTTAACATCTTGGACGAGATTGAAGATGAAAATATATCAGAAATTGAAGATATTATATCTTCAGATATAGAAGGTGAAAAACATTGTTCCCAAGATTGGCAGCGGAATTGAATACCGCTGACATTCTCCTGGTAAGATTGTGTTGTTTCTTCAGGCTGTTCACCTAAACTCTGGAATTTTAATTTTTTTTGTTTTACAAAAAGGTTATTTAATTTGGCTAGAAGAGGATTTGTCTACCTCAACTAGTCAACCAGACAGTAATATCAATGATGCTCCTACGCCAAAGGTAATATTTCTAATTAGTGAAACAAAAATAAAATATTTTAGTATTTACAAATGTAATATATAAATGAGTTAAACGTCTATTATAGTCAAGAAATACAATCTTTGTTCATACATTCTAATGTACTGTCGCAAACTATACAGTTTTTATAACTCAAGTGGTAAGGCACAAGTCTTCGTGCGTAAGATTGTGGGTGCAACCCGGTGGGGATTAATTTACATTTTGTCACTAACAATTTTCAGTAATATTTTCATTCTCCTGCGCAGTTTTTTGCTGATTAACCTTTCATAATATATTTTAAAATGAGGTAATGAAAAATAACGCGAAAAAATGTCGAATATGGTTTAGAATTAATTTTGCATTACTTTATTACAAAACATTACTTATGAGTTTTTGTTGTTTTTTCTGGCGACGAAAGTGTAATAATGACCATAAGTGAAAAAACCTTGGCTAAGAAAATTAAAAATATACATTCAGGAAAATAGAATTTGAAAAGCCGAACGTTGAATGGCTATGGAATATTCCACATCCACCCGTGGAAGGTTCCCCTTTGGAATATTTAAAAATTTCTTCAGTGCAGATATTATTGAAGTAATTGCTGAGCAGACAAACATGTAAGTGCCCATCAAGAAAAGGGAGTAATATTAACACTGACGTTAATGAAATTGAGAAGTACGTAGGTATTCTTTTGTACATAGCAGTAGTGAAAATGCCTGCAACTAAGCTCTATTGGACTCATGAAACGAGATTTGATCCCGTGGCAGATATGTCTAGAAATAGGTTCGAACAGCTCAGACGATTTCTGCATTTTGCAAACAATGATTACAAGTCACCTTCAAGTGATCCCAGCCATGACAAACTGTATAAAGTTCGTCCACTTCTCAGAATGCTCGCTGAGAACATGAATCAAATTCCCCCGGAAGAAAGACATTCTGTGGATGAACAAATAACTCATTCAAAGGGAAGAAGCAAGAAGCAATATGTAAAAATAAACTCATAAATGGGCTTCAGTATTCATGAGGGCAGGCCAGTCGGGTTTAATGTGTCGATTTGAGATATATGTTGGCAAGGCAACATGCGAGAACGTTGGCCTTGGCTTCTCCGGGGATATTGTCATGGCTTTGTGAAGTACACTGCCACACCATAAGAATTTCAAAGTGTATTTTGATAATTCGTTTGCATCACTCCAATTGGCTACAGCACTAAAAGAAATTGGAATATTCTGTGTTGGAACGATAAGAGCAGATCGAATGAGAAAATTTCCTTTGTCCTGGAAGGCTACTGAAAACTTCCGAGAGGATCTTATGATTGGCGTGTAGAAACTGAACAAGTAGCTTTAGTTAGATGGTTTGACAGAAGGTCAGTAAACTTCATTTCTACATACGTGTTTTCAGAGCCGGAAGATACTTGCAAGAGATGGGAGTGCAGCAGAAAAAAATAGAAATAAAAAGACCTGGTGTTCTCGGGCGAATATAATTCATTTAGGTGTGATCACCTGATATGCTTTGGAATTGTACAGGATAGATATACAATCCAGAAAGTGGTACACTAGAATTTTTTACTGGTGCATTAATGTGGTAGTAGTCAACAGTTGGCTGCTCTTCAAAAGGCACGAAGACCAGAAACGAAACAAATGCTCGGAATGCTTACTGAAATTTCATGCAAATATTGCTTTTGGTCTCACAAAAGCAGGGCAAAGTGGTGGGAAAGAAGAGGGGAAGGCCATCAGTTTCTCCTAGACCTGCAGAAAGGGAAGCAACGGTTGTAGACCAACTGATGTCAGGTACGATGATTTAGTCACTGGCCTGAGTATGCCGCGTGCGAAACTGATGCAAGATGTGCAAAACTGGAATTACTGAGACATGTTCTAAATGGAAGCTGAACTTGTGTGTAAATAACTAATAAAAATTGTTTGCATTTTCACACAAAATAAAAGACCAATTGTAAGTTTTTATTAAGTTTTTTGAATAAATTAAAAATTTCATATTATTATGCACTCCTGCAATTGTCTGGCCACTACCCTTAAGTCTCCAATGTTCTGAAAGCAAATATTGTAGAATTTTAACAATATGATATATTTGAAAAATGCGTATTTGTTTAATTACTCAATTATAACTCAAAATTAAGTTTTAAAAAAAATTTCATTATTTAACAATAATTTAGGACTGAAAGGGTTAAGAGCGAGAAAGTAAATAATTGCTCCGAATTTGATCACAAACGGAAGTACTGGCACATACTTTCACATACATTGTAATTGTAGCACTACCATTACTAGAACTTCATGAAATTGCGTATTTTTACTGATTGCATATATCGAAAGGAAATGTGCATAACTTAATTTATCAACAAAAATAAAACAAAAGATACCCATTTTCATTTTGCATTAATGCATATTCCTAGGATTTTTTCATTTAGTGCACGTTCTTTTTTGTAGCATATATATTTTTATATTTTATAAATTGTTTCTTGTTGCTCACTGTATTTTTGATTAACGCTACTCTGGTTTTAAGCCCATGAGCAAATGACCCTGAAAATAAAAACATGCAAAACTCAAGCTGTATCTCTGTAACAGATTATCCTTGAGGCTGATTTTTTGTGAATGTACCGTGACCGTCCGTTTTCTTTAACTACAAAAACGTGTCACATGATCGACCAAGATCGACAAAAGAGCAGTTCAAACGCGCGCCAACGGGGAAGAATATGAAAGAATGCTAACTTCGAAAATTGTCAACAGAGAACGCCGCCAATAGATCGTGCGAGACCCGTAGTCAGAGGGAAAAGAAAGTTCTTCTGAGGCTAGCAGAGGAACTGTGCAGACGTACTGACGACACGCCAGGGATTCCTATTGCAACGGACTTCAAAGCGGCGTCTTTTATAAAACTCTTCAGGAAGATAAGAAGAGGTAAATATCCCTTTATTAATTTGATCGTAATCACAAGAGAAAGATTCTGAATAATAGACGTTGTGAATTTATGAAAGGAGAATGAAAGAAGAGGAGTTTTGTACATGTGGCAGTAAATCAATAGTTGCATTCATTTCTCTTTTTTCCAGGTTTTTTTAAATTTTTTGTCTTTGGATTATTTGCTCTCGTAAAGCTTGTGTGCTCGTATGGTTATTAACCGTCAGTATTGAAAGTAAATTAAAATTTATATGAGAGTACGAAAGAACATTAACATTGTACGAGACGGAGAACACGTTTCTGGTGGGCGACTGAATTTCAACTGGGAGAGGGATAGGTTCTGCAGATAGGGCTCCGCACTATTCTCTACCCGTAGCTCAAGCTTCAAGGCTACCAACCCCAGAGACGCCATGGATTTCACGACGCAGCCAAGAAGTAAAAGTAAGGTCGTGCCAAATGAACAGTTTCTATATTGAAAGGAGTAATTCGTTTGTAAACGGGAAGTTTATTCTAAATTCTTTACGTAGAAAGAGGGGGAAAGTAAAGTATTTGTTCTACTAAAAGATAGAGAAAGTAGCAGTACATTTATTTCCTATCTCTAACACGAGAAGAAAGAATCAATAGTTTCTTTTTTTCTTCAAAGATTTGAAAACATAAAATTTGTAAATTAGTGAATAAGATTCTGAGTAAGAGACGAAAGCCTGTAAATTATTATCTGAATTCTTAGAAAGGGAATTTAATTTAATAGCAATGTTGATGCAGAATTACTAGTTTTGATTTTCAATTTGTTTTCTTTTTGTATAAAGTAAATTTATCTTTTAACAATTCTCAGTATTTCTGAAAGATGTCCATTGAAAGTTTGTATTATAATTGAAAGCAAGAAGCGGTGTATTTAGTCAATTGTGTGTGTGTGTCTTTTCTTACAGCCAGTTATAGTTATTGTGTATTGAATTTCTTGAGTGCCATTTCATGTAATTGTCGCCACAGCTATTTTTATAGAATATACTAAAATAAGTGAAAAGTGATTCTAACTCGAGTTTTAGTAATTTTGCATCCAATCCAAAACGTTCTTCATGACCCTGCCTCCATTATTCTTTTTTTATTTATTGTGTCCACACTGGGACGTCTCACTGAGCTAGCTGACCATCCGGCGAATTGTGTTCGCCACCCCCTAGACGTCTCAGGTCGGGAGCGGGCCTTACGGCTTGAAACCGACGAGAGTGGGTCGCAGTACATTTTCTATTCTATTTTATATGGGCATATCGACTATCGATTATGTTTGGGGGCACTTTTCACCGCCTTATTCGGCTATATCCTTTGACAATTATAATCCCTTTTCATACAGCTATATGAGGCAAATCAAGGTCGCGGGCGAGCTAAGAAAGCTTACTGGGGCTCGGAGGGCACTGCGTTGAGAGAAATTGGCGCGAGAGAGACAAAATAAGAATTTTACAAATTCCACTGGCGTTGAGGTACGTCAGTGAATACCTTACAATAGCCTCCAGAACAGCCTTAGAGAAGTTAAGTGAAAGTTATTGTTACATACAGACACACACAGACACATACAGACACATACAGACACACACACACACACACACATACAGACACATACAGACACACACACACACATACACACACAGACACACACAGGGGTCCAAGGGGGATGTGATGCGTTTATGTGTCTCTGGAAGAGAGTCCTCCAGCCTTCTCCATCCCAACTCCGCTCACCTTCAAGAGGTGGACCCTGTCGAGTCGAGTAACTGTGCCAAGGCTGTGGTAACCAATCCCACTGGACGCAGTGGTCGACCAATGACGAGAGAAGGCGGTTCTGACAAGCTCCTGTCGGAATGGCATGTAACCGCTGTACTGGAGCGCCGTCCTGAAGTATGTCGATACGGTCTGCTGGTTACAACCCTGGCCCAGGGTAAAGGGTGAAGGAAGCCTGTAACCCTAAGCGACAAACCCCAGGTGGCGTACTAGGGAGGGAATTTAGATATTGGAGGTCAAGAGGCAATTAAAATACCTCTCACGGACTAACAGGCGGAAGGACGCCCCAATCAAACCAATATGGAAGGTCTTTTGGGATCTCAGCTACGGTGCAGGCCTGGATCCCCAGTACTGGCGTCTGCTGGAGCGAGCAAGCTGGCTCCCAGGCGTCGTCAACCCGTGTAACGTATCTGGAGGGGGGGTTTATAGCACTTGGTAAATAAGAAAACCCCGCTCCTATCATCGCTAGTTTTCTTGAACATCCAACTCACACAATTATACCCTCTTTTATTGACTAGTTTCGTTAATTGCTATTCCGAGCACAAGAGTAGCGTGGTGGCAGTGCGTACCGGAGCAGGGAAGGCGAAGCCGAGCGGGTGGCCGAGCAGCGAGCGGAACTCGACGAAGGCGGGGCGAGCGGCGGGGCGGGCGGCGGCGGCGGGCGGGCGGAAGGTGCCCACTCGAAGATGGGCTGCGGCATCCTGCAGGCCCAGCTGCACGCCCCCGCGCGCCAGGCGCAGCCACAGCGCCGCCCACCGCCCCGCCGCCACCAGCGCCGGCAGCGCCTTGCCTTCAGCGACACCTCGCCCGCCCCGCGCCGGCGCCTGCGCCACGCACCCACCGCCCGCCCTTCAGTTGGATAGCGCTGCTTGATCGAACGCAAAGAGATATCCTGGACAGGCCGACGAAAGTTTTTTTGTGTATACCAGCATTATAATCGACCTTTTCTGTTGCAAGAAATCGCATGTGCCTGCGCACGCACATCTCCCTTCAGCGGGATAGTGCTGCTTTTGATCGAACGCAAAGAGATGTCCTGGACTAGCCGGCAAAAGTTTTTTCTGTACACGAGCATCATTAGCGACTTTTTCTGTTCCAAAAAATTGTTCATAATCGGGAATTTTACGTCACAAATGATGACATATTAGCATTTACGGCACGAATAATTATGTCATCACACATTCAGCCAATAACAGAGAGAATCGTGGAGGTAGCAATAAACGGACCAGCCGATCACCGTTTACCCGCACAGATGAAAATACTCGAGACGTCACAAGAAAGTTGTTTCGCAAACTTTTTGATACTCTTATAACTTTATAAAGCTGATATATAAAATAGCGTATGCAACTCGTTTATAATGTGACTTTATTGCATTCGTACAAATTTGAAAACTCGCACATAAAGTCGCTTGTTTTCAAAACATGTACTTATGCAATAAATCGTAACATTATAATCTAATTGCATAAACTGTTATTACGTTACTAGTAAAAAGTAGTATTTAGCGTATAGACGAAATGTTGACGGACAAGGTCGAGCCAAGCACACTTTTGTACGCGTTGTACATTATTTGTTAGTATGAACTTATGGAAATTCACAAGAAATGGGAGGATTGTCAATATGCGAAGCGACAGTCATGATGGTTCACATCGCTCCAGTGTTTTGTTTACTTTGAGATTCCATGTTGTTTTATTTGGCACAACTTCTTTGCGGTAGTGTGGGGCAAAATTGATTACGATTAAGCGTAAAGAAAGCAAGTAACATTCAGAGAATAAACAGTGAAGGAAGTACTGCTTTTCATGATTCAGTGCTGAACAAATGTCTGTGAAGCAAGCTTCAAAACTGAACTCGAGAGATCTGACAGATCTGGATTTACTGACAGGGAAAATTTCTTGTGAATGTCCAAATGCGCACTTTTGAACGTCGCTTGGTCTATTTCACATTCTTCCATCCCTTAGAATTTTTAGTGACGCCAACACTGCGACGTACGCCAGCACTCTGAACACTAGTTCAGTTGTACGGTGGGTTGCATACTCTCCAGGCGACATCACAAACTATCCAGTCTGGTGTTTGTTGGTTGTTAGTGATTCTGGGCGCGTCAAATACCGAAGTAATTAGTCGCATAAGTATAGTTCATGCTTTCTCGGAGATGGCGGTGATTTTCCGCTGGATGGCGTAATCTGTCGCCGACCTACCACCGGGAGTGGTAGCTCAGTGCATCAACTGATGTCATTGCAGCGCCTCTGACCGGGAGGTCCTAGGTTCGAGGCCTGACGGCGTGCAGGATTTTCGGACACAAGCTTTTCAGCCAGGTCGAATTCAATCGTTGTCGGAGGAGAATTCTAGCGGCCGGCTGCTCTGATCGGTAGTTTTAGTGGTTTCTCCGATCAACACCAGGCGAATGCCGGAGCAGTACCCTATCAAGCGGGCACGGACCGCGCGCGATCTGTCCTTCCTCTTCCGTCCTATACTCTCCCTTACACACACACACACGCACGCACGCACGCACGCACACACACACACACACACACACACACACTTGAAGATAGAGATCCGCAAGAGCAAACGCTTATGCTTAAAAAGCCTGTGTGACGAGGTGGAAAAGGATCCATGGGTAGGCCGTACAAGACGGTCATGTGTAGGTTAAGACAGCGGCACCTACGTTCTCCAACTTGTTCCCAGTGCTGCTCAGAATTGTGACAGTCCTATTCCTGAGCCACCCCGGTGACTCAGTTAATATAGCGTTATCTGATCTAGAAATAATTCCTCCAGTTACGCAAGAAGAAATTCTGCACGCAATCAGCAGAATCGGCAACACAAAGGCTCCCGGACCGGTTAACATTCCCAATATTGCCTCAAGACTAGCGATACTCGCTCACACCGACATCTTTGTGGATCTTTATTATTCGTGCTTGAGGGAAGGGTGTATCCAGAAAGATGGAAAACAGCGCTTGGTGCTCCTCCCTAAGGGAATAAATCACCGAAGATCCATCATCATATCGGCCATTGTGTATGCTTGACACAGCTGGCAAGGTTCTGGAGAAATTATTAGTCCCAGACTAGAAAAAGCTGTGGAGGGGGGAGGAGGCCTTTCAGAAAATCAGTATGGTTTCCCAGAGCCGCTCGACTGTCGACGCAGTCCAGCTTGTCATTACACCGCCCGACAAGCAATTGGGGGAAGTAGATGGAAGAGAGCCCAAAACAGTACTGTGCTGTCGTTACGTTAGATATTAAAATGCATTCAACTCGGCCAGGTGGAGTAATATTCACCAAACTCTCCGCAGATTTAATGTGCCAACGTACCTGAGGAAGATTATGGCCGAGTATCTGAGTAATAGAGCCCTGATTTACAATACAAATAATGGGCCGAAGGTACATAATATCACGGCTGTGTCCCGCAAGGGTCGGTATTGGGTCCACCATTATGGAATGTGATGTTGACGAGGTTCTTCGGCTTCCTCCCAGAAGAAACCAGTATTATTGGTTTCGCGGATGACATTGCTATCGTCGCCGTTGCGAAAGTACATTGAGGAAATTGTGTATATTTGCAACGAAGCTATCGCTATTTTTTAGTCAGTGGTTGAAGTCCTCAGGCTGCAGTTAGCTGAGCACAAGACTGAGGTTATCCTAGTCACTAGCAGGAAAAAGGAGAAACCATCACTCTCAAAGTCGGAGACCACCATATTGCATCGCAGCCGTCGATCAAATATCTTGGTCTCATGATTGACGCCCGTCTGACATTTGCTGACCACCTGAAGTACGCCAGCAATAAAGCTGCGGTAATTAATGCAGCATTGTCGAGACTAATGCCCAACATAGGGCCCTGTCAGGAGAAACGGAAGCTTCTGGCCTTGGTTGTGAGGTCCGTCTTGCTCTATGGAGCCCCAGTATGGGCTAACTCCATGTCGATAAATAGTTACATGCGAGGGATGACGTCAGTGTACAGGTTATCAGCATTGCGGTAGCTTGTGCATTCCGCACTGTGTCAAACGATGCAGGTGCGTCATCGCGGGGATGCCTCCTGTAGATATCTTGGCGCAGGAAAGACGGAGGCGATATCACAAAGAAGAGGAGAACCCAGACTGCTCGACAACACTGCTCGAATGGCAGGATCGATGGGACAAGTCCATTAAAGGAAGATGGACATACCGCATGATTCCCTCCATTGCACCGTGGATCAACCGTAAACACGGCGAAGTAAATTTTTCTTGACACAGCTGTTGTCTGACACGGATGCTTTCTGGCATATCTCCACAGGTTCAAGCTGGAGGATACCCCATTCTGTCCATTATGTGAACCTGCTGTTGAAGACGCTGAGCATGTGTTCTTCCAGTGCCCGCGATACCATCTGCAGCGACGGCACGTTATGAGTATACTCGGGATTGACCCGCTGACACCCGAAGCAATGGTTGGGTGCATGCTCGCCTCAGAAACCAACTGGGATGCGGTGAGCTCATGCGCAGACCATAATAGCTGAGCTCAGGGGAATAGAAAGGAAAGAAGGGTCGATTGATCCTCGTTTGATCCTTCCTACGTTTTGACGAAGAGAAGTGGCTTGTGACTAAGCCACTTAATCCACTCCCGTGATGTAATGCCTAACGGCGGTTCCCGGGAGGATGGAGGAGAAGGGAGGTTGGTTTTAGTGGGTAAAAATCTCACACTATCATGTGGTACGGGCTGCTATGGTGTCTTTTGAAGATTTCCACCTACCCTCGTAAAAACACACACACACACTACCTAACATGCACTACACTACCACATATTCCGGGAGACCGGTCGGAGCTTAGAGCTTGTCCCGGTTGGGGCGGTGCCCGCTGGTGGAGAGTCCTGGTTAGGGAAACCCCACTAGCTGACGGTAGGTCGGCGCCGGATCTCACCCATCCAGCGGGGGATGATCCCCCCATCTCCCGCGAAAATGATGCATTACACTGACGGAACCCAATGTCCAAAGCAGTTGACGCGCCCGAAACACGAAGAAATCAATCAATCAATCGCCGATTTACCATCGGCTAGCGGGTTTCTCTCAACCGGGTATGGTTGAGAGATACCCGCCAGCGATGCAAATCAGCGGGCACCGCCTCAGCAGGAACACGCTCTAAGCTCTCGACCGATCTCCCGGCATCTGTGGCAGTGTAGTGCATGTTAGCGGTATGTGTAAGAGGTGAGGATAGGACCAGGAAAGGAAGGAAAGATTGCGCGCGGTCCGTGGCCCGTTTGTTAGAGTACTGCTCCGGCATACGCCTGGTGTTGATCGGAGAAATCACGGAAACTACCGATCAGAGAAACCGGCCTCTACAATTCTACTCCAGACAGCGACTGAATTCGACCTAGGTAGTGTCGAAAATCTTGCCACTGTCTGGGCTCGAACGTGGACTTCTCGGTCAGAGGCATTGCAATGACATCAGCTGATGATGCACTGAGCAATCTCTCCCGGTATTAAGTCTGCGTGAAAATTACCAAACAGCACTCAACATGTCCTGCTTCTCTCTTTGGAAAGTAATTTATAAATACTTATTGGGAATTATGGGGATATCTTGGTTGATGAAGTTTCTGCTACACTTTTCGAATTATTCTGGCGGTTCTGTAGCGGTACTTCAAAATGCCTGCTTTAAATCCCTACAGAGACACTCCGCTAGAAGCACGGTGCGCTTGACCTGGGAGAATACACGTAACAAGCAGAACGCCTTGTCATCCGCCAATAAGAGGAAACAGTTCTCCGTTCGCCCGGTTGCCAGAAATTAAGCGGCTGAAATTACTAAAGAAGGCAGGTGATCAGTAATTGCAGTACGAGAGTGTGTCACTGAATTATACGATAAAACCTGAGGTATGGACTGACACCCTCAATATACGGACCCCTAAGCTTCATTGATGATCAGAGGGAACATGTCAGTCAAGTGCCATGGTGGTCTCCCTTAAGGTCTAGCCAGACCCAGGCGACGGCAGCAGCGTGTACACACTTCGCACTGAGGTGACTCAGGCATCAACTGTGTCTCTGATCGGGAGGTCCTAGGATTCGAGAACGAAGGTGGAGGATATTCGACTCTAGCTAGATACGAAGGTCGAATTAGCCGCAGGCTGGAGGAGAATTCTGGCGACCAACTGCTATGATCGGTAATTTGCATTGTCTCTCCGATTCGTACCAGAATAATAACAGAGCAGTATTCTAATAAACGAGACAAGGACCGCGCGGATCGTCTTCTATTATTCATTGCTCCATCCTCTCCCTTACATTTATATACACTACACTACCACACATGAGGAAACCAGTCAGGAGGTTTGAGCTTGTCTCGCTAGTGCAGTGCCCGCTGGTAGGACGCATATGGTTGGGGAAAACCCCACTAGCCGACGGAGATCGACGCCGAATCTCACCATTCAGCAGGGGAAGACAGTCACCATCTTTCGCGATGAAACATGCACTTGCCTCACGTGACTAATGACCTTAGCAGTTGACGCACCTGGAAAAGACACTACAGTAGAACCCCGGTATTCCGAACTAATTGGGGATGTGGTCTGTTTGTATTTAGAAATGATCGGATTATCCGAAACAATGTATCATACATATATACAAATACATTAATAGAATTACCAGAGACAATGCATCTAGCGTGCGATCGAAGAAACGAGTAACATAGCGTAGCGACATGAAGTGAGCAAAGTTACGAGCAATGGGTAAGCGGATAACACTTCGGATAACCCATCGCATGTGATAGTGGTTACTACATTGCTTAAAAGAGTTGAAGCACAGTTTTTATCGAGGGTATTCTATGTTCAGTATATTAACATGCAAGTAAAGTCCAAACACATTATTGACAATAGACTTGTTTTGTTTTTATTAAGTACATATCATCACATTACATAACGATTCGAGATTCGTTTTCTCCTTCTTCAGATATTTATACATTTCTACTTTTAACTTAACGAGAACTCTTGTTTCCATGTCGTAGTGTGTTGTAGATTTCACTACTGTCAGTCCTGTCCCACATTCATCTGTGATCGGTTAACAAAAACAAAGACGTTGTAGATCACTACCTACTCGAATGGAGTAAACGTATAGCTAGTGAATATGACAACATTATGACATGGAAACAAGAGTTCCGTAATTAGAAGTAGAAATGTATAAAATCTGAAGGAGAAAACGAATCTCCGAAACGTTAATAATGTAATGATATGGACTTCATAAAAAGAAAAACAAGTCGATAAGATGATTTTCAATGTCAAAGTGTTTGGACCATACCTGTATGTTAAATTACTAAAGAAATTGAATGACAATCTGTATCTTAAGAAGTATATCGGAAATATTCAGAATTGGGTTGACAGTGTTCATCATTTTTCTTTCATTTTGGTTGGTTCGTGATTCCGGGCGCGACAACAGCTTATGTTATTAGTCCCGTAAGCGTAGTATATGTTTTTCGTCGGGCGTTGGTGTATCTTCCCCGCTGGATGGCGAGATCCAGCGCCGACCTACCGCCGGCTAGCGGGTTTTCCCTAACCAGGACTCTCCCACCAGCGGGTCACCGCCCCAGAAGGACAAGATCTAAGCTCTCGACCAGCCTCCCGGAATATGTGGAGTGTAATGCATGTTAGTGTAAGTGTTGTGTAAGGGAGAGGATAGGAAATGGAAGAGGAAGGAACGATCGCGCGCGGTCCGTGGCCCGTTTGGTACGTACTGCTCCGGCATTCGCCTGGTGTTGATCGGAGAAACCACGGAAAACTACCGATCAGAGCAGCCGGCCGCTAGAATTCTCCTGCAGACAGCGGCTGAATTCGACCTAGCTGAAAAGCTAGTGTCGAAAATCCTGTCGCCGTTGGGAGTGTAACCTAGGACCTCCCGGTCAGAGGCGTTGCAGTGACATCAGTTGATGCACTGAGCTACCTCTCCCGGTTTTTCGTCCATTAACACAAATCAGCAGTTTTTGTTTATTTTTTCCTCCACCCCGAATTTCGTTGGAATTGCTTGTGGTGCGCGTGCGCGCGAAGGCGGGCTTGCCGAGCGCTAGGGAGCCGTTGCGCGCAGCAGCTCGACGCGCTGGTTGGCGGCGGCGCCGATGGCCAGGCGCAGGTAGGCGTCGCCGGCGCGCGGCCGCAGCACCAGCGCGGCGCCGGCCGCGTCGCCCGGGGCGGCGGCGGGCTCCACGCCTTGAGGGCGAAGCGCAGCCCGCGCAGCCGCCACTCGACAGCAGGAACACGCGCCGCCCGCCGCCCCGCCGCGCACCACCGCCGTGCACGCGTCTGCCCGCCCGCGCGCGCGCACAGCATCCGTCTTAAGTCCTGTTTTACAGGTCATTTTTTCATCCTTTTTCATCATTTTCTGTACAGAAACTGGATGGAAAAAGGACGTTCGGTTCTATGCGTACCGAAACTGGATGGACGTGATTCAACGTTTTACGGTCATTCCTGGTCTGTACGTAATCGTGATGAAAATACTTCCTCCAAACGCCGCAAAAGCGCTGGAAGTTCAACAGTTGAACATCGCATTTACAGAAACAAATTAAATTAGCGGGAAGAATGATCAGATAGTTCGAATTCGCAGAGTAAGGAGTAGAAAGATGTGTGAGGTATTGTGGTTTTATTTGCGAGAGGATCACTGAACGCAAAGACTCAATATCCAAACAACACGTGCCCACATTACGCACCAGATAAATATACTCCTGCCGGAGAACTCACGCAATCGAAGAAGTTCCATAAAGAGACACCAGGGCGCCCTGTAGTCAAAGTGGATGACCTCTGTACGGGAAACATTACGATCCAGTCTGCTCCGTATCGACGGGAAATGATGCAAAAATGACCGTGTAAGACAGGCTTTACACATAGCGTCTTCCATTCGGTGCACTGAAACCCACCCTAGTGCAGGGCAGAAACGTCATCGCTCCGCAACAGTGCTGCCCCACACGCGTGAAGGGCAGCTACGAATGAAACGGATTCCGCAACTGAGTCAGTGCTTGTGCGCTACGCAGTGAAATTATACACAGCAGTCACACTGATGGAACTCGAAAAATAATAATTTTGAATTATGATCGTCGTTATAATTTTTATGCAGTATTTTGGTAATTCTTACTTAATTCATAAATTATTAACGTGTGATTTCTATATTTAAAAACTACGAAAACTTCAAATGCGTATGAGTAATAATTTCATTTTTCCAGATTTGCCAGTGATCGATATAGTACACAAGAGTTTGAACCGAAAGGCTTCTGTGGAATTGTTTGATTACTGAAAACAATAAAAATATTTACATGAACATTTCCGCTGGTATATGCATGGGCTTGCGAGAAACATTTCTTGGCATATACATTTGAATGATTTTGTAAGGGTCACTATTTTTATTTTCACTTTATTAGCGTTTCGAAATTGAGACGTACCTAAAACACTTTAGTTTCTAAATAGTACTGGATTTGTTAATAGAAGTTATTCAGGTTAAATTTTCGGAGAACACAATTTGATTTTCCGAACTTCGTGTAAATCACAAACATTATTTTAAGACATTTCTTGCAAAACATAATATACTCCATCATTCGAAGTATCCCTGCGTGACAGAAGATCCTCAATTGCCTTCATAATTTCACCACGAATCTAAATCAGCATGGACAAATTCCGCACCTAACCTCACAATGGCCCGGTGCACTTGACTGCACTGACGCGATCGTCAGTGCAGTTTAGGGCGCCCCGGGTCCGTGTCGATGTGCGAATGGAACACGCCGTTCTTTGCACTGGTGCGCCCTAGCGGTGGAATGGAACACAAAAACTGCCCTGCTTCCCTGAGTGCGCACTAGTGCGACGAATGGAAAACGCTATTACACATATCTACTACGCGCGCAAGTTTTGTTGATATTTCACAGCGGGGGAGAGGTGCGGGGAGAGGAGGGTTCTGGCAACGTCTCAGCTTAAAAGGGCGTACCAGCTCTGGGCATGAGCTTAACGCGCCAAAGCGTCCCACGAGAAATGCGACAATTGTTTTGAAGGTACGAGGCGGTTATTGCCAGCAATGTAAATTGATACGTGCCGTTCCGAGTCAAACCTAAGTATCTCAACGGGCCGTACTTTTCTGCGCTGGGTGATGACTAGGGAGCTCATGTATCAAGAAAACTTGCGCGAGCAACACCATACACATCAACTACAATACCTGGTGGTAATCCTACTGTTAGATATGAAATAATCATCCACCACATTCACAATTATAATATTTATTATAACAAAGCCAAAGTTAACTTTCTAAACATGTTTCCCATCTTCAGCGCATCTCTAACACGGAGAAGGGAAAAATGACAAATTAACATAAAGTAAGGGAGTAAATAGAAATATAGCAAAATTATGAAATAAAATTGACAAAATTTACTTTACGTCAATTGCTGGTTTTTTCCTTCTCCTTGTTAGAGATGGGAAACATGTTGAGAAAGTTAACTTTGGGCATGTCATAATAAATGTTATAGCTGTGAATGTTGTGTATGATTATTTCGTATCTCCCAGTATGGATTACCACAAGATATCTGCTACCACCACAGAATTGAAAACGCTCAATACACACAGAGTGTTTCGGAACGAATGTTACAAACTTCTAGGGCAAGTAGGGGGCCGAAGATGATCACGTTTTGACAATGAATATGTGGTAGACTCGTATAACATGGTTCCATATATGCCGTTCCCCCGCGATTGATAGGGGGCTCATCTTGATCTGGCATTTCTGTACACGAAAGCTCTTTGACTCGTCAAAATTTTTATTGCCAAATACCATTTAACAATGAGATGCCTAACCATCAGTCGGCAAATTTACATGTGCAATTCTGTAATATCAGTTTTCCTGAGATACTTTTCTGAGCACTTCTCGAGAAAACAATTGAAAAAAAATTGGAGCCAATTTTGAAAAAAAATTGCTTTGAAATCGAGCAAATAGTATGCAAAAACTGTTGTTTTTTTCACCAAATTAAACATGATACTATTTAAGAATCTAAATTAACAGATTTCTAGGAAAAGATGGTCTATTGTCAATATTGTAGCTTTGCACGGTTAATTTTTTTTGTTGCAATTTTCAAAAATACAGAGTTTAGTGAAAATGGAACCTGCACTATTTTTATAAGTGTAGTTTGAATTATTACAAAATACTAAGAAATAAATTTGAAGCAATTTTTTATAATATAATTATTTGAATATTTAATATATTTCACTGAAAATTATACCAGAAAGGTTTAGGCGATAGTGTTGACCATAAACGGTCAGACGTTTTGCCGTAAACCGTAGTAACTTGTATACAATGCAAACAATTCCTCACTAGCAGATCGATAGCTCCCGAGAGGATGTGGTTGGATCCTCCAACTGATGTAAACAATAGGGAGGCAATGACTTGGTGTCCCAGACATTTATTTCATTTTCCTTGCAGCTGTAATATTTCATTTCTGTGCTTATTTGCTTGTAACTTGTATAACGAAGCCCTCAAAGACACAAGCAGCTGATTAAGGTCCTGACGCAAGTAAATCTGGGTACTTGGTGGGTGGCTTTCACCGTGTTAAAAAGAACTTATAATACAAGTTCTCAAGGATGCAAAGTTTCAACGAAGAGTCCACCTGTCATTAAATATTTTTTATTCAGGTGCTCCGTTATGCAATAATTATTTCGTTATTATTCTTGGTGAGTGAACTTTATGTGGTGTGTTGTGTGTAGTGGTTTTGTTGATCAGCATTTTCGCCGCTGCAGGCCACTATCGTAATACTAATTCTCAACTTTTTTGTCATAAAATACTTTTTCGAACTTCCAATTTCCATTTATGGGTTTTGAATTTGAAATGCTTTAAGAATTCTCCACCCGGCTGTGATCGGGGACGAGCCCTAAACTTCCTTTGGCCTCAGCCCCAAACCCATTCAGATGGTTAAAACATTCCACAGTTCTCCTTCGTATAATGTTCCTTTCCACGCAGAACCACCACTGCAATTAATACGTCTTGATTACCAACCACAGCAACCAACACTGATTCTTTGAACACTCTTTCCCGCGAACTACAAATCCAGGCACACCTCGTTGTTCCACCAAGTTGTTGTAACCATCTTAAATTTAAAGTGGAGCTAAAGATGGGTGCCTTATATTCACGAATCAGTGAGCTTTAAAAAAAGTGATATACCATCGTTAGGCAGTTAAACTCTACTCCTTCTCTCCTTATACTTGTAATCGCTCAAAATATACCTTATTACAACCATTTATTAGAATGTAAAGAAACATTTTGAATACTCATATTTTACTTTGGTAATTTCAGCCAGATATTGTAGTTCAAAATTTTTACCTCTGCTGGATTTTTGTTATTTTTAATACAACACATCCTGAGCACAGTTTAATGTCACGATTAAAATGCAGCAAAAATAATGAAGTATATTAAGAAACTACGTTAAAACATTTCGAATAAAACAACCGCGCCAAAAATTCAAGTTAGAATCCCTCTTTTAAAAACTCCTAGTGCAGGGCGCGCCTTACATTATAAAATACGACACGGAACCATTTCCTTGATTATGATCACCCCGGCGTACAGCACGTAGCAGCACATGAGCTCGAGCTGCCCTTCCCCCCTGTCCGCCGCTGAGGGGCCCCAGGGGGCGACACTAGCGCCATCATCCCTCAACGCCGCTGCGCAGCTCGCGGCGGCACGTACGATAACGAACTTACGGCTTTCGAGATGAATTGCGCTTGTAAGCAAATTAACCGGGTAACCGGCGGTTTTGTAGATAGGGCGGTCGGGGAACCCCCGAGGGCCGCGTCGCTCGCTCTCTGTCCGACGCCCCAGCCGCAGTCCCGCCGCAGCCGCCCGCCCCTCCCTCCCCCACCGCAAGCCACGCTTCTGTGGGCCTACCAGCGTCCACGACGCCCACCTGCGCTCAACCCCATCTCTACTGTACGTCCCCACCGTCAACCTGGATGTCCTTGAACATCCACTATCTTCGTTGTCACCATCCCTCCATCATATCCTTCCTCCTCTCAACCCACACTGCACCGGGAGCGGTGGTTCAGTGCAGCAACTGATGTCACTGCAGCGCCTCTGATCGGGAGGTCCTAGGTTCCCACTCCCCACGACGGCAGGATTTTCGACACGAGCTCTTCAGCTAGGTCGAATTCAGTCGCTGTCTGGAGGAGAATTCTAGCGGCCCGCTGCTCTGATCGGTAGTTTTCCGTGGTTTCTCCGATCAACACCAGGCGAATGCCGGAGTAGTACCCTATCAGACGGGCCACGAACCGCGCGCGATCTGTCCTTCCTCTTCCGTGTCCTATCCTCTCTCCTTACACTAACATTCACTACTCTACCACATATTCCGGGAGACCGGTCAAGGGCATAGAGCTTGTCCCGGCTGGGGCGGTGCCCAGCTGGTGGGAGAGTCCTGGTTAGGGGGAAACCCACTAGCCGACGCTAGGTCGGCGCCGAATCTCACCATCCAGCGGGGGATGATCACCGCATCTCCCGACAAAAAACATGCACTACCTACGGGGCTAATGATCAAAACAGTTGACGTGCCCGAAAACACGCAAAAATCAATCAATCGATCAACCCACACTGCCGTCCCTCTCTACCTTAAGTTTTATTTCTGCTCCATTGTCCTCCCCAACGTGACGTAACCACCCCTGCGTTTCCTTCTCCTTCACGCTAAGATTCCCTTCTCTCTTCTCTCATCCGTCTTCGCTGCCTCTCCTTCCTCTCAGCTGCCGTCCTCGGGAGGTCTCTCTCTGTGAAGCGAACTCACCCATGCACTCCGCGCTGCCTGCGCCCTTGACCTCCACCCCGCTGTGGCCGGTGACCTCTGCTCACAGCCCTGCTGCCCACGCCGCGCACGCTGCCTCGGTGCAGCTGCTGCTAGGTCGCGAAATGATTCATGACTCGAAGCCCTCAGTTATGCCTGTTTATTGAAACTGAAGCGTTAGGCAGGGTCCATATTATCACGCCCGATAGAATGCAGATGAGTGAGGAATCTATAGCCTGACTGAAAGCTACCAGTCGATCGCCAGAATAAACCTCTGTCATTCAAAGAACGAAATTCAGGTGATTCGTCGCGTCTCTCTACAACCAAAATTCCGGCTTGACTGATAGACGAAAATTTGCACTTCGGAATTACCTTGATTTCTTGATATTCGTTTCTGTTGCAACTAACGCCCAATTGATTGATTACTTTTTTCGTGTGTCTGGGCGCGTCAACTGCTTTGGTCATTAGTCCCGTTAGTGTAGTGCATGTTTTTCTCGGGAGATGAGGTGATCTTCCCTAGCTGGATGGCGAGATCCGACGCCGACCTACCGTCGGTTAATGGGGTTTCCCTCTGATCAGGACTCTCCCACCAGCGGGGCACCGCCCCACCCGGGACAAGCTCTAAGCTCCCGACCGGTCTCCCGGAATATGTGGTTGTGTAGTACATGTTAGTGTAAGTGTGTGTGTAAGGGGAGAGGATAGGACAAGGAATGGGAAGGACAGATTGCGCGCGGTCCGTGGCCCGTTTGATAGGGTACTGCTCCGTCATTCACCTGGTGTTGATTGGAGAAACCATGGATAACTACCGATCAGAGCAGCCGGTCGCTAGAATTCTCCTCCAGACAGTGACTGAATTCGACCTAGCTAGAAAGCTAGTGTCGAAGATCCTGACGCCAGGACTCGAATCTAGGACCTCCCGATCACAGGCGCTGCAACTAACGCTCAACAAAACAAAAACAATATCTAAATGGCTGTTCGGGAGTCGCCTCGTCCTAGGTACAGGTGCCTAGGTCTCCATTCTGCGACTGGCCGCGCGTTTCGGCCACCATTCTGCGACCTTCCGCGGCGAAAATGGGCGCGTCAGGGCATTTTGCCCAGAGGAAGGTCGCGAAATGGCGGCCGAAGCGTCGGCACCTGTGCCTAGGACGCGGAGACTTCTGGTTCACTCTGTGAATAATGTTCTGTGGTATTGCAGAGATCTGATGCTCTATATTATGCCGCAATTCTTTCGTGTGGGGATTCGTCGCAAATATACGATCATTCAGGAATCTCCAAAGAAAGAAATCGCAGGGAGTGAGATGAGAAGAGCGGAAGGCAACAAACCACGTGCGATGATTCTACCTCCATCATGCAAACCCTTAAGGAAACTGAAGTAGTGTGTGCGGTTGGGGTGTCCTGTTGAAAATGGCCGTAATTGCGCCCTTTATTAGTCAGCATTTGGAAGAAATGCTCCAGGATACAATGTACATAACTGTTTGACACATTTTATGTCTGTGTTATACACAAACACTTTCTGTTTGTGAGTGAACTTGGAGCGATCCATCCCCATGCGACTAATGACCAAGACTTGAAAGCATGCCTTTCGCAGTGCGTGACCTTGGGCAGCGTTCCAGGGGCGATCAGCGCACTGTTCCTCGGCGATTGAGGACCCATCGACCGAGCAGAATTTTTCACTATCGCAGCACAAAATGAAGTAGTCGCACTGTAGTAGTAGTAGTGTTGGTGGCAGCAGTGGCGGTGGCGAGGTTGAACCGCGTTGGCCGCAGCGCGTCGCAGAGCAGCTGGCGCGGCCGCCAACACCGCTGTATTTTGAGGCCTTCATTTGCTGCCTCGGTGGGCCGTCGCGTTGGACGCTGTTTAGGCACGAACACTGCGCATACCACGCGCCTAGGCCGACCCGCCCCTCTCCGCTCCGTCCGGATGCCACGTCTCTTTACAGCCCACCCCAACCCCCCCCCGCTTGCCAAACGCCCCCCCCACAGCCAACCCTACTCCATCTATCAGCCCCCTGCCACGCCCTCTTTACCCAGAACCAACTCCCTGGCGCAACCGACCGTCGTCCGCTTCACCCGCTCCGCCAAAGCCAACCCTATTCCATCCTGCCACTCCCCTGCCCCGCCCTCCCTCTCTGCTCCGACCCCTCGAGCACCGTGGTGCTTCACCCCTCCCGGCTCGCCCACCTCTCCACCAGGACCCTGCCAAAGCCAACCCTACTTCTGCCCCGCACCCCGACCAGCAGCCACTCCCGCCCCTTCTGCCCTCCCCGCCCAACTCCAGCGCGCAGCACGAGGCATCCGCCATGGCACCGCGATGGCGCGCGTAAATTTAGAAGCGGAATGGACAGTGGCTCGCCGAGCAGCGCAAGGCCTCGCGACGCCGTCTCGGACGAGCACGGCTCTTTGATTTGATTTTTTCGTGTTTCCGGGCACGTCAACTGCTTTGTTCATTAGTCCCGCTAGTGTAGTACATGTTTTTTCTCGGGATATGCGCGGTGATTTTTCCCCGCTGGATGGCGAGATCCGGCGCCGATCTACCGTCGGCTAGTGGGATTCCTCCTAACCAGGACTCTCCCACGAGGGAGGCACCGTCCCAGCCGGGACAAGCTGTAAGCTCCCAATCGGTCTCCCGTAATATGTGTAGTACATGTTAGTGTAAGTGTGTGTGTGTGTGTGTGTGTGTGTGTGTGTGCGTGTGTAAGGGGAGAGGATAGGACAAGGAAGAGGAAGGACAGATCGCGCGCGGTCCGTGGTCCGTTTGGTAGGGTACTGCTCCGGCATTCGCCTGGTGTTCATCGGAGAAAACTACCGATCAGAGCAGCTGACCGCTAGAATTCTCCTCCAGACAGCGACTGAATTCGACCTAGCTGAAAAGCTGAGTTGCGAAAATCCTGCCGTCGTGGGGAGTGGGAACCTAGGACCTCCCGGTCAGAGGCGTTGCAGTGGCACGGCTCTTGGCCCTCGGGCTGGTTAGCCCACCCTTTGCCCTCCATCCCTCCTGTGGCTTTCTTCAGGGCTAAAAGTAAGCGGCAGGCAAAGCGCAAGCTGGCGCACGACGTGATGTCGCTCCGATGGTTGATGCTCTTCAGTCGAGGATGCCTGGTTTTTGCAGCCGCTTTGGAAACCATCTAGATTTTTGTAGAGCCAGGCATCTGCAGACGCTGTTTTTACATTTTAATTGAATTAATTTCATTTCATTCATGTATCCTCATGAAGAGTAAAAAATTGTTCGTGAAGTATGGGAGAGAAGTAGAATTTACTCAACATTTCTTGAGCTCGAAAATTCCCATCCCTCTTATTCACTATCTGGTAGAATGATAAATAAAAGATATTAATGAGCGCCGTTGGCAACATGAGGAAACGACAATTTGTGCTCGCGTTTGTTGCCAGTTTCTCGATGTTGAGGCTGTTTCTACACGTAGTTTTTAATATTAATTAGTTTCCGGGAAGAAAGATGTCCTGGCATAACAACTTCTCAGAATGAGACTGGAATGGTACGCTGAAACGAAAGTAATTGATTTGGAAATGCAAAAAAACGTGTGGAGAAAAGAAAATACCGAATATTTCGAAACTCGAGGAAACAAGGTCCCAATACCAATGTTGAACAAGGGCGACAAACCTTCAAGTTTTACTAACACTATGTTTCATTAGTTTTACTAATTTTATTTCTATTAACTATGTATGATGCTATTTATATTACTTTAATATGCATTTGCAATTGGGTTGCAAACTGCACCCGAAACATCGTGTAAAGTTTGTTAACCGAAAAGATAACAATAAATATTCAGTAATAACTTCTATACATACAGCAACTAAATATGCCTCACCCTTTCTGGACACTTAATCCTGACGAGCACTTTGAAGTTTTCTAACTGAAAAACATTCTCTCTTCATGAACATTAAAGAAACGAAAGTTATTTAAGGAAAGTAATTCTGACATTCAGCGCGAAAATTTTTTATCCCACAACTTTCTCGCTGGAAATCAGTTCTTCATGATTCGATGTTTTATGCAACACTTTAGAATCTTTATCGCCCCTATTGTTTTTCCAGGATTCTGTACGATTCTGCTCGTATATACGGAAACCATTGCAAATATTTGCTCTCTGAATCATGGAATGTTTGCACAAAGAGATTCCATTATTGATAAGTGGAATTGTATCTAATTTTCGTTCCTTTACGTTACACAAACTATTTTTCTCTAAAAAATATTCAAGGCCATTCAATTTGAGCCATTAATTGTCTGATCATACCGGTAAATTGATTTACACGAAGTTTTAGGTGGTTAAGGCCTCAATTGACGTCACTGCGGTGCCTCTGACCGAGAGGTCCTAGCGTTTGAGTTTCGACGGATGCATTTTCGATACTAGCTATATAACTAGGTCGAATTCAGTCGCTGTCTGGAGAAGAATCCTAGCTACCGGCTGCCCTGATCGGTAGTTTTCCATGGTTTCTTCGATCAACACCAGGCGAATGCCGGAGCAGTACCCTAACAAACGGGCCATGGACCTGGCGTGAACATTGCTTCCTCTGCCTTGTCCTATCCTCTCCCCTTACACACACTGACACTCACTTGTATTAGACTAGCACATATGCCAGGAACATAGTGCTTGTCTGGCTGGGGCGGTGCCCTGCTGGGTGGAGATACCTAGCGAGGAAAACCCCGCTAACTGAAGTACAGGTTGGCGCCGAATCTCGCTATCCAGCGGGGGAACATCACCACCCTCTCCCACGATAAAATGTGCACTACATTTGTAGGACAAACAACCTTAGCCGTTCACGTGTCCGCAAAATTCACTAATCAATCAATTTCGGAAATTCTCGTCGTACAAGTGTGTGGCAGGTCTAGTTCTGAAGCAGAGATTTCGTCTACCAGTCGAACATCAGCGCATGGAAAGTTGCCTGGCCATCAGGGGCAAAAGTCAAACGCGTACTTCGTAATACGTAATTCCTAACCACGTGTTTATAGAAAAAATGTGATCATATTCCACAACTCTAAATTCCCTAGAAGTTTGTTACATTTATTCTGAAACATTCTGTATACTAATTTATGCAGCTGTTCTCCACCATTCTTGGCACAGTAGTTGCGCTGGAATGCATTTTAGCTCACGCGATCTCCCAAGTCCTTCCGTTTGCATGCAATGCACTCTGAACGTCTCCAGTAACTGGGCACACACCATCATAATCGACCAATCTTCTTTGTCCCTACAATTTGCGACGTATTATTATTATTATTATTATTATTATTATTATTATTATTATTATTATTATTATTATTATTATTATTATTATTATTATTATCAGCCCTTTGCAATCACTTAAGAGCTAGGGGCTTCTGGTTTCCCAGAGAAGTTGTAAACGGACTGTCTGTGCAGTTTGGTTGAGTACAACTAAACAAATGTTAACAGACTAGTTTGGGATAGGGATTAGCCCAGGTAGTACGGTGGCGACGCGGCAGGACGCGGTTTTGGATGTTTACCTAATTAGGCCGAAAGATCTTTTCATATCTTGTGAAGTCGTTGAGGAATTAGTGATCACAAAGCGGTTCTTCTTGATTTAGACGAAAATATTTCAAGGAAATGTATTGCGACAGGAACGAAAGTGCGTCAGTTCAAGAAAGCAAACGTAGAGGGCTTCATGAGTTTCTTAGAGAAAAATACAACAACTTTCTGAGAACAGAAGGAGGTATGGAAGAGATATGGTGCGCATTTAAAGATATTATAGACGAAGCTTTGCAAAAGTTCGTACCATGCAAAACTCTAAAAATAATCCGGATCCAGAATATTATAATTCAAAATTAGGCGAATGAAGAGGATAACGAGAAATGCATTTCAAAACCGAAAACGCAGTACCGAGCATATGCATATTTTTAGAAATTGTTCGAAAGAATTAGAGCGAGAAAAGAAAATTGCTCAGGAGACGTATTTAAAAACATTCTAGACGAAAAGGAAATAACTGGTCAGGATTTTACAAATATGTCCGTAGAAGAAGGGAAACAAAGAGTATATCCCAGTTGTTCGTGAACATCAAAACACACTCATCACAGGCGATCGGGCAAAAGCTAACGCATTTAATAGGTATTTCAGTTCGGTTTTCAAAAGCAATACAACCATCCACTTATTCAAAGGTATTCGGTTACAAATCAATTTAATATTGAAGTAAACGTTCTACGTAATAAAGTAAAATTTATGAAAAATGGTAAGTCAAGGGTCCAGACGACATTTCTACGGACATAATTAAACTAGGAGGAGGCAATATTACCGTACTTAATTAGAATATTTACGTGTCTATGAACAATTCAAAAGTACCTGAAGATTGGAAATTAGCTTTGTAGTACCAATCTTTAAAGTGGGGACAAAACTATACTAAGTAATTATAGGCCGGTAAGTTCACGTCAGTGGTCTGCAAACTTATGGAGCATCTAGTTGCGAGTTACATTAAGCAAGAGTGAAGTCAAAAATGGCTCTATCATGGCCAACACGGATTTAGGACTAATTATTCATGCGAAAGTCAGGTAGTAACGCTATTTCAGGACCTAGCAGATGAAATTGACGCGGGCGGGAGAGTAGACGCAGTAGTTATAGATTTTGCCAAAGCGTTCGATGTTGTTCCCACGACCGACTTGTTCAGAAATTAATAAATTCAGGCATCGATCCCAGGGTGGTGGCGTGGATTAGCGAGTTTCTGCGTGACAGGAAACAGAAAGTCCGAATTGGGCAAGAGTTATCTTCCTGCGCAAGCGTTACGTCAGGAATACCGCAAGGGAGTGTCATTGGACCTCTTCTATTTCTAGCGTTCATTAATGATTTGCAGCAATTAATTTCAAATGTTCGGCTATTTGCAGACGATTGCATAATATATCGCATTATAAATTCGAAAGACGATGAAAATATGCTGCAACGGGATCTTGATGCATTATCTTACTGGGCGGAAAATAATGGTATGACCATAAATAGTTCTAAAGCAAATCTATCACTTTTGGCAGAGGTCACAATTACAGCGTAACAAATTACCGTTTAAGTAACGACATTATTCCAGAGTTTCTTCGTGTAAGTACCTAGTATCCATTTCGTGTAAATTAAGCTGGAAAAATCACGTAGATTTTGTTGTAGGAAAGCGTGGAGATCTCTTCATTTTGTAATGCGTATCTTAAAAAGAGTACAGTAAACGGAAGGAAATTGCTTACTTGTCGCTTGTTCGTCCGATAATGGAATATGGAGCAATTTGTTGGGATCCGCACAAAATTATGCAGTGTAAGAATTTGGAAAGGATTCAGCGTAGAGCAGCAAATTTACTTTCAGGGACAAGAAAAGGATAGGGTGGGATTCACTCGAAAACAGGCGAACATTGGCGAGACTTTGCGCCTTGTATAAAGCTTATAGCGGTCATCCAGCTTGGAAAGAAATTAAACGGCGGCTAAATTTTCCTACGTACATCGGTAGAGGTGATCACAGGCACAAAATAAACTTAAGACCGCAGAGAACGGATGTCGGAAATTTTTTTTACAAATAGAACGATAAGAGATTGGAATAGATTGCCTGCAAAACCTTTGAACCCTTTCCTCAGAAGCGTTCAACAATTTAGGAAAGTAATTTAGGCATTTCTAAGTTTGAGGTAGTTAACTAGGAATATTAAGTTATACAGTGAAGTGAAGTGAAGTGAAGTGTTGTGCAGTGTAGAGCAGAGAAATAATGAAGGTGTTTTTAGTGTAATAGTGAAGTGAAATGAAGTGAAGTGTAGGCAAGTGCAGTGCAGTCTTCATTGTTTAAGCACTCAGTGCTGTTTTAGATTGACGTTTCTTTTATCTTTTAGGAAATTTAATGTTTGTTTTAATTCAAGTTTTTATATTATTATTATTATTATTATTATTATTTTTAAATAATATTATTACTATTATTATTACTTTTTTATTATTACTATTTTATTACTGTTATTGTTATTATTATTACTATTATTATTATTATTATTTTTAGCATTATTATAAACATTATTATATTATTTGCATGAAAATTAATATCTTATTATGTAATTAACTGCCCAGGTTACACCAATTGCATTTTAATAAATTTATCTTATCTAAATGAATAAATTTCACAAAATTAAGCTAATTGGTAACTAATAATTAACCAATTGTCATGTAACTTGGCTATTAATACAATCTGACTTTTAATATTGATATTGTTTACAACACTTCACTGGTTTCACTTTTCTTTATTTCCACCATTCACCTTGTTTGAAAGGACGGCCATGACGTTCCGCATGCAGCCAGTCTCATCCAATTTCTGCCAGCTGACTCCTTAAAGTTGTTTTCCCATATTTTTTCGTTGTCTCCCTGGATAACGCCAACCGATTCTTGGTTCCCATATGATTGTATCATAGGCCCATCTCAACAGGCTATATGGCTATATACTATATGGCTGTATACTATATATGCCCATCTATGCGGTGACATTCTCCTCCCCTTATTTGCAAGGAGCAGGGCATTTCCACTACTTACTGCCAAGAAATCTTTGTGCACTGAACTCAGCTCAAATTATACATTGCAAATATAGTGGCATAGGTTTCCTCAATTCTTAACTAGTCACTGTCATTGCACAAATAAAGCGAGTTTGAAATTTACACTCAGTGTGCCCATTCACTCTAGCCTTCGACTAGTACAAAGGTGCACGCGTGCATGTTTGTCTCAGTATTAAACGACTGCGGGGAAAAGGAAGGTTCTTCACCGCGGTCTTTGTCAGTTTCCTTCCACCTTCACCCGCTGCGGAGTAGAGAGAAAGTAATGTAATACTGCGAGAAAAAACGGCGCATTTTCGACGAAACATTCTTATTACATGGCCCTGGCAACGAAAAAATGGATACATTCAGTTAATAAATCCAGCAAAAAATCTGTAACACTGGTGTACCCAGAAAATATGTTTTGGGGATCCTTGATAACGAAAAATCGAGTGACGGCAAAACGTTTGTCCGTGTGTATCTGTCCGTCCGTTTGTGCACAACGATAACGGCTAAACCGTACAGCCGAATTGACATTCCCCAATCGATCTGGCTGATGTCGCGCCCGTTGAATTTGAAATCGATGTAATCGGGGTACTTTATATGAAACCCCTGGGATATTTTCCAAATTTTCAAAAAAAAAGGCTCCATCTTTTTTGATGAAATAACGTTTCTGGATAGTGTGAAGATAATGGTGTAGGTCTCAGTTATACTAAGTAGTGTAACTCACAATTAAGGTTTTGTAAATACAATATACAAAATAGAAAAATAGTTTTCAAGGGTACAATGTAAAACATAATCGTCCAAAAGAAATTGATTTTTATTCATTTGAATTCCTTAACGTCCCACACACAGACATCGTTCGAGTTTGACTTTGAACATGTCGTATAAAAGGAATTTGCCTGAAGGGAGTAAAGGAAAGAGACGTCATTTACATTTTCAGGCGAGGATCCAGGGAAATCAGCAGATAATATACTTGTATTCTTGGTGCCCATAAGAATATCAACATATTCTAGCTTAAGATATTTTCGATCGAGTAGCGATCATCAGAGCTATCTTGCAGCGTCTGGGCGGAAAACGAAGTTATGCAGAACTTTGGAGAATAGGAACTGGCAGTTTGAGGAGGGAAGGGAGAGGGAAGTGTGCATGATTCCGTTGCTACGGAATATTAATTACATTGTAATAATCAGATATCTCTTACGAGAAATGATATCGTATCTCCACATTGTGTTAAATATTTTTATCCGTTTTCCTAAAGTTCCTCCTAAAATATGGGGGCAATGCAAGAATCAAGATGCGGGTAGTGGTGGCGAAGGGCCAGAGTTTCCCCAGGGGGAGAGGAATGAATGAGGCAAGTGGATGAAGTGAGGGGAGGAACGAGGGGGGGGACTCATTTGTCCCTTGCATCGATCTTGTGCCCACAGAAGGCCCGTCGACCCCGCTGAACGTTCTCCCAACATGTTTGAAAAAAATAATAAAAAACCGCCAAGACAGATTTAGTGGCACTGTAGATTTTGTTTTTTTGTATAACATACAGCGATGGGAAATTCCATGTAACTAATGTCACAAACCACATATTATGAATATCAGTGAGTTTTTGAATTTATAATTTTATTTGAAATTTATGTATTAGGTGCGTATATGTTTGTAACAGATTGAAGCATATTATTATAAAGAGGTTATTCTCGGTGGAAATGTGTATGCCAGAACGCAGAGTATGTATCAATTACGAGTATATTCATTATTATCTGTGTCGTGACAGGCCGCACACGTTTAAAGGAGCCCCCGCCGAGTGACGTCAGCGGGGCGTTACCGCCCCTGGCGAGAGAAGAAGGCAACCAAAGAAGGCAAGAATCGCCACCGCCCCTACTCCGCAGCTAGTCGGCGGGCCAATAGCCCAAGCAGGCTATAAAAGGGCTCCGACCCGACACCAAGGCAGATAGCGAGCGGCAGTGTTAGCGAGTGTATCCTGGCGAATGAATTGGCGAGAGAGGTAGGGAGAGCAAGTACTACGACGACCTGTGCTCCTGACGTGGAAAACTCTAGTGGATATTCGACGACTTGGCTGATTTTGGGACTTCTTCTGGGCTACAACAACACGCTCCGCTTTTGGTACATTCTTCTTGTGATTCAGCACTTCAGCAATTGTACCTGGACTTGAATAAAAATCATTTTAAGAATTCTTGTCTTTGATTAGATACTACAATCTGTATTACTCATTCCCAAATCCTGCAGAAATGGAAAGAAAATTATGCAACCTCCGACCCTAGAGGGGAGTCTACGGTTGCGTTAGAACATGTATTTAGTATTAATTCCCAATGCACGCAGTAATTAAGCGAAAACTATCCAGCCTTCACTTATGTAAATCGGTTTGTTTTCGTTAGTTGTCAGAAATTCGAAAAAAAATCCTGGAATAAAAAACAATTAAAATTCTCAATTTTGACCGACAAATACAACTATTTGCTTGCGTTAATCCACTGATTCTCACACTGCCCGTACCAACTGAATTATCGTACTCAGTGTGTTACTGCGTGAACCAACTGAATACGGCAGCAAGGCTCCAAATTAAATTCATTCGCCATTCTTTATAGAGGGTTTTGAAATAAGGTCATGTACAACTTTTCGAAAATTTGAGTTTTTCAAAAAGTGTTGACTAAGATGTTTTATTTCGGAGAGAAATTGCGATATAATAGTATTATGTAACCATTATTAAGGCATTATATGTGCTGCTTTAGCACCACTAGTTTTTTGTTAATGGTTATATCTTTCTGAAACATCAAATATGAATGTGAATTCGCATATTGAGTGATTTTTGCCATATAAATGAACTTTTCATGAACGTTTCAGACTACTGACAGCCAACACCGACGAAGTAACATCTGCTGTCATCGGTGTATTGCTAAGAGTAGCTAATAGTATTAGCGTAATCTTTTCCTGGCGCTCATTTATACAAATTCGGAACGGATTATGTTGGGATAAATCATCAATATATTCAGTTTATTTCAATACGGAGCTTCGAGATTACTCCAGCTAGGGCGGTGTGACATTGGGGGAAAGACTTAGGAGGAATCTTCGTCAATTCGACATGTAGGTCGGCGCGGGATTTCACCATTCAGCGGGGTGAGGGGCGCCACCTGCCGAAATAAAACATTCACTACTCCAATGGAACTATCGGCCATCGCATTTGTAGCGCCGGCAACCATCAATCAAAATCAATCAATCGACACGAACCCATTCGCATTGTTCTTATCCGGTTAAGCCAGCCCAATTAGACGGCCTCTCCCTAACTGTGCGCACTGCTCCCGACGTAGGTTCCCATTTCCCAACGCATCGCCCCATTCCTTCCGAGATCGGCGATGAAGAGGATGAGTTTCCAAGCCTCTATTGAGATAAGATAAAGCCCCAGGAAGAAGCCTCATTATACGCGAAGGAACGAGATCATATTCCACCGAGCGGAAATTCCCATTCTAACAAACGGCTGTGCTTTTGTGAAACTCCATGTCGGGGCAATGGAGAGCACGTGACAGATGATGGATTGAACGATAATTCCGCCTCATTATCCCCTTATAGTATTGGCTCGTTAGCGAGGGGGCTGCTTCGTGCAGTTCCCCGCTCAACCACCAGAGCGGAGCGGACGATCTCAGCGTCATCTTGCAGGGCTTGCCAGAGTCACTCTCTTGCCTTCGGTTCTTGGCGCGCAATCGGTCGTGAAGTTTCGTGGGCGGTCGTTCTTGAAGCCGCCAGTTTCATGAGGAGTGCATCAATATTTCGCATGCATCCAATGGCGGGTCCAGAAAATGTTCTCTGAGAGGATGGGTTCCTTTTTATCGAGATGTAAAATTACTTCAACATATTTTCAAATTAGAAAAAGCACATTAATTAAAATGTTTTGGGCTTGAATGCGGGTTTAATTTTCTTTCTTCGTTACAGTCCATTTTGGGACAACCAGTATTACCGGAATCGGCATCCCTGCACCGTCATACCAAGTAATAGCGTACTACAATTAAAATGTAATGTAGGGACATTAGAACATGATTGAGTTAAAGAACTTCATTTAAAAAGCAACTCAAGAGAGTAAGATCTTTTACCACATATGTCAATGGACATAAGTTTTCCGCTGGGGCGGCGATGTACCACAATGTACTCCTTAACTTGGTTGTGGCGCACGATTATTTTCATAATGTTTTTAAATTATCTTTGCACTAATTTAATTATTTTTGTTGCATGAAGAACATATTGTAAGGAAATCTATATAAAATCATATACTTCATTTTTTCGAGACGAAGCAAAAAGAAAACAAGTTAAGAAAGAATTAACAAGTAAACACGAACTTCTGGCTAAAATAACATGTCTTTGTATACAATGATTTGTTTGAAAAGGCCCCGATTAAACGGGAATATGTTTAGTGAGCATTTTCAGTTTTATTCCCACGCAATTATTTTATTGTAAAGTAACAAAATCAGATATTTTTCACTTACACTTTACAGGATGCCCATTGTCCCGCAAATAAAAACAACAAAAACAAACGTAAAGCGGATTTTGTGTTTTTGACGTTCAGCTTCTAAATCGCACGGCCGGAGGCCTCGAGTTCAATTTTTCTATACTACGGGACAATCACAGCGGATAAAATATGGAATTAAACTAAAATACCAAATTGAATGCTTGTGTTCGTTTAACAGAGTAGAACGGTCAAATAGCAGTTTATGACGAATGATTCGGTTACAAACAATCCCGTAAATCAATGACAATGCAATCGATTGTTGATGGCAACAATCGATGGCAATGCAAGTTGTTTATTCGCTTACAGTCAATGATCGTTGCAGTCCGTGAGTTCTTATCCAACTGCGTAGATCTTCCCTTGAATGTTTCTTTTAAAAATATTTTATTGATGATACATTATAGCTTGTTATTGGTTTCGATGCTGAGCTTGATTACACTGCATAACTTACCTGGGTCGAAAGGAAATATCAAACGAGGGAAATATGAATGATGCAACATGTTCTCTTATGGAGGGGATTATGGAAGAGAAATATGAAAGAAAAAATAAAGCGAGTCAAGTTAACATCAAATAAATCTAAATCAACAAAATTAGGTAAAAAATATAGTTATATATATACCACGGGTGGTAACTGGATCTGATGACCTCGGACGACAAAAAACCCTTGGGCCAAAGTCCTGGGGTGAATGAATAACTACTTTCTATACGTCAGTTTACAGGCTTAGCAACCAACCATCTAAACAACGCATTAAGCGTGCGTCCATAGCAACAGCCGTAAAAATGCTCCAGATCATTAAAAAATAATTTAGCAGACACTCGGGATTAGATATTACCAGTGCACATAAATTTGTGGATAATTTGTCCCTTTTGTTCCCCTTGTCCCATCAGTCTCACTTGCCCAATTTGCCCCTTTGTTCCCCTTTCCGTTTGCCCCTTGGCGCATTTTGTCCCCTTGTCGCATTTGCCTTGTTACCCTATTTGTTCCATTGTTGCAAAACACCCAGAAAATCAAAAAATTAATATGTTAGGAATATACATTCTCGTTTTAATGGCATTCGATATTCAAAATATTGCAGCAATATTGATGTATAATGAAATCATTTTGAAACCAATGAGCATCCAACTGGCGCTCACTACGTCTCTCTCCGATCTTGGCTCTTGACACTATTACTACATTTACTCTTTGGCCCCTTCGGACCGGGAGCGGTAGCTCAGTGCATCCACAGATGACACTGCAACGCCTCTAACGAAGCGCTTTTCAGCTAGGTCGAATTCAGTCGCTATCTGGAGGAGAATTCTAGTGACCGGCTGCTCTGACCGGATGTTTTCCGTGGTTTCTCCGATCAACAGCAGGCGAATGCCGGAGCAGTACCCTATCAAACGGGCCACGGACCGCGCGCGATCTGCCCTTCCCATTCCTTGTCCTATCCTCTCCCCTTACACTAACATGCACTACACTACCATATATTCCGGGAGACAGGTCGGAAGCTAAGAGCTTGTCCCGGCTGGGGCGGTGCCCCGCTGGTGGGAGAGTCCTGGTTAGGGGGAAACCCCACTAGCCGACGGTAGGTCGGCGCCGGATCTCGCCATCCAGCGGGGGAAGACCACCGCCATCTCCCGAGAAAAAAAATGCACTACGCGAACGGGACTAATGACCAAAGAAGTTGACGAGCCCGAAAAACGAAAAAATCAATCAATCAATTTGGCCTCTTCGGTGCGGCAACCAATGGGTGGAGGGTTTGGTCGCCGAGCGCTGGACGGTCTCCCGAGGGAAATCCCAATTTTCTGTCTCCGTCTGACACCTAGCTGTAATTTAATTTTATGAATTCCTCAATTATTGATGGTATTGAATGCATTATTTATAATATTTGGATAGTTCATTTTCTTTTGATGTTAGGTTTTTGATTCAAAATGCACTTTTGATTATGAGTCGGTTGGGTAAAGTCGGCCGTTCTGGAAGGAAGTTGCTTTCTGTCTCTCAAGTGGGTGTGTAGGTTCGGCCACATTTACAGCTGAGTTACTATCTGCAAGGTGTAGTGAAGGTGGAATATTTTTATTAAAGATCCCAGGGTAGTGATATTTTCGAAAAAAAAATTTTGTGAAAAACGTGTCCAAGCAATAGTGCTTGTTGCAAAGTGCTAGTGCAATCACCGTATTTTAGAAAATCAGTTCTTTTTTGTTTTGTATAAATTCTATTACCGGGAAATTTGTCTCAATGCAAAACAAATACAAACACTTAAGTGCCCAGTGAAAATCAAAGCCAGAACCGCGAGCATGGAAGCTTGGAGCATGGAACCGCGTACATAGAATTATGTAAGTAATGTTTCAATACAGACTTTTATTTAAATTTTAATTAATTTACATGAATAGCTTAGATTTTATTTTGGAAGTTGCATTTCCGTCATTCGATTGAGGTGCAACCTCCAGAAAGTTTGGGTCACCACCGCCACTGTTGTTTAGACGATTAGGCGTTTTTTTCGCTGATTGAAGTTTGTGACTTGATACGTGTTTTATAGTAGCCTTAACACATTTTTAGTGGCCTGAAATAGTGGTTCAACTCAAAACAATCAGGTGTTAAGATAAATGAGTTTGAAAATTTTACCTCGTATCGAAATTATTCTTGCGTTCACATTACGGCAATTTGTGGTAATACTGTACTGTAAGATATGCTGCTGTTGCGGCTTGAATGCGGAGCAATCTGCAATTCTGGAGAGTGCATTAACTCAAAATTCGTATTTTCTGAGCTGTACCACTATTGCAGTCCACGACCGATATATTGATGTTTAGGCGAGTGGTGAGGACGCGGACTGGTTCGAGTGGCCACACGATTGTCGCGAGGTTTGGGCAGTGGCCGGGAGGGGGCGTGGCGCGGCGCGGCGAGGCGCGGCGCGGCGCCGCTGCGTCGGCCTTCGATCAGCTGAGTGTGACGTCAGCGCTGCCATTGACGGCTGGCGGCGGCGGCGGGGGCGGCGGCGGGGGCGGGCGGCAGGCAGAGTTCAGCCCACTCTTGCAGTTGGCGCACACAAAGGTTATTTATGAACCTGAGCGTTATATAGATTTTAATGACCGAGGGCGGGGGGAAACAGCCGAGAGTCTGTGGTGTCTCATTTCAAATCGATTGCAAACACGCAGTATTCCAAAAGCTCTTCCACCTTTGTTTTCCACGGCGATTTCCCTCAATGCTGGGCGCATTGTGAAATTAATATGCCATCAGTTCATAATGCAAAACTCTAATGCTATTTTTTGCCTTGCTAACTCCTTTGTACTTTCAACGAAATTAAATAGAGAATAATAGTTTAGTGAATTCTAATTGTAAGTCCACAATAACAGAAAGTGAACTTAAGCGGTGGGAACGAAATTTAAGTCCGGTATCGTCAGAAACATGTTGCAGAGGAACAGGTGGATTGATTAGTGTTTCATGGCGCGACAACTGCTAAGGCAATGAATCCCGTTAGTGTAGTGCATGTTTTTTATCGCGGGAAGTGGAGATGATCTTTACCCTCTAGATAGCGCGTTGAGACGCCGACCTATGATTCGGCATGCGGGGTTTCCCCCAACCAGGTATTTTCCACTAGCAGGTCACCGCTCCAGCAGGGTCAAGTTCTAAGCTACCGACTTCTCTACCGACAGTATTAGTGGGTGCATGTAAGTGTAAGTGTGTGTAGGTAAGGGGTTAGGATAGGACAAAGCAGAAGAAGGAAAGTTCGCGCGCAGTCCGTGACCCTTTTGTTAGGGGACTGAATCGGCATTCGTCTGGTGTTGATCTGAGAAACCACTGAAAACTACCAATCAGAGCAACCGTCTACTAGAATTCTCCTCCAGATATTCTCTGATTGGGATTTTGTCACCGTCGGGACTCGAACCCTAGGATCTCTTGCACAGAGGCACTCCAGTGTTCTGAACCACCAGGGCTCATATTATAGAGATTTCAGGACAGTGGTCGATGTTACGACAGATTCTAAACAAATGTATGCATCATCGAACAACACACCACTCGAAGAATTATTCCTTAGCCAGCAAAACTTGCTAATGCACCAGCTGACAATATTTCGAAAGGAGCAAGTCAGTAAATACAGTTAGGTCACTTTTCGCGAATTATTGACTTGTTGGGATGTTGCCTACAAAAATAATATAGTAAGAATTGACACAAATAGAAGCACGTAAAATTATTACATTAAATTTTTAGATAGAGAAATTAAAAGCGACGCGACTAAAAATAAACGGACAATTCAAAAACACTGGATATTGAAGAGAGGACTCTGGTTATTTTCACCGCGCATTAAATTCGCAATACAATACGTTAAAACAAAGGACAATCAATGTATATATTTCTTCAAATATACATTTTGATGTGTACTTTTCTTGGATTGCAGTAACAAAAACAAATCGTTTGCATTCAAACATTCTCTACGACGCGGAATCAGAAAACAACAGGGAGCACCACAGCCCTGGCGCAAGCTTGCCAATGTTCCTGAAATAAATGCGGATGATTTCTGCACGTTATTCACCCATTACGTTTAAGTTACCGTTGTTTTCATGGACATCGGCAACCTTTTGTCGATGTTAAGAAGAATAGCTATTCTTGGCGGATTCGTTGGTGTAACGGTCAGCGTACCGGACTGTTGTACCCAAGTTTGCGGGTTCAAACCCGATCGAAGCCGTGGATTTTTAAGGGCGAAAAAATCCCTCGTACGCCTTCCTTCGGAGGGGAAGTAAAGCCGGCTGTCCCATGTTAGTAGATTTACTTGCATGTAAAAAGATCCTCAAGCCTAATAGAAGCCTCTGAGCAAAATTGAGATCCGCCAGTTTCGTCACCCAAGATAATACCTCCTTTCTCCGCTAGGTGGTGAAAGGAGCGTAAAGAAATTTGCGTGGTTAGACGGAAGAGCGGGCCTGATGGCCCGAGTCTCGCCACGTAAAATAAGGCATAAACTAAACTAAACTAAGCTATGTCGATGTTTTGCTAAAATTTCCATTACTATCCACACCCACCTCGTCAGCAGCGCTCGTCGCACACACTGCCTCCTGTCGCCCTCGTCAACCACCGTCGTCCCCTTTCGCTTCCCCCACTCCCACTGCCGCCCCTCGTTTCATCACAAGTTATTTGTAATCCACGTAGCCACATAAACAAGTATGTGATATGTGGTAATACAGGTTGACTACATAGAGCGAAAGGGGTCGACGGTGGTTGACGAGCAAAACATCGACATAGCTATTCTTCTTAACATCGACCAAAGGTTTTTGATGTCTATGAAAACATCGACGAAAAACATCGATGTTTCTTATATTTAAAACATGTATGTTTTAAATATAAGAAACATATCGAAGTAAAACGTCCTGGTTCTAATGTGATGGATAACACGTCAATATTGTTTAAAACTTTCCCCTCCAAAATTTGAAGCATTTTAAATTTTTTAATAAAGTTGTATACAGAAAAGGGTTTCAAACTTCTACGAAAAAGTTCTATATACAATTTATTCATTATCAGAAAAAATAACCAAAAAGCAAACCAAAGAGAAAGGTCGCGAATAAAAAGTGCTTCGTGCGCCGAGGATCGACAGCAGGAATTTTATGATTGTTGTTTAAATTATAAAAATTGGGACAATTTTTTCATAATGAGAAATTGTTTTAAAAAACATAAATGTTTTGAACAAAGATATGAGGAGATAAAAACAGCAAAGAAAAATCAATGTTAAAATAATAATTATAAATTTATTAATTAATTATTATTATTACTATTTTATGTCTATAAAAATTTTTTCGGTTGGGATTTTGGGTTTAAATATTAGTAATATGTAGAGTAGAGTTCTGCCACCAGGTTGTGTACCTTCGCAGAATAATACATTTTATCGATCTATCTATCTATATCTATAATGGATTTTTTAAAAGGGGTTTTTCCCGCCATCCGGCGGGGGGCCCCGGGGGGGCGAGGGCGTCCCCCGCCGAGCCCCCGGGGGCCGCGCGAGTGACGGGCGAGGGGGGCGGGCGGGGGGGCCGAGGGGCCGGGCGCCAAATCGCAGGAGGGAGAAGGCCGGGCGCGGGGAGGAGGAGGGGAACCCGGACAGGGATGGGGGGAGGGGTTTCGGGCAGACGAGCAGGGGGGGAGGGAGAAGGAAAATTTTGGGAAGAGGGATCGGGGGAGGTGAGGAGGGGGCAGTTGGGAAGGGAGGGGGGAAAGAGGGATGAGAGAGGGAAAAAAGACGGGGGGGAGAGAGAAAGGGGAAGGAGAGAATGAGGAAGACAGAGGGTGGATGGTCAGAAAGGGAGGGGGAAGGGGGGGAAAGGGGGCGGGGAAAAAGAGGGGAGGGAAAGGAGAGCGGAGGAGATGGGGGAAAGGGGTTTGGGGGCGGGGACACCCCGAGAAAACATGAGAGGTAATCTGACCCATGGGTGGAGTGGGAGGGAGGGCGGAGGAGCAGGGGGGCAAGGTGTGAGTCGGGGGGGAGGGGTGGGGCGGGGGAACCGGGGGGGCGGGCAGAGTCAAATTCCCCGCTGTTTGTTTCGCCCTTTGTCACCTCGGGGCCCGCCCCCCCTGCACCACAGGTTCTGGACTTTCGGGGGCGTGGAGGCGGGGGCGGGAGGGGGGCGGGGGGGGGACCGGCGCTGTGGGGGGCCCGGGAAAAGGGGGCGAGCGCCCCCCGGGTGTCCCCCCCCGGGCCGCAGCCAGGCCCGTGCAAGGTTTCGGCCCACACCGCGCACGCAGACCGCCCCGTGCTGCTTGAAAAATGTTTTGGGAAAATTGCTTTTTTCCATTGAAAGGATTATCAAGCATCCCATTACACAAAGAAAAAACCTAGAAATGTTATGAGAAAAAGGAAATTTTATTTAAAAAAGCAAATATGGATATATTTGTATTTATTTTTTCAAAAATGTACAAAAAAATGAAAAAAGAAAAAAAATTTTTATAATTTTAAAAAATTTTTCTTCCCCGTTCGAGTACAGCATGTTGCCCCCCAGATCTTAGAAAAATTTTGGGGGTGAAAGAAAGTTCTAAACTACAGAAAATTATTCGCTAGTTTCATCCAAATATAAAAATTTTTGGGGTACAGGGCGTGAACCCGGGACTCAAGTGAAAAGTACGAGAACCGACAAAAAGAGGGTGAAAAAGAGAGAGACCCCCTTTCCCCCCGACTCCAAAAAAGGGGATAAGACAATGATCTGAAAATATTTTTTTTAGGTTTTTACTTGGGATTTTAAAAAACGGGAGGAGGGGTTTGAAGCTCTCCTGCTTCATTTCACCCCACCCTGATCGAGTAGGGCCCCGGAAACAATGCGAGGGGGGGGGTGTTTGAAGAAAAAGAAGGTTCGGCGTTAATAAAAACCCACGGGTGGTTTTTTTGAACCAAAGGAGTTATCAAGAACATATTTTTGAACCCCCAGAAATTTTCCTTTTTGACTTAAAAACATTAAAAAAAAAATATAACAATAGATAAAATATCAAAATATGTAATTATACCAAAATATGTAAAATAAAACTGGTTTCCAATTCATTCAGAATATCGTTTTAAGAATAAAAAAAAGTGAAGCAGGCCCCGAAAATATGTATTTACGAAAACCGCCCCCAGTTATATGATATTACTCCCGAGGTAAAAGTTAAAAATTGAGGAGGAGCAGACCCGGAAAATTTTTAAATTTTGACGAGACACCAATAACATAACATTTCTCGTTCAGTTTTTTATTGGTCCAAAAAATCTCACAAATTATACGAAAATTTAAACATGACTAAAGAAAATGAATTTGTGTTGGGGCATTTGGGTAGTTTTTTTAAAGTTTTGTTGAATTATCTTTTAAAAAAATTTCGATACGTAGTGGAAGAAAGATGAACAAATTTTTGAATTTAACTAAAAATAGTTGGGTAATGAAATTTGGGGTTGACTTCACTGGCAAAACCATTATATCGTTAAAATACTTCCCGGGAGAAGAATTTTGGGTTGAATGAGGAAAAGGTTAATTTATTTAATATACATTTTTCTAATTGTACTATTAAATTTACAAAAGAATAATTAAACCCAATATTCAAAGAATGTAATATTAATTTTCGAATTTGATTTGTTTTGTACACCCCATGTTTATTTCTTAATAAAATTTGAGCGATGACTGATTTTTTACTTTCAAGGGATGTTAAATTTTGGAAAAGGATGTTAAATTTCTAAATTCAAAAAATTTCGCTTGACAAAAACATGTCCTGAGCGAATTTTTACCAGTTTTTTCCCGACTCTGCCCCCCTTTGGATCGAGCTGACCCAGTTTTAGCCATTTCAGGGGGGGGGAATTCATCTAACATTAAAAAATGGCGGTAGGGGAGTTAATTAAAAAATTTTGAATAAAATATTAACAACCAACATTTTTAATAAATTTTTGTATAAAATTTCAAACAAAAAAAAGGATGCAATTTCCCAGAAAAACATATTTTAAATTTTATAAAACGGGTTTTTGCCAAAATAACACTGAAAACATATTGCCCCATGTCTACATTTCGTCGTTTATTATTGTAAATTTAATATAAAAGCAAAATTTTGCATTGTATGCATTGTCTAACCAGTTATTTTTTAGAAAATTAAATAATTTAAAGAAATTTTTAGAGCGTTTTACAAACACTTTCCCGAAAAGAGCTTATTTGGGGAAATACCATCATCAATTTCGATGCCCCAAATTTAAAAAATCCCAATGGTCGTAAAAAATTTTTTTAAAAAAAGTTTGATATGTAAAAATAAAAAATTTAAAGATTTTTATTTAGCAAATAAATTTTTCTACTGCAAATTATGTTTTAAGTGCAGCTGAAGCAAATGAATGATTTTGATCTTGTTTTGGGTATCAAAAATTACTTCTTCAATTAACGTTAGGGATTGCTTTTTAAGGGGATTTTTTTAATAAAATAAAAAATCATATGTATACCTGTCTTTGGGGTTTTTTCGGAAAAAAAAACAATATGACTTTATATAACTTTTTAATATTTTAAATGTTTGAAAGGTAGAACACAGTTTTTCTTTTGGGTGTAAAATTTGGGAGGAAAACACACACACACAAAACACACAAAAACCACACACACAACCCATACACCCCCCCCTAATCAAATATTACTTAATGTAATTTTATATGTTTTAACCAAGCAATGAAATTAATATTTTTTATATATTAAAAAGGGATATTTTACATTACGATTTTTTTATTTTGAGAAAGAGAAATAACAAAGTTTTACACTATGGAATGTTAACCCCCCATTCTTCTAGATAAGAGATTTATGCAACACTGTTTTTTTAATATTAAGAATCACTAGAGATTCTCCCAAATTTCAAAATTGAAATTTAATAATGTCAAAATTTGTAAAATTTGGAAACTGTGTCAATATTGTTAGAAATTGAATAGGATCCTCTTAAAATATTGTTGCAAAATAAAATTTTCTATTTTCATACATTTTAATTTTAAAAAATTGCCAATTTTTTGGGATATGTGTTCACTAACGCATCTTCAGTAATATTAAATCAAAAATTTTTAATGAATTGTTAATAAATATTGTAAAAAAATAAAATTTAATTTTTTTTGGGGGAAAATTTTCATTTGTTAAAAATTTTTTTATAAAGTAATTTTAATTTAAAAGATATAAATAATTAAAGGGGAAATTTTTAAAACTATAACAAATATTTATTATTGTTGAAACGATTGTACTATATTACAAATGTAACTTTTTAAAATGAAATTGCCCATTGATTGATAGTTTGGTTCGTATAAAATTCGGAGACGTTTTTAAAAGAAAATCTAAATAATAACGAAATAACCTCAAATTTAAATTCATTGATTTTCGAATTTTCCAAACTTTAATGCAAGGTCAAGAAGGAGAAATGTCCCTATCGCTGTTGGGTTTTAAAACTTGGGTCACCATTGCTTTCCCTTTTTTTTAAGTCTTAGGATTCCAAAAGGATACTAGATTTTTAAACATTAATTTGAGAATACAGTTCATCCATGAGAGAGAAATGATGAACAAATGTCTGGTTTTAAAAATCCCCTTTTGGAATACCACAGAAGTCCAACCCATTGTAATTACATTTCTGCCGTCGAAAAAATGCGAAACTTTGGGGGAATTATGTTATCGAAAAAAAGGAAAGATTTCATTAAAGAGACCACTTTGTTTTGGTGGATAGAAATAGTTTTTAATTGTGGAATTGACAATTCTTTGGGTGCAAATACAAGAAAAAATTTATATTTGTGCAGTTTTTTTTTTCACTTCAGTCCTGTCAATTTTTCAAAAATATTTCAATCATTTTTTTTTTACCTAAAAAATATTTACTTTTTCGACCGTCAATTGGGGAAAAAGTTGCCCCATTAAAAGGATCATGCTGATAAATACAAATTTTAAAAACTAAAACCCAAATAGAGTAATATCTGATATTTTATCAAAAGGGACTCTCTAAAAAATAATAAAATTTTCTTTGTTTTATTTAATTTTTTTCAAATAAGAACGTAATTTTGGTTTTGGTTTTTTTCCCGGGGCAAGATTTAAAGATTTTGCCCGGGGCTTACTTGTGCCAGAATAAAACAAGGTTTTTTATCCGGTATCTTCCACTTGGGTTTTAAGGTAATTTTAAATTTTTTAAGGAGTATTTTCAGTTCTAATGACTTTTTTTCGCAATCTACACACCAATTTTTTTTATTCCGCAATTCCTCATTCTTGTGCCCCATTGTCAAATCGAAAAACATTTACAAGATTTTTGGCCTTCCTCGTTTTCTTAAAAGGGATCACCAAAGAAAATTTTTGATATTCTGTCAGGCATTCGGGCATACCATTGGAGTTGTTTGGTTTCCACATTTTCGATCATTTGTCTCTCAATCATTATTATCTGTCTAATTTTTCGTTTAGTATTCTATCAAAAGAACTGACAACATTTTCCCCAAAAAATTCTTTTCATAGCATTTAACGAGAGTTTATTGATCATTTTAATTTTAAATTTGATTCATAGTAAACAGCCCCCACCTTTTATGTATATTGTCTTTTATTTTTCCCGAAAATTTTGTTTTATAAAATATTAGAAGTCTACTAATAATTCCTTCCTAGCTTTTTTTTTAATAAAGTAAATATTATTAGATCCCCTGCTTAATAAACCTGAAAATTTTAAACCTTCCTACTGAAATAAAAATTTTCTGTTCTAGATCATATCGAGTTTTCCCCACAACCATGTGTCTCGATTTTACATTATTTATTTTGAGTTCCTTTTTTATGTTTTTATTAATTTCTGGATTAAATGTTACAGATACAAAAATATTATTTTTCTACCTTTTTTTCAAGTGATCCCTGACTAAAAAAGGGGAACGTTTATGTATAAATTTTAAAAGGTTTTGCACCCGTTCTCAAGTTTAAAGAATCCACCAAATTTTTTAGTTATTTGATTATGACAATCAAACCTTCAACTTTTTGTTTTACCAGTCTTGATGACTTATTGCGCCCCTAAAAAATTTAATGTTTTAACGTCTTTAAAGGGGAAAAAACTGTTTCTGATGAAAAAATATTGTATAAATAAAAGATTTTCATCTTCATCTTCATTACTAGTTTACCAGTTCATTTGAGAAATGAATTTTTTTAGGATGAAGAGAGGCAGGGAGGGTTTTTTTTTTTGGACCCCGGGTTTGATGGTTTCGAAATACTAAGAAATCAAATTATTACTTCTTAAATCATGACTTTCACTGATCATTACTGATCCTGTAGGCTATGGGGCTTTTGGGTTTAAAATAGAAAATACAGTTTGTCAAAAAAAAATATTAAACAGCTTGTCGGGAGAGAAAGACGTTTAACTGACTTGCGAAAAACAATTTTGGAAATCTTTGAAAAGACTAGAGACAATAATCAAAGAAAGGGAAATTTATCCCCAGATTAAATAATGTAATATATTTTTTTAACAAGCGTGTACGAAGACTTTTTAAGCTTAAAAACGGCCACTTTAAAAATAGAGTGATACTTGAAGAATGATTAAAAGAAATTTAAAATGGATTTTATTAATAAATATCATTACAAAATGACCCTTTTCAGAATGTTAGAAAAGGGGATGAAAAAACATATTTACTTCAACTAATAACGAATATTTATTATAAAAATAATGGTTTTAAAACCAAGAATTATTTTTCAACAAAACCTCTAGCGCCAAAACCCGCAAATTTTTTTCCAAATTGAAGAAACCCCTGTCTTTTTGCCTGAGTGAAGTAGGGATTTGAAAAATTCAAAATTTTTTGGGGGACTATTTGTAGCCTTCCGACTTTTTAAATTGTTTTAAAAAACGGCCCCAAAATTTTTTTTCTGTAAATTTAAGGACTGTTTACTCTATAAAAATACGCTTATAAAGGTAGAATATGTCCAATTGTCAGGTTAACCTGAATTTTAAAAATCCAAAATTTGAATATTTTGCGCTTACTACAACAAAAATTAAAGATAGAGATTTTTGCTTCAAAATGAAATGTGTTGTTAAAATTACTTTAATAAGGTCATGAAATTTTTTTAAAAATTTAGGATTTCACAATTTTTGGGTAAATTTAAATTTTTAAAATTTACAAAAACAAGATTTTCAAAAACGGCTCCAAATTTTTTTTTTAAATTTTTTGGGTAATCCCAAATGCAATCCGATGACATAAACGAGATATTGTTTATTCATTTTTTAAAAAAATTACACAAATGTAATTTTTGAAATACCTACGTTTTAAATATGAGCATTTGAAAAATTTGTAGATTATTTAATTTTGGAGTAGAAGGTTTAAAGATTTTTAGGGGGTTTAAAACCCAAGATTCCTGTGAAAAAGAGTATTTTGAACTAAAAAGTTGAAAAAAATGTAAAAAAATTTTGGGGCGATAGAGGGAGCGGGCAAGAGAAAAAAACCCTATGAGTTGGCAAAAACCCTTTAAAACCACCACACAAAGGAAATTATAAACACTTCAGAGAAAGTCTGTCCCATTCTGTGACCTAGTTTTTCATTTTTTGGTAGGGGAAGGTAAGCATTTTAATTTTTAAAACAAAAAAAAAATTTACTAAAATAAAAAGAAAGTGAGACAAAAAAAAAAAGAATTACAAAGTAATACTGTATTAGGTTTGGGGAAAGGGAAAGAACGTACCAAAAAAACAAAAAGGGCCTATGAACAGGAAAATAGGGAGAGGGAATGATCGGGTAAAGACCATAATCAAAGACACAAATTTTTTCCCATTTTTGAATGGTATCTTTTTGAAAAAAAAGGGAATGTTTAGAAAATTCTGAATCTTATTAGGAATTTATTTTCATTGTGTCAAAAAAAACCGATATCGTACGAGATTTGCGCCCCAGGAACCCACGCCCCTGCGATTGCGCTAAACACAGAGAGTAAGATTTCCGTAAACTTACCAATTAAGAATCTTACGAATTTTTTTAAAACCATTGTTTTTCCGATTCGAATTTAAAAATTAAAAAAACCCCTAAGAGACAAAAAAAAGCAAAGAAATCTACGGGCCCCTATAAAATAGTTAATTCTATTTTTGTGTTTCAGTTTTTAAAATGTAATTTTTTTGGTTTAGCCTGAGCCAACCCTTTACGCCTCTGCCCAAGGTGAATTATTAGACGGTAATTCCCGGAGTTTGACACGGCCCCATTCAGAATTTTTTTTGCAAGTAATTATAGAATCTAAGAAACATTTATTGACTTCAAGAAAATCACCTATCATTACGCAGTTTTTTTTTTTGTTTATCACTCATTTTTAAAATAAACTTATTTCCCGGGTTTTTGTAATGTTTTTTAAAATATAAAAATGTTAACTTTTTAAACTATCTTTTTGAAAACCTCAAACGACAACCTAAATATACCTAAATTATTGAAAAGGAAAAAAAATTTAAAATTCCAAAGCAAAATAAAAGTTGCATGAAAGGCCGGACGGGAAATCGAGCTTCCCGTTCCAAAAAAGCACCGAATATGACGTCACCCCGCAGCACTTTTACAATGCTTTTAAAAATTAGGATGTGTTGAGAGGATACTTGTTATTTTGCTAGTGAAGACAGGAATGTTGCTTCAAGAAAGAAAAGAAAAGCGATTTCGAAAAAGGTTTTTTAAAAGTTTTTTAGTAAGAAAAGAAAAGGTTTATTGAGTTTTGCATTTCAAACAATTTTTTTAATTAAAAATTTTTTGATTTGCACGAAACATGCCATCATTTTAAAAATAATGATTGTTATGCAAGAAAGAATTATGGACAAATATTTATTTAAAGAAAATCGTTTTCAATTTTAGTTGAGGATGACCAAATGTTAAACTTTAAAATTTTGAAAATTTAGATTAAACCCGAAAATTGGAACTATGGCATCCTTCTAAGTGTATTTTTTATTCTTCAGAAAAATTTGGGGGGTTTTTTGAAAATTTTTTGAAAATGTCCGAAAACTTATAAAGACCCCAAATTTCAAAGATTTTTTAAAATTTCCCAAACTTCAACTACAGAATGGGCGAGGTTTGAAAACGCTTTTTTACTCCAAACGGATTTCCCCCTTTTAAACGCGAAATCGATTTTCCCATTTCATAACTTTCTATATAGACGCACGAAAACATTTTTAAAAGTTAAAAGAATATATTTTCGATATAGATATTCAAAATACGAAAGTAAAAAGAGAAGTAAAGTTTTGTTTTTTAGATAAGAATTTAAGTTTAAAAAACCATCTAAACGTTAAAGTTCCAAAAAGGGGAGATAAAAAACAGTACTGAGAATTTTCTGATTATGATTGCTTTTTGGGGGTTATTTTTTTAAAATTCATATTAAAATATGAATGTATTTACTAATCAAGAAAAACGAGTAATTTGTAAACTGGGCAAGTTTTGGGAAAAAATCACAACTTATCAATTATTAAAAAGTCCAAACCTTCCCCCATACTACGTACGTAAAGATGACAGCGGTGACAAATATCAAATGCGGGGGAATACACGAGCCCCAAAACCCAATTAAAACCCTTTTTTGGGAAACTCAGGGTCAGAAACTGGTCGTAAATCGAACGAGCGATTCCGCCCGAAGGGGAATTAATTTAGTACCAAAACGGTTTTCAGGGCCCAAATGGATATACAAGAACGGGAAAAAAATTGCCCCTATTTTTTTCCTATGTGAAGAGTTGTAAACTTTTTTGGGAAATGAATGCAAAAAGTCAAAACGTTCACTATCTTTAATTCCCAAACGAGGTTAGGTTTAAATTTTACTAACTAAATATAAAAAAATAAAATTTGATAAAATTTGAAAAAAGGGTATCAAACTAATTTAAAATTTATAGTATAAAGTTCAGCAAAAAATCTTTTTAACAAAATAAAAACAAGTATTTTCCGAAAAATTTTTATCTTTTTAATTTCAGATTAGGGAAAAAAGAACGCGGAACAGAAGAAAAAGGCATCCCCAGAACCCCCGATCCTCAAAACCCTGTCAAACGATTTCAGCACAAAAAGTTATTTTCGTAACTAAAAACCCTTTTTGATTAAGAAAAGAAATGTTTGTTCTGTAACTCCATTTTCTCTGAGAGTAACATTTAAAAATAATAGAAACTTTTTTAAACATATCCGTTCTTGCAGTACAATTTTTGTAAAAAGCAATATTAGGGGAACTGATGTTTTTAATACATGATAATATATTTATTTATCTAACCCGTTTTCATATTTATGAATTTTATAATAAATTTAAAATTTAGATTTAAAAGAACGACATTATCCCAAATTTTAGATCCGAAATTGCATTTTTTTTTTTTCCAAAATTTAATAAAAAGACAGGGATTTTGCATTGATCATACACAAGCATGGCGAATAATTTGATATAACTAAATAATTTAAAAATTTCCTTATTTTGAAATTGGGACTGATTGAATGGTCACCATTAGTCCAGCCCCCACAAAGAAAGTATCAAAAAATTTTTATTTAAAAAAGGGGAAAAAATAAAAATTATTGATTTCTTTTTTGACACATCAAATGTATTTTTTTTTTGTTTTGGAGTTAATACATTTTAAACCCAAACTACTAAGACTTACATTAAAAAATTTTGAAGAATAAAAAAAAAAATTATCAATTGTTACAAAAAATTAAGGGGGTGCCTTTAGATTTATCACAAAAACCCCAAAAACAAAAAGGAATTTAATGAGTCGTAATAGTTCTGGGGAAATTTGAAAAAAAAAGACATATTCCTTTCAAATTAATAAAGACCAAGAAAACCTTTATTGCAAAAATTTTTAAAAAAACCCAGACTTGTTAAGGATTCTGATTATCTCTAGAACTTTAAATATGTAAATTTCTGGAATAACTTTGGGACAGATTTTTCTATTTTAAGATTACATAAAAAAGGGGTAAAGATAATGAATTGAGACATGTTAATATTTAGTTTCTTCCAAATTTGTTTCTACATTGCTTGAATAAAGATACCAAAAATTTTAAAAAATTTAATTATCGTTTAAAAAAAAATTTTTTCCCCCCCGGGGATTTGGGGAAAGCTTTCCTGAAGATAGGATTAAGGTTCCCGATTAGGTAAAAAAAAATATATTCGGCAGGATTTGGGTCTGGGCCATTCCCTTCACACCGTTTAATCCCCGAGCTATCAAGAGGTACCTTACAGACGAGAGGGGGGTTTTGAAAATTTATCTTTAAAATTTTTTGTTTTTTGGTATAAACTTTTTTTCAGGTTAGCAACCCCATTTTTATAAGAATTGAATCATCCCAATTTTCTCTATAGTGATCAGGAAAATTTTATTAATGTTTTTGGGGAGGCCATAAGAGTTCATCCCGAACTGCCATCTTGCCCTCCCAATCTTCAAGGTGATCTCCCATTAGCGATAAGACTGAACTGTAAATGTCGAAAAACCAGTCTGAAATACAGAACCGCGTAGTATTAACAAGTAACATTTATTTTTAATACCAATTAACAAACTAAGAGAATTTGGGCAATTTGATTTTTATTTACAAAACTTTAACCAAACTAATGATATAATGCAAAATATTTTAATTATAGCAAAAGTTGATTGATTGTTCAAAGAAATTAAAGCTTATAATGTAAAAAAACAAGAGTTAACCAAAGCACATACTTTTTAATGTCATTTTTAAATTTACATTTCATAATTGGGAAAAAAGTTTTTAACCAAAGATTCTATTTTCAAATTTTTTGTCTTGAAAATTCTTTTTTAATTTTCAAAAAATAGAGTTTGGGGCCCCCAGGGCCCGGGCGTGGACAGAACGGAGGCTTCGTCGTCGATGATGGACGACAAAAAATGGGCCCTTTAGGCCCCTAAGTCTTTCAAAATTTATTAATTAAAAATATTGGTAATACTGAAATACACCAAAGAAAAAAAAATCACCTTCTGATTTGAACCACAAGTTGGCGAAGACTCAGACGTTAACCTTCCTAAAGGATTTGTGTTTTTAAATTAAAAAGTTAAAAAAAATAAAAACCCATGCAAAAAAAAATAATCTTTGTATATTTTTTTGTTTTAAGGGCAACCTTTTAAGTTTAAATATATTGTGTATATATAAATATAAAAATGTATAATATAGGGGAAAAGAAAAAATATTAATATAAATAATTATAATTTAGTAGAATGCGAACTTTTTAAAAACAAAAACAAATTTTACTTTTCTTTTATGTATTCAGTACCAATTTTTCAAATAAAAATAGAAAAAACTTCAATTTTGAGAAGGCCCAAGTCTAGGAGGAGAGTTTTTTTAAAAATACTAGTGATGCTAAACAGGGACACCGTTTTCACGGAAATTTATGGGAAAAAATTAAAAATTTAAAAACAGATCTTTTTTAAAAACTTTTCTTTAAAAAAAGTTTTTGAAGGGAAAATTCAAAATTTAAATTTTACTTTTAATAAATTTAGAAAATCTTTTTCAAGAACATGAGACTAGAATATTTCTTAAATGCACTTCCCAAATCCAACAATTATTACATTTACATTTTATTAATTTTAATAAAAAATTATAAACCCGTTTGAACATTTGAAAATGTCCTAGGGGCTCAAAAATATCCCAATTGAAATGGGTTTAAAGGGGGCAGAATCAGCCCGATTGGGGGACAATTTTTGGGGAAAAACGGGGAAAGGTTTAGGCAGGTTAGGGGCGGGGCGACATTTTTCGTCAGTCGATTTTTTGCATAAACCCAAAAACATGAATTCTTGTACAACGATTTGGGGGATTTTTTTCAAATTAGCAAGTGGATTTATCCATTTTTTCCACAAGGGGGGTGTAATATGCTTTTTCTCTGAAACGCCATTTTTTGCGAGATTTCAACTTTTTACCCTTTAAAAAAAAGTATAATATAGAGAAAAATTTAGATTATGCTTTAGGGAAAATTTTAGTTACGCACAATTTTTTAAAATTTGGAAAAAATTTTTACAATTTTTTATAACTTCTTTTTAGAATTAGTTTACGAGAAGAAAAGAAAAGTTTATAGAAATTTTAAAAGATTAGTAATTTAAGTTAAAATCCTAGAGATATTAAAAAAAAGGGGAATTTACTAAGTATTTGTAAAAACGGGATAGTGTATTCGAATAAGATGTAAAAAAAAAAAAGAGTTCTTTTTTAGAAAGTTTCAAAATGCAATATGAGCATAATTAAATACCTCCAGAAATATTGGAATATCATTGATCGAATCCCAATGAATTGTAGTATAATATCAATTTTAAAAAGAATAAATTTATTTGAAGTCAGTAATGTTTTTAATTTTTTTGGGGGACCATGGGACACAGGTCCTTTTCCTACAACGAGTCTAAAATAAAATACGTTCAGAGCTTTTTAAATATTTTTTGGGGTTCGGGTTTCAAAAGCCGAATTTTCCTTCAAAACCCCAAATACTATTTTTACTTGATATCATTGTTTGATGGTAAATTGAGAATGTAAAAATATAAAATATTTAATGAAGTCTTTAACAAAATTAGGGCCCAAAATTTTCCGTCACTGTTCCCCAGCTTAAAAACTATGGAAAATTTAATGAAAGAACATTATTAAATTAGTGGTACTCAGTTTAATAAATATGTTTATTTTACCCAAGAAAAAGAAAGTGTAAAATATGTATTTCAATGAATACATTGAAAATTGGGGAAATTTGAGAGTTGAATATTATAAATAATAAAAGAAAGAGACCATATATGAAAAAATCATTTTTTATTAAATAAACCATTTATAATACTATTTACCCAGGAAATAAAGTCCTTAGGTTTTATTAGGCAACGATTATTAAAGTCTGAATTCAAATATTAAATTTTCGACAATTGGAAATTGTTTTTTTTTTTATATTTTAAAGTCTTTTTAACTAAAGGAATATAACGACCACTGTGATTTTTTATGTTTGGGTTTTCTGTAGGGGGAATACGGGACATCACGAACACACATCATGTCCAGGCGGAACCCGCGGCCCTTCAACTGGGGGAAGCTCCCCTTTCGTCCATTTCTTTTTTCCCAGAAACCTTTGAATCATATATCCCATCAAATACATCGAAGATATCATTAATTGTCCATCATTTGAATTTTGGTTTTTTTCCGTGTCCTGGCCACGGGGGGTAAGTGGAAATGAAACCTATAGGTAGTGTTTGGGCCCCGAGGGCCAGAAAGACATCTTTTTTGGGAATATCTACTTTATACCAAGATTTTATCCAACGATGCATTTTGGGGGGCAAAAGAGTGGCAGAACTTTTTCCCAAAATCACAGACTAACCCTTGTCGTGGTCATCCGGGTCAAGCCCGAGGCAAGAATTGTTATTCACCTTCGGGCGGGCACGCCCCTTTTCACGGGCATCTCGTGCAGTTACCCCCCCCATCCCCCGAAATGAAGAAAGACCTACTGTAAAGCATGCCCTGTGCACTGCGATAATGAAAGAAAGGGGAAGGATAGCTTGCGACTTAAAAAGATGCGGGTACTGTCCTCCCCAAACTTTTTTTTAAACTTTCTTTGCTATGGATTTTTTAACTAATACCCGGGGGATGATTTTTCATGCCTTTTTTTAACAATTTTGGTTTTTGATGAACATTCTTTTTCATTTATTTCATTTAAAATTTGTCATTTTTTTCTGTTTTAACTTTTTTTAATCTTTTAATTATAAAAATATTTTAACTGACTTTATTACTAATTTTAAAAATTTTAATAATATTGCACTATGTAATTAAAGATATTTAACAAAACAGTTCTTTTTATTATTAAAAAGGGAAGTTTATTTCGTAAAATAATAAAGACTGAGTTTAATTTGATTTGAGAACTTGTGATTTTTTAATTTTGTGTTTTCCAAAATTGATTTAAAACTAAATGTATTAGGGTTCGATATATTCAAATATTGGGGCTTAGAGCACAAAATTTGTCATGGGATATCTTTCAAGGCTAAAAATTTTTTCCAAAATTTAAACGTTAGAAAAAAAGGGCGGTGTGTTTCGTGAATAAAAAAACCCTTTTTTACTTAATATCGATAAACCTTTTTTGGGGTTTTTTTAACGGGGGAGCTTTTGAATCGAATAAAAACTCCGAAACTGTTTCTTTAACAAAACCTAAATAAATTGGAAAAAAAAGATTGGGAAAAACTGTGTTCCCAAAAATTTTAATTGGAAATTTCCGGAATTGAAATTTTTTTTAAATAAATATTCAATCTCTTTAAAATTTTTAAAAAGTTTTTTTTTTTTTAAAACTGTTTTGAAAATTACATTGATTCGAATTTTGGGTTTTTAAATTTTTTTTACTGGTTTTTCAAAAAAAATTTTAAAAAAATTTTAACTTGAGATTTCAAAATTAAAAAAATTAAAATTTTCGTTTATATTATTAGCTATTTATTGTACAATTTTTCTATTAATATATGCAATGTGATATGTTTAAAAAAAATTTTGAGCACCCCATTCAGCATATCAGATTTGTACTGTTCCGATATTACCTTAAATAAATAAATAAAAAAAAAATATACTGAAGGGGGGGGATAAACTTTCAGCAGTGTAAAGAAAAAGCAACTTTTAAAAAAAAATAAAAATAAATAAAATTTTTTAAAAAATTTCTAATGAGAGGTTCCCAGTTCCTTTTACTGATTAAAAAATTGCATCAATTTTAAAATAGTCAAAAATTTAAAAAAAGAATTTAAAAGATAATTACTTGGGGCACCGGGGGAATTTTTAATTTTATTAAAAATCACGTTTGATGCACCTCTCTATAAAAAAATGGGGGACATTTTTAATGCAAAAAAATTTTGTATTTTTGTTTCAATAAAGGGTAAAATGTCAAAAAAGTTTTAAAAGGAACATGAATTTAATTTTTGATAGAAATGTAATTTGAAATGATTATATTGTGTTTCCTGAAAAATTTTTATGTAAAGTTTGTGTCTTTTTTTTAAACCATTAGCATTTTAAAATAATAAGAAACAAAAATTTCAATACTATTAATTTAATCTAACCCAAAATTTTTCCATAATACAAAATTTGACTTCATTTTTAGGGGGAACCGATAAAAATGCCAGCCCTTTCCTGACCCGCCCCGGTCTCAGGCCCCCGGGATTCAGGGCCAACGTCCAGTAAAGGCGGGGTGATCCCGCCCCCGGCACCAATCCGTTTTGTTTCTGTCCCCCCCTGTACCCCCTCTACTTCCCCACCCCCCCTGTCCTGTTACCCCCGTCAGTTAGCGAGGCAGCGCACGACTCAAAAATTTCCCGCCCCTTTGAGATAACAGGGGGGAAAAAACTTCGAGGGGAAAGGGGGACGTGTCTGAAAAATTTGGGGCAAAAGCCAAATAAGAGCGGATACGCCCGAAGGGATTGGTCAATCCCAAATTTGTAAGCTGGGCCAGATTTGGCCCACAGGCATCACCCATATTCTGTATGGGGATAAAAATGAAACAACCTAGGGGTTGGTTAAAGGGGGTTAAAGACCGAACAATAGTTTTTCGTCAAGAATAAAAGAAAAGCCCAAACCATCGTTATTTATGGTGTTGGAGAGGAGCTGGTTTTGGGGGTTTACGTTTCCGAAAAACGCCGACCCTTTTCCCCCCCCCCGACCTATGCCCCGAGGAGCAGTGTGCTCTGGGAAGGCCACGATGTATGGGCCGAAACGTCAGCCACCACGACACAGACGCGGCTCACCCCTGACAGCGTAGATCAGGCCTGCCAAACTGCGCCCGCACGGGCTACTTGCACGCCTGGGAAACCAGGGGCTCCTGCGGGCGCAGGCAACTTCCTACCGGGAGTGGTAGCTCAGTGCATCAACTGATGTCACTGCAGTGCCTCTGACCAGGAGGTTCTAGGTTCCCACTCCCCACGGCGGCAGGAGTTTCAACATTAGCTTTTCAGCTAGGTCGAATTCAGTCGCTGTCTGGAGGAGAATTCAGAGACCGCGCTCTGATCGGTAGTTTCCGTGGTTTCTCCGATCAACACCAGGCGAATGCCGGAGCAGTACTACTAAACGGGCCACGGACCGCGCGGAATCTGTCCTTCCTCTTCCTTGTCCTATCCTCTCCCCTTGCACACACACTTACACTAACATGCATTACACTACCACATATTCCGGGAGATCGGTCGGGAGCTTAGAGCTTGCCCCGGCTGGGACGATACCCCGCTGGTGGGAGAGTCCTGGTTAGGGGGAAACCCCACTAGCCGACGGTAGGTCGGCACCGGATCTCGCCATCCAGCGGGGAAGATCACTGCCATCTCCCGAGAAAAACATGCACTTCACTAACGGAACTAATCACCGAAGCAGTTGACGCGCCCGGAAACACGAAAAAAATCAATCAATCAATCAACTTCCTCTGCCTTCGCTTTCATTTCCCCTCAAAATCCAGAAAGGGGTTTACACGCAGAAACTAGTGATGGAAGCTAAGTAGTTCAAAGAACTCTCGAAATATCACAAAGAATGGTTGCAAGTAAATTTAAATGGTCTTCTACCGAGCATTTGAATGATGTGTATTTACTGTAATACTTATTACTTTATTTCGTGCTTATTTTCTTTTTGAATTCATTAGTTATAAACATTTTTGCCAAGGGACAGTAATTAGTTGAAATTGTCGCTCCTTTGATTGTTTTCCTTTTGTGTTAGTACGCTTAATTAAATCATTCCGTTATATGATATACATACCGATAACGAGGAAAAATTAACAAGTCTCTTTTGCGGGTGGACAGCTCTTTTAACAAACAAGAATCTTATTCAACCTTCCAACCTTAAGGTAGAAAGTTAATGCTACTACTGCATTCTTAAGTAAATGCGATTACGAAAAGATTCCTTTCGAGTCAAAATGTTTAATTTTACTTTTGACTGACAATGTTACACTCATGCATTTCTGTATTTCCTACTTTATCCTTTGCTTTAGTACAGAAAAATAGAAATCATATTATTGTGCTCTCACACGCACATTTCTGCCACAACTCTTTTCGATTGTCTGTACAACCGTTTAATCGTAACGGATGCAGGTATTTGAGTAGTTTTTCATTACCTGATTACGTTAACTCAACATAACAATACAGTATTACATTATGGATTTCTATTATCATTTCCTGACAAAGGTGGAAGCCATAATTATTGGGCTATTCTGAGCCTGCGGAATCAACAATCGTCACAAGTGGTATTTCATCATTGCTTTATTTAATTATTGGTCGTAATGTAAAGTGTTAGGCTCTCAGGAAAACTAAAAGGCTCTGAGACCTATCGTCCTTTCTGGCAATGGACGCATTAGTTTATAGACAACATCTGCCCAATTTAATCTTCAGACACGCTGAAGGCTGCCAGGATTGGAATGTTCAAATAACTCGATATTTGTGTAAATCCCAATTTTAATGCAAGTCTACCTGGTCTCTGACACTGCTCTCGTTTAGGATCTTCGTTTGACTTCAGGCTATTCTGCCTAAAGTGTTTCAGTAACAAACAGTATTAGGAACATATTTTGTATTGTAATGATGAACGCCAATTTTCATCTACTTTTCACCAGAATCATCTGAGCATAATATTAAATTTAATGTATTTGTAAGAAATTTCCCCATATTATTTTAAATTTAATTTAAAAATTTCCCATATTATTAAACAGGTAAATTATTTTTTCCAAATCTAATGTACAATACATTAATGCAACTTGCATAAACGGAAGACACAAATAAGGCCCTTACGCGTAAAAATACTACATTTAGGAGGGCGCATCACTGAATAACTTAAATAGGGAATCTGATATCGATAAAATGGACACAAACTCAAAAATTATGGCGTCTGTTCAGTCAATGTATTATATATCCATGGAAATCCACAACAGATTGTGCATCAACTGATGTCACTGCAGCGCTTCTGACCGGGAGGTCCTAGGTTCGAGTCTTGACGGTGGCAGGATTTTCGACAGTAGCTAGCCAGGTCGAATTCAGCCGCCGTCTGAGGAGAATTTAGCGCCGGTTAACGATCGGTAGTTTCGCGGTTTCCGATCGCCAGGCGAATGGAGCAGTCTACCAAACGGGCCATGGACCGTGCGTGACCCGTTCCTCTCTTGTTTTATCCTCTCCTCTTACGTACACACTCACCAATACGTACCATACTACCACATATTCCGGAGACTGGTCGGGAGCGATACTGCGGCTGGCGCGGCGCCCTCTGCCAGTGGAGAGTCCTGGTTAGGGGAAACCCTACTAATTGATGGTAGGTCGGTGCCGGATCGATGCCATCCAGCGGGGAAGATCACCGCCATTCCTAAGAAACAAATGCACACTGAATGGGACTAATGACTGAAGCAGTTGATGCCTGGAAACATGAAATTAATCATACAATCAATCACAATAGATTGTGTAATGAGTCTCCAGGATTGGAAATGATCAAACCATAACATCCGAAGTGAAGTCAATAAAGGGGATACTCCGAGTGGTAGATAACATTGCATGAGCCAGGGGAATACTTTCCGAAAATAATCATGAAGGGCGTTACATCTGTAACTATTTCCTGAATTAGACCTATTGGAAAGGAACAAAAGAATTGTCAGAGGAGTGCTCCAACCTCGCAATACTTGACACAAACTTATTTTAGAAAGACAGTAATGTACTCATTAATTACGTTAGTATTGGTTCTGCAAGTAAATGAAATAAATGAATATATCTCTTTATAAAGAGATTTATCAATGAATCACCACTTGTGAGTTTACATTACAATTTAATTTGATATTTTAATGGTATATTCTGTTTATGAGAACATCATGGTCATCTAAACATGTTAATTGGTAATGTCAGCAATCATCTTCAAATCGAATTTAACGATGGAAATACGTGCATTTATGAATGTGTAATAGATATAAATTAGTCAAACGAGTTAGCTAGAATTAATCGATAGAACAAACATATTTAATGCAGCATACCACTCTAAATGACTGAAAACTCATATGGATGGAGTAATATAATTGAAATGGTTTTATTGTGAGAAGGAATATTATTTAACAACAGTATTTTCTCAATCTGAATACAACAATTTATCAACCTGTTAAATGTTACCTACAACACATTGTTGATGAGTAATAAGGCAAAGTCATTCAATTCCTTCTGGAAGATCGTAATTTTCTTTTCAATACATATTCCACTTGTTTGTGTAAGTAAAAGAGTTTAGGGGAAATAAATAAATTATCTCAATTATATTGAAAATCTGCTAGTAATGAAAATGTTTCAGCTACATATTCATTTTACGTGGGGGAAAGTGTTACTTTCTGTCATATTAGAATATTTACTGCTGTGGAATCTAGTTTGCCCATAATTTTATAAATCAAAGGAGTTTTACTGCCCTTGGCACTGCTTAGTGGAAAGTCATTTAATTCTTAATAAATGCAATGTGTGCGCATGTGATCGCAAACAAGGTACTTTGCAAGTTCTCTCACACGTTATTAAGGAACCAAATCAGAATTTCTAATATATCTGACATATTTCCTCATTCAGGAATTGTTCTTTGATTGCATAAATATATAAACTGTTACAATCTTGAGATTATAGCACCAAAGAAAATTAGCACACAAGGGGTTTTAGGCCTGGGCACCATTTTCTCTCGAACTCCAGCCGCATTTCTTCCGACTTAATGCCTTTATAGCCCAACTTAAACTGATATCTTGGGTCGTAGAGCTGAGCACATTGAGAATCATGTGGGTTTGTTGATTTGTAGGTTTGCAGAATAAAAAGATAAATCACACCATTCACAGTGAGTCTCTCGTAATATCTTCGTAAATATTAATATCTCGCATTTGGTTGAAGTGCGTAAACTCATGCAACTACCTCACGTCCTTCATAAACGGGAAAAAGACATAACATAGTCCACATTTCACCAAATCGAGATCTTAACATTTACAGAGAGTGGAAGGCCGGTGATTCTCATTGTTTCTGGCTCAGTCTCTTCAGTTTGAAAAGTAGATGACACCATCCAGGCTGAAGGGTATTAGGAGCAATGCCCCAACATATGGGAAAAGGGGTTCCTGTCGTGGCTACGAGGTAATGTCCTGAACTCATTGAAATATTGAACCTGTGTAACAAATAAAAAGTGATAATAAACAACAAACTTCAATTTACAAACTGGAAAGCGAACAGTATCAACTGATGTCAATGGCAATCTGACCGGGAGGTCCTAGGTTCGAGTTCTAACGGCGGCAGGATTTTCGACTACTAGTGATTAGTAGATATGATGTGGTACCATACCAAGTGCATGAGTACTCTAGGTTATATCTACAGAAATAAGAATGCTGGTCACTTATAATTGATAAATGAACGATTGTAAATAAGTACTACATACAAAAGCAATCTTATCGGTATGTTGCAAACTATTACTACTACTAATTGTTAAGGTAAGAGAGTTTAGTTTATTTGCATTATCTTGAACTAACGATTATGCAAATAAACCTCATCAGTCGTCGCAACCACGGCGTACCCAGAAACATACGAGTATATATAAGATAAAGAAATGCAAGCCTTAGCCTTGGTACCTGCTGGTACCTGCTGTTATGTTACAGAGGGAGAAGAACACTTCAATCTCCCGGAATAACAATGCAATGAGGTTAATGGACTAATGACACAGCAGTTGACGCCCAGGAATAAATATCTGAAAGTCCATACCTGGACCTGGAATATAAAGCCATCCGATCTTTGAAAGCGCGAAGGATTCATAACGACATACATCATATTAATCACTTCATTAAAAATTTGTTTGTAGCGTAAAGCGATTTCGTATTTATTTCCCGTTGATCGCTTGCGTCGCGAGGTGCGAGCGGTGCTACAGCTGTGGTTTGGAGGAGATGGCGCAGCCCTGGAAAGGAAGATGGCGCCGCCCGGCTCGCTTCCCCGACACGCAGCGATAACAGCTGCTTATCACGGGCGGAATCCCGACAAATTAGCAGCGGCTGCTTTCGGCCGCGGGGCGCGAGCGCGCGGGGCGGGGCGGGGCGGGGCAAGGATGGTGGAGAATGACACGGTAAACATCTTGTGATTGAGATCACGAGGTGAGACGTGATAGCGCCACGCGGGGCGTGGCGGGGGCGGCGCAGGCAGCGGCGGACGAGGCAGGGCGAGGAGTGGGAGAAACTTCATGAATCGTGGCGTGGTGTGTGTGCGTGCGTGAAAAAAGCTGCCAGAGTTGACATGCGGCAGTTATAATGACTGAGGTGGCTGAAGATGAGAGGCAGGGTGTGAAGGGGGAAGGTGGTGTTGGCTATCCTCTTGAGTTGGAAGTTCTGCTTTATGCTCGTTTCTGCGTACAGCGTGCTGCAATATATTTCAGCTTTGCATTTACACTAAAATGCTCAAATGAAGAGTCAGAAATAATACGATTGAAAGAAAACGCTAGCTCTAAATATGAGTTAACTGCACTGTATTTAGCCTGGGGAATGACATTGCTTCTCATGGAAGATAATAAAGTGTCACATACAGTGAGAGTCTGAATGTGACATTCGTTAATCTCAGTTACTTAATTTGCGCTATTAAAAACCAGATTATGTTGCTGTAGCTACTTTCTTTCAGAATATCCCGCTCCAGCCAATGTGTTGCCTGGCAAAGACGCGAGGGTGCAGTGGGGTTGAGGGGAGGCGGAATCGGCGAGGCGCAGAGCGGGAGGCGGAAGGCGGTGGAGGCGTCTGATATCGGCGATTCGCACAGATCGAGCAGTCACCTCCGCCTCGAGTGCTGGCGGTTGACCATGCTCATCGTTGGCCTCGCCTCGCCCCGCCGATCTGGCGCCCCCTGCCCTCCTCGCCCGCCCGCCTCACCGCTCCGCTCGGGCCCTCCTCGCTTCACCGTCTCGCGCGATCGCCTTCACTGTGATCCCTCTCTCGCCCCACCTCGTCTCGGGCCGCGCTCATCTCGCTCCGCCGTTTCATCTCGCCTGAAGTTTTTTTCCGCCATTCGATACTCCGCCTTATTACGATAGCGGTCCTCACGCTGGATATGTTCGCGCGTTCTTTCCAGTCAAACGCGTTCATCTCTACCACTTTAGGCGCTCTCGCAATGCTCACTGTAGTCTCTTCATACTTAGATTATCTTCAGCGGTCGTTGTTCTTCCGATCGCGGTAGCTGGTGAAAGAGTTCCGTCTTTAAACGTTGAGAGCCGTGGTCTCCGGCTGAGGTTTTGAGTGCAAGACATGACGGTCGGATTTGCACAGCACACAGCTGCGTTGATGAGGAGTAATTTAAGCCATTGATCGGTTGTTTCGTGTCTTCCGTTCAATATGAGACGAATGCCGAAGCTGATTAATTACACTTCATTTGACCTCAACTCACTTAACAGCTCTCACACTTCATAGTCGATTTCCTTCTTCTTCTCACATACTTGCTCCACCACTACATTACAGCGCAGTTAGTACCACTCACTTCCAGCTGGCTCCTAATGCCTCCGGCAGCTAGAGCTGGGATTCAGGCTGCGGGTTCTGACCGTACCGAAGCGAATAGTGGCGCCGCCGTGAAGTCTTCGTCGCCTCGTCGTTTCCTAGTTAAGCCAGCAGACCATCAAAGCCAAAATCCGTGATGCGTAACGATGCTTCCCACACTCCGTTGCTTAAATTGCCGACCAGAGCGGTTGACACGCCCGGGAACAGCGATCACTGACCGTAACAGTACTTTTTCACGATGTGTGTCGAGCCTGTTTTCGGCGGCTGTGAACACGTCTGCGGACCGCCCATTCAAAGATTGCTGGTACGCCTTCACTGTGCCGTGTTTACCTTCGCTTTCACCGTGCAGACTTCTTCATACAGTGCTCTTCATTCTCTCTTCCTCATTTTGGCAAGTGTCGGGGCTTCTCGTTATCGTTACTGAACTCATTGCAATGAAGTTGATGCCTCAGCCACTGGCGTGACGGATCTTTCTTTCGCATGCCAATACGAGCGGTAGCCTTCGTATCAACTCGGATAGAACATTGCAGGGCGGCTTTCGACCGAGTGTCCACATTTCACGGCGGCAGGATTTTCGACACTACAGGTTAGTAAAGTTTTCTTCACACTAGCGGTCGCCGGAGCAGTACTTCACAAATGGGCCATTGAGCCGCGCGACATTCGTCATCCTTCCTCCGTTCATCCTCACACCAACATAACATGCACCACACCACATGCTCGGGCAACGAGCTTTAATTTGTCCGGTTGCCTGCTGGCGGGAGAGCTCTGGTTGGGGGATGCCTCAGCCGACAGTCGGCTGGATCTCGCCAAGATCACTGCCATCCTCCCGAGAAATATACCATTGTCAACGGAAATATATTTGAAACACGAAAATTATCACGAATCTTCGCGCTTCAGTGTTGTGGTTCAGCTTTCGCCAGTTTCGTTGCTTGCGGTTCTCAGTACTTTAAGTTTTCAGTCGCGCCTGAGTTTGGCGGGGATCGCGCGCGACGAAGAGGAACAGGGCAGTATGCGATAGCAATGAATGAATGGACATTATTTACGTGGTAGAGACTTCATGAGGCTCGTCACCGACCACTTTATTGGTTTGAAAGAGCAGCCTTCTCATTTGCTTTCAGAGGAGACAGAGTTTCTTTATTTACTGAGAATTACATGCAGTAAATTCGCTGTCATGATTCAGCCAGCTTTATTTCCGAGCAAGGTGGAGAGGTGAAGATAAAAACAGCAGCAAAGATATATTTGGTGAGTCGAAGAATAAGGAGAGGGAGTATAAAGACCTATATATGAGTAGTGGTCATTGCTATCGGTTGGACGAGGTGGAGAAGAAAAAGGAGAAAAACAATTAATAATGGAGGAGTACCATTGGAGAAGGAAGAAAATAGAGCAGAGGTGCAAAGGGCAAGAGTAGTGATTGGAATGTGAAAGTCATTCTGAGTGGAGAGTGAGAGGGTTCAGTGAGTGAGAGTACGAGGGGATTGAGGGGAGGGAAGCTGCCGCAGAGGAAGGAAGCGATTAGTATCGGGCAAGCTCGCCGGTGATGCAGAGCTGGCCTCCACCGTGAATTGTCAGCGGCGGACGAGGCGTTTCCCCAGCCCAAATGGTCGCCGCGTGTCCGTGTCCTCCTTCCCACTGCGCCCAGTTCGCCCGCCTGCCGGTCCTACCCAACACGAACCAACCGTTCCGCTCCAAAGCCCCGCGCCTGTTCCTGTCCTTAACCGCAGACTGGCCGCTCCTGCACCGCTCACTCGCCTCCAGCCCCGGCCCCGGCCTCTCCGTTCCCCGTCTTCATCTGCCCTCCACCTCGAACCTCGTAGTTCCGCCCACGGCCCACGACTGAACGAAGATGACAATTACGCAGAAAAAGAACAGCTCGCCGATTTCGACCCCTAATTACAGCTAAACCACGTAGTTCTGGGTGACAGCAAAGAAACAGCCGCCGACGTTCCAGATTTACCTTCATCGCTGAATGTTATCATTACCTACATACGCCGAAGCATAGTGGCGCCATTTCACAAAGCAATGTAAATTGCTCAAACATTAAACCCTGTGACCAAAACTCAAGAGCTATTAGAAATGTAGAAATAGTTTAGATATGCCTTCATGTAAATAAATTTGATTTTGTGTCTAAATGGTACATCTCAAAATACACTGCAGCAAGCTTGTGTGTTGATTTTTGTTATTGTTAAAAGTAAGAAATGTTATTTCATTTATTTACAATGCAAGTGCAAATATTACTGATTGATTAATTAGTAATTTCGATGTGCTGTCGGGCAGTGTAGCTTTCTAAGTATTCGCCCAGTGATCAGAGAAATTACCTCAGCCGATCAGAAGTGTTGACGGTCGTCATACTCCTCCTCCAGACAGCAGATTAAATATGCCAGACAGTGGAATGCCAGAGAAGAGGTAAGAGTGGTCTGGGATCGTAGTCTGATCCTGAACGATCACACACCATGCCTGAGCTGTTTGGGCCGGCCAGTAACCATTTCAGATTTGGAAAGCGAATTATCATGCGCCGCAAACAAATTGATAACGATTTGACAAACAACAATAAATGGCATGGCAATCATCGTTGTTATACCATCACAACAATCACCGCACAACAGACGCTCGTTTCAACACGCTATGTCAGCATTTGCTCAGATCAAATTTCTCCAGTTTTCGCGTCATTATTTGCAGCCACGTTTAGCAGCCATGTAACACGTGGAACGAGTGAGAACCGCAGTAAATTCGCACAGCCGCATAGAGCGGCGCGTAGCGTCGCGTCAAACAGGTGAAAAACGTGGTGCAAAGACTGGCGCGTGACTTCAGGCAGTAGTCGCGATGGCGGTCTTGCGGCTCGTTCAGTACAAATTGTAATAATAATAATAATGATAATGATAGTAATAATAATGATAATAATAATAAAAATAATAAAAATAATAATAATAATAATGATAATAATGATAATAATAATAATAATAATAATAATAATAATAATAATAATAATAATGATAATAATAATAATGATAATAATAATAATGACAATAATAATAACAACAACAGCAACATTGCAAAATTTCAACACAATTTCTGTTGTTAAAGAACATCTAGTGTGGAAAACGTACCATACTTTCGATTAGCAACACCTTCCATTTACCTGAAAATGAATCCATGAAGATGTGTTATTAGAGATTAGAACAGATAACATCAATAAATAGACCAGACATTATAGTGCTAATAAACCAGCAGCATGTCACACACTGGTTAGTTGATAAAGAAGACTGAGCAAAGAAACAGATCTCGTCTCTATACCGCAAATCGGTATAATAAAATAAAATCCTCAATAAATATCTGCAGCACTGAATATAAAAGCATACAGCTAGAACAGCAGGCAAAAGCAGCCTGGTCTTGGGACAATCTGTCACATTTGTCGTGTCACTGGTGCAACTGATATGGAAGTGTTAGAGTTCCCGGAAGCAACGAAGATCTCAGCCATTGCTTCGTTTCTGCTGCATGAGCCTGAACACACACTTCAGCAGGCACGTGGAGTGCATGTTAATAATAATGGCACACACACACACAATAAATTGAGGTTTGATTCTCGAAATATGAAAACTTTATCTTTATGAACTAAACATGCCTTGAAATTAATGCTACCAAAATATACCAGATAGCTATGATGGCCTGGCTCGCAAAATTTCAGTTCAATAGAACTTAAATACTAAACACGTTCCTGAACATGGGACATGATAGCGTGTGTTGAGCCAGAAACAGCCATATCAAGAAAATTTTATCTAGTTCAGATATAAGTAGTTCTTCTTCTGTGACCGATCTCCGTGGAAGCCACCAAAGCAAATAGCCATGTGGATGATGATATCATTATCACATTTATTCATCTTCATAAATAATGTTCGCCGTAGTTTCGGTCAAAACCGCGAGCCGACGTGGTCGATCGCCGATCTTCGTTGTCCAGCCGTTATCTGTTAGCCACGTCCCACGATCAGGCTGTCCTTCGGCAGGACATGCTCCAGTTGGGGAAATTGGCGCTTCTTATTTCGTGGAAATGACGCCGATCTTGCCATCTGTGCCGAGTAGATCATGAAGATGTCCCACGATAAACAGAAAAGTCTTTGCATATAGTTGGAAGTCTGCGAAGCCGACAAATGACGCGATCTGCCATCCGGGAAAGTTATATCCTCAGCCGATAACAGCACCCGCAGTTACACGATTTCGTAGTATCGCTGGTATACTTCGCGTAGTACTACCTTAAAGCGACGCCCGGAATGAATAATGCCCAGTTTACCTGTTCGCGTGCGCGGTTTGAAGCGCCTGAGCACTGTTAGTGCAGCCGGAGCGTATGGCGGCGTGTCGCGTGCCTTCTTCGTTACGGCACCGGCGAAGGCGCGGTGCTTCATCTGGGTATGGCGGCAATTGCTCATTAACGGAGGCCGCGCGCGTTGCGCTGTCACTAGAGATACTTCACTGCCTTCGCTCGCCTGCCGGGAGTGGAGCAGATGCAAAGGTGGTGGTAATGGTGCTGGTGCAAGGTTTAATTTCATGTTTGACATAGTTGTTTCAAATTTAAATGTAGCATTGTTCTGAAATAGCTATTGCATCACAGTTATATATGAATTTATAATAGCATACATTTATTTGAAAGCTACTGATATGCATTCTGCAGTTAAATATATATGACACACACACACACATAATGCGTATTAGTACAGTTGAGGATGCACATAATTATTGATGCCATGCTAATATTAATTCATTATAATAATTATTTAAACTTCGTCATGATATTCAATAATATAGTTATGATGCTATTTTACTGAGTGAGTTATTAAATATGTTAAATTAGATTTTTCATTCATTGACTGTGTTCATTACATTACAGTAATGCAATTAATTGTATCGTTTTGCTGGGATTGTTACTGGTTTACTCGCTTGGCTATAGTAAGTCTGAGTCAGCAGCTGGGGTTATTTGTATGTATATGTTGATGCTAAAATTAGTAAATAAATGATTAGTGAAAGAAAGAGAAGAAAGAAAGGTATTATTATAGTGGAAGAAAAGGTATATAGTTGCAGGTCGTGGTAAAATATAATGCAGATACCTATGGGGCCAGACAGAGTTCATATGCAAGATATGATACAACAAATAATAGTTTGTGGGGAAAATTATTTTTGTTTTTAATTAGCTAGTAGAACAGTATGGAAATGTACTTGAAGAAAGTACCTTCACTGAAAATTATTTCATAGTTCTGAACAAACTGAGGATGGATGCTTTGTACAAACAGGGTAGCAGGCAGTGAGCACCGTCTGTTATCACACATATAATGCAAATATTATAATATAGTCTGCATACCTGAAACTATTTCATATAATAATAAATAGTAGGCATTGTTCTCCATAGTAATGAAAGCAGAAATAACATTATTTAATATTGAATATATACTCGATAAGAATTCAGTTGAGTCACTGCAGTGTACATCACGTACTGGAATGATGTCACGTATGCCTTCGACTGTGAAAGTTCCAGTTTGACATGTAGATTTATTGCCTGCTTTCAGCTGTGACGTCGTTGCCCGAGATGAAGGGTTGCCCGATCAACAGGCGAATGCTGTACAGTGTTTGATTAGCGGTTACGACGTCATATCTTCGCTCTTCTTCAACTTATCTTCTTGTTAATAACAGCCATACTACATTACATGTACTACTATGTTTTCTGGAGAATGTCGAGAGCTTAGTTATGAGCTGGTGGTGTTCTGGTGGAAAGAGTTCCTGGTTAGGGGAAATTCATTAGCGGTCGCCGTTTCATCCAGCGGAAGACGCCGTCTTCAGACGGAAACATATCGGCGGAAGCCGCGAATTGTTTTGTTATAGCGCCGGAGTTCATATCAATAAACAACAGCTTCCCCGTTCCTGCCTACGCTCCAGCCGCAGCTCCTTCCCAATCGTAGAAATGTATTCTTCTCACGGTCGTCATAACAGAAATGATACTGCTTTGAGTTCAGTTGCGTTTTCATGCAGTTAATACCGAACAGCCGAGGATGTCGTCTTTGCGACTTCATTGGCTGGCCTTAGACGTCGCAGGTGATAACGTATTGTCGCTTGAAATACGCGTGCGACAGAAATAGTTACTGCCGCCCGTTTTCTCGGATTTCCGACGCGGTACTTCGTAATACACATAAGCCGCGTTCGTAATCAATAACGTGCGTACATTGGCGTTCTGCCTGCGGAATGAACCGGCGATCTTCGATCGCCGGCGGTTGGAGCCATGATGCGTGGTCTTATTGGCGGCCACTGCGGATACTGGCTGATTACGCATGAGCATAAGGACTAAATACCTGAAAATAACACATTTCGACTTTCCACGAACACGGAACACACCAACAACACGCAAACCGTGTCATAAATAATGCGTTTCACGCTAAACACAATAGCAAAGAACGAACATGGTTATTTGAATTATTTTGTAAGAGTTGATATTGAAGTTGCAAGCGTGTTGGGAGATCATTAGTTTTGGCAGGGAGGTCAGAATTTTTGGGCATAATTGTGCTCACTGTTTTATTTTATAATATTTTAATATTTATTTGCCTTTAAAATATTCTGTAAACTTTTGACCTCTTCTTTCAATATCATTTTTGGGAGATCTGTGTTTCGGTAGCTTCTGCAAGCTACCTGTAGTATTTGCACTGTAATTGTTCTGGGCAATGTGAGTCTGTTTGACAGTAAGCTTGTAGCCTGTTCCACATGTTGGCTTGTTTTGCAGTCTGTTTTGAGTAATCACATTTCTGAGCTCATTGACTCAAGAGAAACTGCATTATACAATAATATCTGTCTACTCCAGCAGATCGCATTCAATTTTATTTTTTAAGCAAGTGACAGTGGCGCATATGAAAACGGGTTGACAGCTTGGGCGTAGTCAATGCCTGCACTGAAATAAACACGACACTACAAAGACAAATTGTCGTGAGATCTCACATTCGCATAAGTGGTACGCGCGTTGCATTTATTTGATCAGGTCAAACCACTTTGCAATGCCGGAAAGTAGTTTCGAGACATTAGCTGGCGGCGGTTGTTATTGTCTCATTGGTGATAGCCCGCAAGAATTAGTCTGCCAGTGAGGCGCATTTGAAAACACAGCCTGACCACAATGAAGTGAGACCAAAGTAATTTTCTTCACGAAATCCCCGAGAGACGATATTGGTAATGACGACAGATGATTTCACTTCCGAAGAAACAACGGATTAACCTCGCCATGTGTGGCGACAAAGCCTGATGAAACTCCGAATGATCGTCGAAATTATAAGTTGTCTGGTTTTCTGACGAAATTAATAGAATGCTTAATACAGAGTGGGAACGTGGAAATCTCAGTAGCCGAGGATAGTTCGGCACCGTTACTCACCGGAGAGAAAGTGTCATTTCAGCTTATCAAAGACGCACTTTCGGCTACAATTTTCGTGACTTCATTACTTGTCACTGAAATTGCCCGGAGCGGTGGTTTCCGCGCATCAACTGGATGTCACGTAAAGACCGAGTCCTAGGTTTACCTCCTTCACGGCGGCAGATTGATTACCAAGCCTCAGCTGCCAGCCCAGCAGGCCTGAGCTGCCAGCCTGATCGTCGTGCCTTCCGACACATCATGAATGCCGAAGTAGTACCCTTACTGAAGAGTGTCCTTCCCCTTCCTTCCTATCACAAAAGACAGTGTTGGTAGTAATAAATTGGAGTTTGAGAAATGATTCTTTCAACACTACTTTAATGAGGAATACCTTCTGTCGTTAACTTCACTTTACAGCAGGTAGTTATGCTCTATCGAACAGCAGTTCTCACTTGTTGTCTGTCGCTTCGTTTTTGTACTGCGTTTTATAAATACATAATGAAAACGAGTTCCATATAGACATGAGTTAACATTGCCTTCAGCTTATCATCTGACCAAAATGGCATTGAGATTCATTTAAAATTAAAATGACAGCATTACTGTGGTGATTTACATAGCTTCTTCACGGTAATCTGCCCAAATTGCCTGAGCTGCACATTGCGAGAGCCAACATTTTGCTTGTTACTATTAAAGTTTGATTGTTTTATCACGTTGACAGTCTTTCACTTCCAGTTTATCTCATGGGCGAATAGTAAACCGACGAATTGCTCATCTCCGAAAATTTCACCTGTAAAGAAAGTGAAGCACAATGGTTCAGTTGATGACATTTGGCCAGCACAATACTATTTTAACGTCGTGTTAGTGTATAGAGAGAGCCACGTTTCTCTAAATCTGAACTGCAGCTCTCTGTCCCATATGTTCAGTTGAATTTGAATACTGATGGAATGAGTGGCACCAAAAGAATTGCACCTTTCACCAATTTCTAAACCTTCTCATCCACCAGTATCTCAAAATTCAACTGGTATATGGGTTAGGGTAACGGATTCCAGAATTTAAGAAAACGTGCACAGAGTACACCTCTCCCTATAGTACGTCACACACAGTTTTTAACTTTTTTGACGTTAAAAAGTAAATATTGAGGTGCTGGCGTAACAAATGTCGCTGTATTACGAAACCATTGTACTTCACTCTTTACAAAGATTGAAATTTTCGGAATGATTGAATTCGTCGGATTGAAACCTTTATATTCATATTTATGGGAATAAACTGGAAGTGGAAAAGGGCTGTCTACAGCAGTGATCGCCAAACAATCAAACTTTAATAGTAGCAAGCGGGAAAAATGTTGGTATATCGCAATGTCACGCTCAGGTTGACTAATTTGGACAGATTACTCGTGAGAAGAGCTGTGCAAATCCTACCCCGCACCATTGTCACTACCGTCAGCCTCCTTGTGTGAGCGTGAGAGATTGACCGCTCAGGTTTTCACGTGAATATCAATGTCATATTTTGTCCAGGGATTAATAAAAATTAAAGACAATATTTAGCTCCATTCAAAGTGAGGTTTCTGCTTCTTCATTATAAGACAAACGCAAGTACAAAAACAAAGCGACGGATAACCAAGTAGAGAACTGTGTTCGAATGACATCTTCTACCTACTCGCCCAAAATTAAAGAAGTTAATGACCAAAGAGAGTGATTCCTATCTCATTAAAATTAGTGTTAGGAAAAATCTGTTCTCAAATTTCTAATTTATTACTACCAACACTTAATATTTTTCTGTATAGGAGAAGAAGGAAGGCAGCGCGGTCCGTGGCTCGTCGGTAGGGGTACTGGCTTCGGCATTCGCCTGGTGCTGACTGGTGGAGAAACACGAAAAAACGACCGATCAGAGCAGCTGGCCTCTAGAATTTTCCCAGACAGTGATCGAAGTCGACCTAGCTGAGAAGCTGCGTCGAAATCCTGCCGCCGTGGGGAGTGGAAACCGACCCTCCCGTCAGAGGCGCTGAGTGATATCAGTTGATGGACTGGATACCGCCCTGCTAGTCCCGTGTGTGTAGTCTAGTATATGTAGTGCATCTTTTGTCGCTGGAGGTAGTGACCTTTCTCCCAGTGGATGGCGAGAACCAGCGCCGGCCTATCCGTCAGCTTGCGGAGTTTTCTCCCTGTTCCCTTCTGTATTAAGCATTCTATTGGGTTCGTCAAGAAAAATGTAGACCCAACTTATAGTTTTCCTTTTGACACTGATTTGAGTTTCACCAAACGCATACACATAAAAAGGGGAGTTAAATAACTACTGTTTTTCTTCCAAGAGTGGCAAACGAATACCTTAATCGTCACAATAATATCATCATCCTCTCATGTAATAAGGAGTTTTCCAGTAAGAGGAAAATTTACTTTTGATTCTCACTTCATTTGTGGTCCAGGTTCTGTGTTTTCAAATGCACCTCACGCAAGCGGATAATTCTGCGAATATCACAATAGAACAATACTCTTCCGCCGCCCAGCCTAATAATCTCTCGAAACTACTCCAGCGTACGAAGTGGTTTGACCTTTGATCCGTCACGTGCAAAAGCCTTGCGTACCACCCGCGGATGTGGGATCGCGAACTGAAGGTTTATTGTCCTTTGATGAGTGTCAGTGAACATTTCAGTGCAGCGTGACTGCGCGGCAAATGTCAAAGCCCGCCGCGGTGCGCTACCGTCGCGCGGAAGCGAGGCTTGGGGAATTAAGTGCATGTACTGTGTGACAGATATTATTGTATATATCAATACCCTAGTTTTGAATCAATGAGCTCTCACTTGTAGAAACTAAGTGGCTGTCAAAATGAACACAAACAAATTAAAGGAAATAGGACAAAAAGACATGAACCCTAATGCAAATTAGCATTCGATAAAATATATATTTTAAGAACAATTGTACAGAGGCACAAATATCGCAATTAAAAACACGAGAAGCATACCGAATTACAAGATCTATCCCAAAAAGGTAATAAATTATTGAAAAGAAGAGGTCAAAAAAAGTTTACAGAATTGAATTTTAAAGACAAAATGAATATTAAAATAATTATATGTGCAAATAAAACAGTGAGCGAAGTTATTATTTAAAAAAATTCTGACCTTCCTATTAAAACTGTGAGTATAGTTATTATTAATTTAACACCAGCATAGCCTCCAATATCAATATTATTAACGAAATATAAATTCGGCCAATTGCCCTTTTGTGTGTTGTTGATGTGTCATTGCTCGACAATTTCTTTAGTAGTTATTGTGTTTAATGAGCACATTGGTTTATGATTTTGAGATTTGCGTGATTACATTTGAACGTGTTCGGATGTTCATGGAGAGTCAGAGAAATGTGTTATTTCAGGCTTTGGCATTTGTATACCTTCGTACGTAATCAGCCACATCCGTGCAGGCCATGGTAAAGACCATAATTGCGGTCTCCAACTTACTGAAGACTGAAGGTCGCTGGTCTGATTCTGCGCAGCCAAATTTAGCTAATACGCATTGGTGAGTTACAGACACAGCTTGTAATGTATTACAGAGAGTACCGCACTGATCGGAAATCCGAGAAAACAGGACGGCAACCAATATTTCACATTGTCACACGCATATTTCAAAGCAACAAAAAACACAATTGTACACCTGCGACGTACTGCGCCAACTTACATGTGGGGAGTTCACGAAAGGACAGTATCCTCCGGCTTGTTCCCATAGTGCTGTAAGGAAAAAAGTACAACTAGTTTCAAGCGGGTGAGAAAACTTGTTATCGATGGCGACGACCGTAGGGAAGATCCACGACGCCGACCTGCTGATTAGAGAAACTGCGGGAGAGAACGTAGGCGAATTGCAAGACGGAAGCTTCATTGTTTAATTGATTATGGATTCCAGGCGTGTCAACTGTTAAGGCTATTAATTCCGTAACTGTAGTGCATGTTTTTCATCTGGAGATGGCGGTGATCTTCCCGCCAAGTATGAGAAACCGGCACCTACCGTCGGCTAGTGGGCTCTCAACCACAGGACCTTCCACCAGTGGGCAACCGCCCCAGCGGCGCTTCCAAGCCTCGACCGGTCCCCGAAATATGTGTAGTGCAAGCGGAGTGCAAGTGTGTGTGGCGAGGATAGACAAGGAAGCAGGAATGAAGATCGAGCGGTCTGTGGCCCAGTTTGGTAGGGTACTGTTCCGGACCTCCTGGTCAGAATCGATCTAGCTGGAAAGCTAGTGTCGACAATCTGCGCCCAAGACTCAACCAGGACCTCCGGCAGAGGCGCTGCAGTGACATCAGTTCCAGTGCAGTGACAATGCGCTGCAGTGACTCCAGCTAGTTCTTTACATCGGGAAATTTTGGACCGACGGATATATATTCTAAATATTATTAAAATAACATTACATTTCTGCTCATTGCTGTAGTGGAACAATGCCCTACTGTTTATTATTATATGAAATAGTTTCAAATTGTCATAGACACACATAATTATAAATATTTACTAACAAATATATTGAACAATGATAATAGACAATTACTTTTACACCATATACACCATCTTCGTTCCAGCATACAGCATCCAGTTCCACACTCCTCAGTTTGTTCAAGTCGTATTTTCTTCACTTGAAATAATTTTCAATTAATAACATATGAAGGTACATTTTCTTCGTACATTTCCCTTAATAACTGTTCTACTGTAAGCTAATTAAAAACAAAAAAATAATTTTCCCTATACGCGACTGTTCATTTTGGTACTTCATATCATATCTTGTACTATGGTTCGAACTTCATCACATTTCCATGTCGATCTCTCTGCCGCACGTCCAAATACCACTACGACCAACAAATTCTTCTTTCTGCACACACTTTCTTTTCTTTCTTTCTTTCCTTTAATCGTTTATTGCACTAGTGTTTTTTAGCGCATCGACGTTATTTTGTCTAAATATTGCTTCTTCCGAATCGTTCTACTATAGATATTAAATGAGTAAGTGCTGTGAAGTGCCGGTCAGCAAAACAGTGTAGTGTAGTGCATTGCAGTGAAGTGTAGTGAATGCGACTACGAATGAAAAAAATTCAATGTAGCTAATATTTTGTAGCTGTATTAAATTTTAGTATCACTATAATTATTGGAGATTATAGATAGAGTTGTAAACAATTATTATATAGTTATTATTAGGGTATAGTATGATGGTTGCATCCTCGGCTTGTACTGTAATGCATTTATTATTATTATTATTATTATTATTATTATTATGGCTAAGATGAATCCCACTGGTCATATCCCCAATTGCAGCTTCAACAAATGTATATATAACTATAAATCAGTATAATGTGATGCACATTTGTTTTACTTCAAGACAAATGCCATATCGGATTTCAAATACCAACCATCAGTAACGAGTTCGTGCCCGCGCCGGCGCAGTTGCCCCACAACGCGCGTCAGTGCGTCCCCATCCGCACCTCCCGAGCGGGCGGGCGGGGCGGGGTGGGGGGGGCATCATATGCAAGTGACAAGCGCAACGCGCGCGGCCCGCCCCTCCCCCCTCCCTCGCGCAATTAATGGGCAGTGCCCATTACGTGCGGATTGGAAGCGCACCGCGCGCTCGCCGGATTCTGCCTGCTGGTAACGAAGGGCACACGCGGGCGCTGGGAAGGCACGTGACCGCCGCCGCGCCGCTCGGCCGCTCGGCCGCGCCACTGGCGCCGTCCAACTCCAGGCGGCTTCAGTGCACCGCACGCACTGAACGGAATTGACTGGTTGATTATTCATTCCGGGCGCGTCAGCTGCTAAGCTGTACTTCTGCAAGTGGAGTGTTGGCCATCACTCGCGGGTGATCCTTACCCGTTGGAGCGCGATCTGCGCCGACCTACACGTCGGCTCGCAAGGGTTTTCCCAACTAGATATGTCCTACCAAAGGAACACTGCCTGATTTTATCGTGGGATGTGGCTGTGATCTTCTCAGCTGGATGGCAAGATCCGGCGTCGACCTACACGTCGGCTCGCGAGGGTTTTCCCAATTCCAAGAAACTACAACGAACATTGTCTCTGTATAACAAGATGGGAATAAATATGATAATAATTATCATCATCCTACTTTTTCTCAGCTATTTTTGCTGGTAGAAATGCTCACCTTCCCGGAGTTGTTTTGGGTATAGTTCACAGAAGAAGAACTTCATCTTTATATCTGGACTTAGATAAAAATTTTCTTACGATATGGCTGTTTGCAACAAACCTTGGTGCAGGGGCTGTCCCATGTTCAGAATGTGTTTAGTAGTTTAAGTTCATAAGTTTAAGAATTTTTACTGACCAGGCCATCCAAGCCGATATCACGAGTGGGTATGTTTTTGGTAGCATTTAATTTCCAAATATGTTTAGTTCATGATGTTTCTGGTATTGAAAACTGTTTTTCAATTCTATTATTATTATTATTATTATTGGCTATTATTATTATTACTTATGTAATCTCCCACGCGGGAGGGAAATATCTACCTGCCACAGAAGATGTCATTGTGGCTAGGCTCACTCCTAAAATGGCTTAGAGCAAGTAATTTGAGGATCTTCATTTACTTCCAGGAACCTAACACTACATATCAGACACACACCAGTGACAGTTTTTCTGACAATGTGACAGGTGTCTAGAATGACTGCTTTTTTGTAATTGTCTCTTAGTATATGCTTTATATCTCAATTTGCAGATGTTTGATGAGGGATTTGGTATTATGCTGGTTGTAGAAATTGGCTGAAATCTGGATCTGAACCTTTTTACTTTTCAAATCTCTTATCAATACTGAGTGATGGTGATTGCCCTTTCTTGGATTTATTTAGAAATTATATAATATCTATCGGCAGGTGATGGTTTATCTGTTCTAATCTCCCTATCCCAATACATCTCTCATGATCTACCTTTCCAAGACGTGGAGTTGGCATCAGATAGTATGGCATGCTCTTCACACTAAGATGTTCTTATCAACCACAGAGTATCAAGAAACGAATTTTTGCAATGTTGTTATAATAAAATATTATTATTACTATTATTATTATTATCATTATTATTATCATTATTATTATTACTACTATTATTATTATTATTATTATTATTATATTATTATTATTATCAGCTATTATTTATTATTATTATTATTATTTTTATTATTTTATTATTATTAATATTATTACTTATCATTACTACATATATTATTATTATAATTTGTGCCCCAGACGGGAGCGCAGGGCCCACTGCGCCCATCGCGGCTGCTGCGCGAGTCACGGCGCCAGTTCGCCGCTGCCGGCGACGCCACGCGACGCGACGCGACGCGCGCGCCATCTGATGTGTCGCGACAAAGTGAGGTTCCCGCCTCTCGCGCACGAGATTATCGCTGTGTTCCCACGTAATTGCGTGCGGCTGTGCCGTGAGCGGCGATGGCGAGCGCGAGGGCGGCCGGCGGAGAAACATTGAATCTGGAGCTTGGAAATGCGCTTGGCTTTCGTGCGTGTTCGGGGCAGTGATGTTGAATTACAGTGGGTGATTGGTTAACGAATGGTATGTTCAACTAAACGTTATTGTACCGTTTGTTTCGCGACAACAATCGATACATCGTACAACTTTATGACAACATGATTAATTCGCTTTGCACCCGGTCTTGGGTGGTTTGCACTGGCCGGCTTGGGTGGCTCAGGGCATGAATTGATGACAGTGCAGCGCCTGTGACCGGGAGGTTCTAGGGTTCGAGTTCCCACGGTCACAGGATTTTCCACACTAACTATGTGTAACTGTCTGGCATATATTCATCTACCAATCTGAGGAGAATTAGCGCTGGGTCAACGCTCTAGCTTGTAAATTTTTGGTGGTTTCTCTGATCATAAGGCGAATGCCGAAGAAGTACACTACCCGTTGGCGCATCCGGAATTACTAATTAATCAATCAATTAATATTTGCACACATTGAAACATTGCTTTAATGAAATGGCGCACTGTAAATTACGAGGTGTTTTTAAAGGATGTACCATTTTGGATTTTTTTAAAATCATGATTTAGTTTTACATGAAAGGCATATCTGAAACTATTTTTCATTTCTAATGGTTTGAGTTTGGGTTATTTCGGCATATAAATGTGTCTGTTCTGTAGCCCTGATGAAGGTAAAATATATGGCCGAAACGTCAGCAATGTAAAGTGTCTGTTTTCTTTACTGTCACCCAAATTCGAGAACCGTTGGATATAAGAATTAAAGGGGGCCGGCGAACTGCACATTATTTTTCTACGAAGTTGCCATCTCTGTTCCACGCGAGCCGTAAGTGGAGGCAGGGGTCTGGGGCGGAGGCACAGATGGAACGGAACGAACAGGGCTGGCCGAAACAGATGGAGGGTGGTCTAAGGGGCGGCTAGTCTGCGACAGGACGGGACAGGGCAGGCCGGAGCGGGCCGGGCCGGTCCGGGGCGGACCGGACGGTTGAGACGAAAGCCGTGGTGGGTAGGACGAAGCCGGCCGGGGCGGGCGGGAGGCTAAGGCGCGCGGGAGGGGCGGTGGGGAACGGAGGATCGCGGACGCGGCGCCGCGGGCGGCTGCAGCGATGGTTTCAATGCGGAAGCCGCCATCCGCCGCTTTTTAATTATAATTCCACAATTGGAGGCCGAACTCGCTCCATCCGCCCCAGCGGCTCGACCCGGCGGCCTAAGTCGCTTCGCCCCACCCCTCCCCTCCCTCGCCAGCCCAAGCTTCCTCCCCTCAATCCCCTCGTACTACTCCTCCACTACGTTCCTCTCCTCTCCCTCGAATAACTTTTCCTGTTCCCGATCCCCTTTTTCTCTTACCCTTGCACCTCTCACTTCTATTTTTCTTCCTTCTCCAAGCACATGGTAATTTCCATTTATTAATTGTTTCTTTTCCTTTTCTTCCACCCTTATCTAACTGTGCCAGCATTCTTCTATACAAGGCCCTTTCTTACTTCCCTCTCCTTATTCCACCTACCATCTCCTCTTTGCTGCTTTGTTTTATCTTCCTCCACCCATTCTCTGGAGTGGAAATAAAGTTGGCTGTCCATGTTAGTAGATTTACCATGTAAAATTCTCAATCCTAAATGAAGCTCTGAGCTAAATTCAAATTGCCTGTTTCTGTCGCCCATGAAGCACCTCTTTCCTCAGTAGGTGAAAGGAGCGTAACTGAAATATGCGTGGTCAGATGGTTACAGGCCTCATGGTCTGAGTCTCACCACTGTAAACAAAGTATCCATTCATCTATCTCTTCTGTCACATACTTTCCTGTTCTCTTCCTTCGTCGCACGGGCGATCCTCGGCGCCGTCGGCGACGTGCGACAGAGGCTGCAGGTGCAGAACCGAAGTGGCGGGAGGCCGGTTAGCGAAGGCCCTGGCAGGAGTGGAGGCGACCGGAGAGCATGCGAGGATCTACGATGGATTTCGTGTTTCGTGCGTCAACCGTTTCTGGCCAGTTAGTCCGCTGGTGTGTGTGCTTTTCCGGGAGATGGCGGTGATCTTTCCCCGCTGGATGGATCTCGGGCGCCGACCTACCGTTTGGCCAGTGGGGTATCTCAACCAGGACTCTCCCCGCTCAGCAAGTACCAACAAATTACGCCCAGCCGGGACAAGCTCCTAAGCTCCTGACCGGTCTCCCGGAATATGTGGTAGTGTAGTATGTTAATGTTAAAAGAGAGGATAGAACAAGGAAGAGGAACGACATCGCGCGCGGTCCACAGTCTGTTTGGTAGGGTACTGCCTGCACGCCTGCGTTGACTGGGAGAAAACTACGTAAAAATTACCGACTCGCGCAGCAGCAGTGCTCAGAAAACTCTGCCGCCGGGGAGTGGGAAACCTAGGACCTCCTGGTCAGAGGCGCTGCAGGACATCAGTTGATGCACTGAGCTACCGCTCGTGGTGGTGCATGCGAGGTAAAAGACGTCCGTCCACGTGGAGTGAAATAGGCATCAACTGACGTCATTGTAGTTCTCGGACCTGAGTCCTGGGGTTCGAGTCCTGACGATGGCAGGAATTTTGACACCTTCAAGGATGAGGAGGGGGAGTAAGAAGAGCACTTTTGGTATATGAGAAAGAGCCTGGCACGGCGAAGGAGTTGAAGATCAAACACTTAGGAAAAACAGTGGAATAAATGGAGGGGGAGGCCATGTCTTGAGAAGGAGAAAACAAGGATTCGCGGACGTGTTTGGCCTGCGAAACAGGTCATTTTTACATCGAGGGCGGAAACACAGTCGGGTCAGTTCATTGATCCTTGTTCCCGGGCGTAAGTCAAATCCACTCCTGGCTGCATTCATGGAGTGTAGAACATGTTATATCCTGGATTTATGATGATCCACAGTTAGAAGTGATGGGCGCGACAGGCTCTACGGCGGCTTACTGTTTCTTCCCGGCATACCTGATCGGAACTCCGCCCAAGCCGATCAGCTCTGGCACCTGGAGGAAAATCATGAATGTGGTGGAGCAGTGTGTATAACTGCGTATGTATGTAGGTAGTTGGATCAGTATGTGGGGTGGTGGGTGGGGGGAGAGAGAGAGAGAGCTCATAAGTGGGGTGTGAGGGTACGGGCGGAGTAGAGTTGAGGTTAAGAATGAGAAAGGTAGTGTCCAGCCTGGCATCTGTCCTGGTTGGCTTACTGGAGAAACACGAAAAACAACCGATCAATGGAGCCGGCCGCTAGAATTCTCCTCCATACAGCGGCTGAATTCGATGTGCTGTCGCAAACTGTCCCGTCATGCGTTCAGACTCAACACCTCCCAGCCGTGGGGACTCGGTGGCTCTCCTCAGCGTCTTGCAGAACAAGACGGAACGCTCTCACCGGCCGCCGTAGAGGCTGAGGGCGCTAGAGGAGCAGCATTGCGCGCTGAGAGGACAACCCGCCAAAGGAGTTTGGGGCGGGGCGCAAAGAGGGGGATCAGCATTGGGGCGTTGGTGGGGCCGCAATGCACCTAAGACGAATCCAGGATGGTGGGGCGAGGCGAGGAGAGGCGGGGCGGTGATGGGGTGGACGCAGTGGGGACTGCTTTTGGCGTCGTGCGGCGGGGGGTGCGTAAGACGGAATCTGGGGTGGTGGGGCTAAAGTGGAGGGGGCGAGGCGGGTGGGGATGGGCGCGGTGGACGGGGCGGTGGGGCGCGGGGAGAGAGGGGATCGCATTGGAGCGTCGCGCGGAGCGGAGCGGGGCGAGGCGGGGCGGGGAGGGGCAGGGCGGGGCGGAGCGGTCGGGGCAGGGCGGGGCGGGGAGGGGCAGGGGCTGGATCGGGCGGGCGGGCGGGGGCTGGCGAGGCGCCGGCCACGGCCGCAGAGCTCCTTCCCAGCGCCTCGAGGCGGGAAATTGGAAGCTGCTCCGATCTATCGCGAAAATCCGCCCGTTGTCCAGACGCCGCCTCCGCCTGCCAGCTTCTTGGCTGCCCTGCCCCGCCAAGGCCCCTGCTCCGCTCTGCGCCTCGCGTCCCACCGCCTCGAGCGCTAATGGCCAACACCTCCCGCTCAGCCCCCTGCTGTGCCTCCTGCGTTCCTGCAGCAGGCGACGCACTGAAACGTTTTCCAGGTGGGCGTTAGAAACTGAAAGGAAACAGCGAACACAATTGCCGAAAACAGCCGTAAGAAGTATTCTAAAGAAAGCGTAATTAAGTAACTGGGATTGACGAATAATGCATACTGGACTCACTGTTTCTGTATGTACTGTATGCTAATGTGAAAGTGAAAAATGATTCCCTGAATCTATCCTGGTCACAGTTAGCTTTCCCATATTTACAAACCTAACGTTTTCTTTTCCAAATCGTATTATTTCTGACTCCTTCATTTGGACATTTTGAAGTGTGTAAATCATAAAAACCACTCCTAGAAATGTATTACGGCTACGCCTGTGCCAAGAATGAGCACTTAGAAAGTAGAAGACTTCCAAACTTATAAGAGAGGCATTCCAACACCCACCTTCCCCACTTCACACCCTTAGCTCGTGCCTCAGCCCAGCCACCTCGAATCGTTACTCGCAACCACTATATCCATCCTTGCACACACACTCACACACACACACACACACACACACCGCGCCACAGTTGTAGAGCTCTCCCACCTCGCCCTGCCCCTCCCACCTGCCTCATCCATCTTCCCACCCCACCTAACACCCTCGCTACGACTCTGGCGTGGCGCATCGCAGCCGCCGCCCGTGGGCGTTCGCCCGGTCCTCAGTCGGCTGAGATTGACTTTACGCCGGGTAAATTGAGTTCCACGCCCATCCCGGCCCCGCCCTGCCCCACCCTGCCCTGCCTGCGCGTGCCTTGCGGCCCTGCGGCCGAAAGCAGCTGCTGCTAATTATTGGACCGGCCTGTGGAGCAGCTGTTATCGCTGGTGTCAGAAGTTGAGTTGGCAGCCATCTCTCCTTTCGGAAGCTCTGTTCTGTCTCTCCGTCCCCAGCTGCTGTTGTCTCTCGTGGCCTGCGACGCAAACTGGTGATCACCCAGGTTAGCACAGCAAATCTCGCTTACGCTACAAAACAAACTTTTTTGAATGGGGCGATTAAGGGATGTATGTCGTTATGAACTTCGCGCCGCAGATCGGATGGCTTACACCTGAGTCCCGGCGGCGGACTCTCGACAACGTTGATTTCGCGCGCCAACTGCTGTGTCATTAGTCCCATTAGTATCGTGCGTGTTATTCCGGGAGATTGAAGTGTTCTTCTCCCTCTGTAACATAACAGCAGGTACCAGCAGGTACCAAGGCTAAGGCTTGCATTTCTTTATCTTATATATACTCGTATGTTTCTGGGCAACGCCGTGGTTGCGACGACTGATGAGGTTTATTTGCATAATCGTTAGTTCAAGATAATGCAAATAAACCTAAATAATCTTGCAGCAACAATTAGTAGTAGTAATAGCTGGGCAACATACCGATGAAGATTTGCTTTTTGTATGTGTATATAGTATAATTGCCCATTTATCGAATGTGGGGCATTGACATTCTATTTCTTGTAGATATAACCTAGAGTACTCATGCATCATATGTGGTACCACATCATCTACTTCACCAATAGTAGTCGAAAAATCCTGCTGCCGTTAGAACTCGAAACCAGGTCTCCTGCCAGTGGCGCTGCAGTGACATCAGTTGATGCACCAAGCTACTGCTCCTGGTTTGTAAATTGAAGTTTCAATGTTTTATTATCACTTTATTTGTTATATAGGTCTAATATTTCCTGAATACGATTAGGGACCCGATTTCACCTCGTATACGACAGGGAACCCTTTCCCTTGCTCATCACAGCATTGCCTAATACATCCAGCCCTGATGGTGTCATCCTCTTTCAAACGAAGGGCTGAGGTAAACAATAGAATCACACCAAGCCTCACTCTGTAAATGTTAAGACCATCTCACTTATGTCGACTATGGCAGTCTCTTTTCCCTGTTTATGAAGGGACGTGAGGTAGTTATAGCATTTGTATGCACTCAACCACACGAGGATATTAATATTTACTGAAGATATTACGAGACTCCACTGTGAATGGTGTGGATTTATCTTTTTATTGTTTGTAAGCAAACCCTACAAACTCGGACCCATACATCTCAATGTGCTGTCTATGACCACACGAATGTCCAAGCTTTTAAAGTTAAATATAAAGGCATTGAAGTCGTAAGAAATGCATGGAGTTCGAGAGAGAGAATGGTGCCTGTTTTCCCAAACCCGCTTTCAAAGCACTTTCTAGTGCTGTCCTGAAAGATTGTAACAGAGTTACATATATTTGTGCAATCTCAAAAGGAATAAATTTCCTGAATGAGGAAATATGTCGGAGTATATTGAAAATTCTGTGATTTTGATTTCCTTAATAACGTGTGAGAGAACTTAAGTACTACTTATATCATGCAATACATTGCATTTATTAAGAATCAAATGGGATTTTCCACTGGGTATATTCTTAGGCAGCAACTATTTGATTTAATAAAAATTATACGAATAAAAAACTGAATTTCACAGCAGTACAAGAATTGAATGGCTTTTGTACTTCACCCTTTCATCAACTTTTTTTACTTACACAAACAAGTGGAATATGTATTACGAGAAGAAAATTACACGATTTCCGAAGAATTGAATGGCTTTTGTACTTCACCCTTTCATCAACAATGTGTTGGCAGGTAACATTTAACGAGTTTGATAAATTGTTGTATTCGAATTGAGAAAATACTGTTGTTAGGGAAAATAATATCTCTCTCTGACAAAAACATTCTACCTATATTACCCATCCATATCGTATACACACAAGTCACGAAGTGGTATGCTGCATTAAATATAATTTTTGTTCTATCAAATTAATCTACAAGCTGCACCTGTTTACAGCCAATTTATATCTACATCTGAATGCGTATTTCCATCAAATGTTGAATGAATTTTGCATGATTAGAACGTAAATTAAGGTTTATACCCGCGGTATTCTCATAAAACAGAATGTAATAGTTAAACATCAAAATTAGAATCAATCAATACAAACTCACAAGTGAAGTGGAATCTCATTGATAACTTTTATAAAGAATGGGCAATCGATTTCATTTTATGCAGGAGCCAATACTGGCATCGAACAGCTAAGCATGCACACTGTTTCTAAAATAAGTTTTGACAGCCAAGTATTGGTGAGGGTTGGAGCACCTCTGATACCCTTTGTCTTTCCATTAGGTCTAATTAGAAATAGTTACAGATGAATGCCTTCATGATTATTTTCGAAAGTATTCTGGTTCATGCAATGTTATCTACCACTGAGTATCCTCTTTATTGACTCTACTGGATATTAGAAATTTGATCATTCTAACTTGGGACTGTACACAATCTGTTGTGATTGATTGTGTGATTGATTGTGTCGTACATCAACTGCTTCATCAGTTAGTCCATAGTGTAGTGCATTTTGTTTCGGGATGGCGGGATCTTCCCTGCTGGATGGCGCGATCCGGCGCCGACTCACCGTCAGTTAGTGGGCTTTCCCAACAGGACTTCCACCAGCGCACCGCGCCAGCCGTGACAAGCTCTAAGCTCCGACCGGTCTCCCCGGAATATGTAGTGTGGTGCATGTTATGTAAGTGCAAGAGGAGAGAGCAAATGGGCAAGAGGAAGAACAGATCGCGCGCGGTCCATGGCCCGTCTGGTAGGAAACTGCCCATCTGGCTATGGTTGACTGGAGAAACCATTAAAACTACCATCAGGCAACTGCTAGAATTCCTCCTCCAGACAGTGACTGAATCTGAATTAGCTGAAAAGCTACTGTCGAAAATCCTGCCACCGTCAAGACTCGAACATAGGACCTCCCGGTCAGAAGCGCTGCAGTGACATCAGTTGATGCACAATCTGTTGTGGATTTCCATGGATATATAATACATTGACTGAACAGACGCCATAATTTTTGAGTTTGTGTCTTCATTTTACATCGATATCAGATTCCCTATTTAAGTTATTCAGTGATGCGCCCTCCTAAATGTAGTATTTTTACGCGTAAGGGCCTTATTTGTGTCTTCCGTTTATGCAAGTTGCATTAATGTATTGTACATTAGATTTGGAAAAAATAATTTACCTGTTTAATAATATGGGGAAATTTCTACAAATACATTAAATTTAATATTATCCAGATGATTCTGGTGAAAAGTAGATGAAAATATAGGCGTTCATCATTACAATACGAATGTTCTGATACTAATATTAGCTCTAATTATTCTGTTATAAAGAAAATGTATTTTAGATTAGCAAATATTACCCTAATTAAACTGAAAAATATACCTAGAGGCAAAGTATATTAAATGTGTTGTGATTCAAATGGATGGCTTTTCAGTCACTACTTGCTTTTTTGAATAGTTTATTACTTAGAATGTTCCTAATATTTAATTTTCATTGCAGAAACACTTTAGGCAGAATAGCCTGAAGTCAAACGAAGATCTAAACGAGCAGTGTCGAAGACCGGGTAGACTTTACATTAAAATTGAGATTTACACAAATATCGAGTTGTTGAACATTCAGTCACAGCTTTGACATACCGGCGTGTCTGAAGATTAGTTGGAGCGAATGTTTGTCTATAAACTAATGCGTCCATTGCCGAAAGGACGATAAGTCTCAGGAGCCCAACTTTTAGTTTTCCTGAGAGCCTAACACTTTACATTACGACCAATAATTAATATTAAAGCAATGATGAAATACCACTTGTGACGATTGTTGATTCCGCAGGCTCAGAATAGCCCAATAATTATGGCTTCCACCTTTGTCAGGAAATGATAATAGAAAGGAAATCTATAATGTAATACTGTATTGTTATGTTGAGTTAACGTAATCAGAGTAATGAAAAGCTACTCGAAATACCCTGCATCCGTTACGAATTAAACAGTTTATTATGAACAATCGAAAGAAAAAGAGTTGTAGCGAAATATTGCGTGTGAGAGCACAATAATATTAATTTCTATTTTCTGTACTAAAGCAAAAAAGGATAAAGTAAAATGAAATGCATGAGTCATGTTTGAAATTGTCAGTCAAAAGTAAAATTAAACATTTTGACTCGAAAGGAATCTTTTCGTAATCGCATTTACTTAAGAATGCAGTAGTAGCATTAACTTTCTACCTTAAGGTTGGAAGGTTGAATAAGATTCTTGTTTGTTAAAAGAGCTGTCCACCCGCAAAAGAGACTTGTTAATTTTTCCTCGTTATCGGTATGGCATTTATAACGCAGAATGATTTTAATTAAGTGCACTAACACAAAAAGGAAATAACTAAAGGAGTTGACAATTTCAATCTAATTACTGTCCCTTGGCAAAATGTTTATAATTCAATAATTCAAAAAGAAAGTAAGTACGAAATAAAGTATATGCATTACAGAATATTAACACATCATTCAAATGCTCGGTAGAAGACCATTTAAATTTACTTGCAACCATTCTGTGATATTCGAGAGTTCTTTGAACCATTTAGTTTCCATCACTAGTTTCGTGTAAACTCTTTCTGGATTTTGAGGGGAAATGAAAGTTGAAAGCAGAGTGGAAGGTTGATTGATTACTGATTTTTCGTGTTTCCGGCGTCAACCGCTTCGGGTGATTAGTTCCGTTAGTGAAGTGCTATGTTTTCTCGAGAGGCAGTGACTTCCCCGCTGATGGCGAGATCCGGTGCCGACCTACCGTCGGCTAGTGGGGTTTCAATCTGTGACTCTCCCACCAGCGGGCATCGTCCAGCCGCAAGCTCTAAGCTCCCGACCATCTCCGGAATATGGCAGGTAAATGCGCGTTAGTAAAAGTGTGTGTGCAAGGAGTAGGGATAGGACATAAGGAAGAGAAGGATAGATTCCGCGCGGTCCCGTGGCTCCGCTCAGGCAGTACTGCCCGGCATTCGCCTGGTGTTGATCGGAGAAACCACTGAAACGCTACCGATCAGAGTGCCGGTCTCTAGAATTTTCCTCCAGACAGCGACTGAATTCGACCTAGCTGAAAAGCCAGTGTCGAAAATCCCGCCGCCGTGGGGAGTGGGAACCCAGGACCTCCCAATATACACTGCAGTGACATCAGTTGATGCACTGAGCTACCACCGGTGAGGAAGCCGTCGCGCCTGGCAGGAGCCCCTGGTTTCCCAGGCGTGCAAGTAATCCCGTGCGGGCGCAGTTTGGCAGGCCTGATCTACGCCAGTCAGGAGCCGCGTTCGTAACAGTGGCCATCGTTTCGGCCTACATCGTGGCTTCCTGAGAGCGAAGCACGCCCACCAGGGGCACACCCGGCGAGGAAGGTCACAGCGTGTTGTCGGAAACGTCAACCACGACACAGACGCGGCTCCTGCCGGACTGCCAACACCATGAATAACAGACTGGATTGACTTTTACTTTTTATCCATATGACATGAATAACCATTATTGGTCATGCGTGTCTTTTAAACTTCGTTGGGCCTCACGCAACCCTGCAGGTTTGTTATGCGGCAATTTGTATACCTACCAGCAGAATATGGGTGATGCCCTGTGCGGCCAAATCTGGCTTTTCCACAGCTTCTGACAACTATCGCTGGACACTTAATTAATCCAAGTCGAGGCGTATCCGTTTTTATCATTGGTCTTTGTCTAAGTTTCAGACATCGTCCCCTTCCCTCCTCAAGATTTTTCCTCCTAGGTTATCTCAAAGGGGCGGAGGCAATTTCTGAGGTCAGTGACGCTGCCTGCCACCGGAGCAGGGGCACAGGACAGGGAGGTGAGGAGGCAGAGGAGGTACAGGAGAGGCACAGAAACAAATGGATTGGTGCGGCGCGAGGATCACTCACCAGACTGACGTTGGTTCTGATCCGTGGACGCTGATGAACCAAGGGGCAGCGGGTCACGGAAGGCCAGAGCATTTTTATCGAGTTCTTACCATGAAATGAAGTCTAATTTATGGTATCTAATATTGTGAGAATGAAGCTGATTAAATTAATAGTATTGAAGTTTTGTTTCTTACAAACCATTTTAAATGCTAATGGTTCTAAAGCAAGGAATACTAACTATTACATAATAATTTTCGGGAAACACAATATAATGCATTTACACATATACATTTCTATCACAAATTGGAAATTCATGTCTACGTATTTAAAACTTGTATTTTGACATTATTACGCCTTTATTATGAAAATGCAAGCATTACACATTTTATTACGCATTATGAAAATGTAATCGCCCATTTTTTCTATAAGGAGCAGGCATAAACAGTGATTTCGTTAATCAATTAAAATCACTGCTGGGTGTCCTAAGTAGATTATCATTGCAAAATTGCTATTGTTAATATTGTTTAGACTATTTGTAAAATTGATGCAAATTTTATAGTGATAATCGTGAAAAGAACTAGGAACTCTCTCATTAGAAATATTTCGAAAATATAATTGTCTTATTCTTCATATATTTTTCAAAAGTTGCTATTTTTCTGTTATAATTGCTGAGAAGATTATATCTATCCTTCCCCAGTGATATTTTTATTTATTTATTTATTTAAGGTAATATACAGGCAACAGTACAAATTGATATGGCCTGAATAGGTGCAATATACTATTTTCTAACATATCACATTGCATATATTAATAGCAAATTGTATCTTTAATAAATAGCTAATAATATAAATATAAATTTTAATTCTTTTAATTTGAAATCTATACTGAAGTTAAATATTTTCAAATATTTTAAATAACTACGTAGTAAAAAGAATAAATTTGAAAACCTTAAAATGTTACGAATCAATGTAATTTTGAAAACGAGCTATTAAGAAAGAAACAAAACTCTTGTTTGAATAAACTTTAAAGAGATTAACATTTAGTTAAAAAATTTCAATTCCGGGACAATTTTCCAATTAAATATTTATGAAACACAGTGTTTCCGAATCGTATTATCTTCCAATTTATGTTAGGGCTTTGTATGACCGTGAAACAGTTTCTGGAGTGTTTAGTCTGATTCAAGAAGCTCTCCGCAATTCAAACATCCGGAACCTTTGATACGGTTATCGATATTGAAGTAAGAAAGGGTTTTATCTACAGGAAACATAATTCGTCCTTGTTTTCTAACGATTAATTGTGAAATAATTTTAGCCATTGTAAGATATACGCATGACAAATAATTTCGTGCCTATAAGATCCAATATTTTAATGCATATCGAATCCTGAAATACATTTGGTTTTAAATCAATACTTAAAAATACAAGAGATTCAATGAAATCACAAGTTCTCAAATCTGGAAAATTAAACTATAGTCTTTATTATTTCTACGAAATGAAACTTCATACCTTCTTTTAATAATATAAAAGAATTGTATTGTGCTCAAATATCTTGTCAATTACATAGTGCAATATTATTCGCAAAATTTTCTGAAAATTAGTAATAAAAGTCAGTTAAAATATTTTATTAATTATAAGATTAAAAGAGTTAAAACAGTAAAAATGACTAATTTTAAAATGAAATAAATGACAAAGACAGTGTTATATCAAAAACGCAAAATTAGTTATGGAAGGTGCATGTTAAAATCATCCTCTACGCGTATTAGATTTATAAATCCATAGCAGAAAGTTTAAGAGTCGTGATGACAGTAGCCAGCATCTCTTCTATAGTCGACAAGCCATGCCTTCTTCGGTTTCTTTCTAATATCGCAGTACAGGAGCATGCTTGGTGCAAGGTCTGTTCTTTCATTTCTGGGATAGGGGGTGGGTAACTGCACGAGATGTCCGTGCGAGAAGCGGCAGTGCCCGATCCGAAGGTGAATAACAATTCTTGCCTCGGGCTAGAGCCACGGGAGACCACGACAAGGGTCTTATGATCTCAGGAGTTTGAAAAGAGTTCTGCCACTCTGTTTGCAATTTCAAAAATGCATCGTTGATAAATCTTGGTAGTAAGAGAGATATTACCATAAAGATGTCTTCTGGCTCTCGAGGCCAACTTACTACCTAGTCGAGGTTTCATTTCCACTTATCCCCACGTAATAGGGACATATGGGAAAACGCAATTCAAAATGATGGATAATTATGTATATCTTGATGTATTTGATGTTGGATATATGATGTCAAAGGTTTACTTAGGAGAGAAAGAGTGAAATGGACGACAAGGCCGTAGCTTCCTGGGTTCGAAGGGCCATGGTCTCCGCCTCGGACATAGATGTGTGTTCGTGGGATGTCCTTACGTATTCCCTACAGAAAACCCCAACATAAAAATCACAGTGGTCGTTATATGACCTAGTAGTTAAAAAAGACATTAAAAAATATATACAAAAAACAACAATTTCCAATTGTCAAAGAAAATTTCATATATTTGAATTCAGACTTCTAAATAATCGTTGCCTAATAAAATCCTAAGGACTTTATTTTCCTTGCAAAATAGTATTATAATGGAAATTTATTTTAATCAAAACAGATTTTCATATATGTGGTCTGCTAATATTTGATTATTATTTGCACCCTAATATCTAACTCTCTCAGAGATTTCTACAATATTGCAATGATATTCATTGCAGCTAATACATATTTTATCTACACTTTCTCTATTTCGTTGGTAAAATAAACATATTTATTAAACTGAGTACTACTGAATTTAATAATGTTCTTTCATTACAATATTTCCATAGTTTTTTAAGCTGAGGAATAGCATGGAAAATAATTATCAATATTGAGTTAAGACTTCATTAAATATCTTATCATATTTACATTCTCGAATGCGCAGCACACTACAGAAACAATGATACTGGCAAAAATAGTGCATTTAGGGTTTTGAAGGGAAAATTCGGCTTGAAATCACGAACTCCAAAAATATTTCCAAAAGACTTTGCGAACATGTATTTATTTTTAGACCTGTTGTAGGAAAAGGACCTGGTGTACGCATGGTACCGCAAAAAATTCTAAACATTACTGACTTCTAAATCAATGTATTCTTTTTCAAAATTGATATTATATTTCAGTGTTCATTGGGATTCTGAATCCAATGATATTCCAATATTTCTGAGGTATGTTACATTATGTCATATTACATTATTGAAACTTTCTGGTAAAAAGAACTCTTTCTTTTTACTTTACACCTTCATCTGAATACACTATACCGTTATTATAAATACTGTAGAAATGTCACTTTTATTAATATCTCTGGGATTTTTCAACATTACAATTACTAATCTGTTTCAAATTTCTAAGAACCTTTACTCTTCTTCTCGGTATAACTAATTTACAAAATGAAGTTATAAAAAATTGTATAAATGCTTTCAATTTAGAAAATTGCTTTGCAGTGAAAGTATACAAATTTTCCGTGAACGCATAATCTAAATTTTCTACTATATTGACTGCAATTTTCTTCTAAGGAGTAGAGAAAGTTACGAATGCTACGCGAAAAAATGGCGAATTGTCACAGAAAACGCACATTACACCGCCCTTGTGATTAAAAAAATGGATAAAATCCACTTGCTAAATTTAGAAAAAAATCCTCCAAATCGTGGTGTAGCAAGAATTCGCGTTTTGTGGTGGTTGATAGCGAAAATCGACTGGATTTGCAAATGTTCGTCTGTCCGTCCCTGAACAACGCTTAGCGCACAAAACTGTTCAGCCGATTTTCACCAAAATTGATACTCGTAATCGATCTGGCTGATGTCGTAGCGCTCACATTTGAAACTGATATTCAATTAGGGGAGGGTACTTTACATGTAGCCCTGACATTTTCTCAAATGTTCAAACAAATGGCTCTATAATTTTTTTATTAAGAATGTAATAAAAATGTAAATGTACAATTGTTGATATTGGGAAGTGTATTTAAGAGAATATTGCTAGTCCTGTTCGTTGAAAACAGATTTTCAAATATTCACAAGTGCAAAATATTGAAATTTGAGATTTTCCTTCATGAAACTTTTCCTTAAAGATATGATTTTAAATAAGATCATGTGCAATTTTTCGAAACTTTTAGTATTTTCTGCATGTTTCCTGTGAAAATACGGGTGAGAAAGTACGCGCTGTTTTAGCATCACTAGTATTCTTAAAAACTCTCTACTTCTAGACATTAGGCTCTTCTTTCTGAATAATTGCAAGTCCCTTTTCTAGTTTTATTATGATAATGTGGTACTGAAGTATGCATGGAAGAAAAGTAAAAATATTGTACTTTCGTTCTATAGAGAAAAGTCTGCATTCTACTAAATTATAATTATATTATATAAGAGTATTTTACTATTCCCTATATTATACATTTTTATATTATATTATATATCACAATATATTTAAACTTAAAAGGATTGACTCTCTGAAAAACGAAAAATATACTGAATGATTATGTTCTATTTTAGCATAGGTTTTATTATTTTAATTACTTTTTCTATGGCACGAAATACAAATCGCTTTTTAGCCGAATGGTTAACGTCATAGGTACGCTGTCGGCTTCTAATCGCTGTGAGTTCAGAATCAGAAGGCGATTTTTTCTTCACATGGTGTGATTTGTGTAGTAATATGTCCAATATTTTGTAATTAAGACACTTTGAAAAGACTTAGGGGCCCGTAAGGGCCAGTTTTGTCGCCCATCAGTACGACGACTAGAAGCCTCCCGTTCTGTACTCAACTGACGGAGGCGCTGGTGGTCCTATTTTCGAGGAACTCTATATATTTTTGAAAATTGAAAAAGTTAACTTTTCAAGACTACAAAATTGAAAATAGATCTTACTGGTTGGAAAACTCTTTCCTAATTCATGTATTGGTATAATATTGCGAAGCAGTGACATTAGAGAAGAAAGTATGTGCTATTAGAACCAACTACTGTTGTTTACATTATAAGTATTATAATTTCTTAAGAATCAATCAATCATTTGCCGATAATTAAAATATTGTTAGCATTATATCATCTGCTTAGTTATAAGTCTTGATGAATAACGAATGCAAATTTGTCCGGAAATTCTCTATTGTAAGAACAGCTTGTACACATAGTTACTTCGTTTAATACTACGCGGTTCTGTATTTCAGACTGCGTTCTACGACGAGTTACAGTCTGGTCTTATCGCGCAATGGAGACTACCTTGAAGATATGGGAGGGGCAGATAGCAGTTCGTGATAGCTTACTTCAAGAGCCTCCTACACAAAGACATCTGAATCGAAATATTTCTAACTAGAATCAACTATAGAATAGTATCGCGTTGATGATTCCACATTCTTATCAAGAATGTGAGTTTACTGTAACCTGAAGTAAATGTTGTATATCATAAGAACAATAAATGCTAAGATAGAATCTATTCTACAACACCTCATCGTAGGCTGTAAGTACCTCTGTGATAGCTCCAGGATTAAACGCGTAGTAGATAGAGGAATGACGCCAGATCAATCCTGCCGAATATATATTTTTTACCAATGCCTGGAACACATTAATCACTATCATCACGAGAGACATTCCAAATTCTGCAAGGAGGAACAACTGTTTTTGTAAACGATAATGATTATATTAAGATTGTGTGCTGGTATCTTGTATTCCAAGCAATGTGACGAAACGAAATTTGAAGAGATAGCTCAATATTAACAGTGTCTCAATTGTAATATCATTATCATATTTTTATGTAATCAGAAATAATAAGGGAAAAGTCTGTACCAAGTTGTATAATCACTAGTAATTTATATATTTGGGGCGTTCTAGAGAGATAATCAGAATCCTTAACAAGTCTGTGGGTTTATTATAAAATTTTGCAATAAAGGTAATTTTTCGGTCTTTATTAATTTAGAAAGGAACAGGTCTTTTTACACGTTTAACAAAGTTCCTTAGAGACTATTACGAAACTCATTAAAACATTTTGTGTTTCCAGCTTTGTGATAAATAAGCAATAGAACGCATCCTCTAATTGTTTGTAATAATTGATACTTACTTTCTTTTATGGTTTCTCTTAAAATTTTTAATGTAAGTTCGTAGGTGGAGCCACATTTAAAATGTATTAACTCCAAAACATAATAGCATGATTTGAGGGTCATGAAAGAAATCAATAATTTTATTATTATCTCCATTTCTAAACAAACAATGTTTTGATACGGCTTATCTTTAGTGTGGTAGACTGAGACCATGGTGACCATTCAATCAGTCCTAATTTCACAAAGGTAAATAAGGAATTTTAATTATTTAGTTATATCCAATGATTATTCGCCATGCTTGTAGGTGATCCAATGCACAAATCACCTGTCATTTAGTCTCAATATAGGAAAACAAGGAGGTGCTGGAATTTTTGGATCTCAAATGTCTGGGATAATGTCAGTTCTTTAAATCTAACATTAAATTTATTATAAAATCTATAAATATGATAACGGAGTTAGATAAATAAATATATTATCATGTATTGTTAAAACATCAGTTGCCCTAATATTGCATTTACAGGAAATTGTACTGCTTTAGAAACGAATATGTTTAGAGAATATGATTTTCGTATTAAGGTTTTAAAATGTTACTCCCAGAGAAATGAGAAATTATAGAACAAACATTTCTGTATTCGTAGATACATTTAAGGCTTAGGATTACTGAGAGACCAATAACTTTCTGTAGCTGGAAATCGTTTGACACCGGTTTGAGGATCGAGTTCTGCGCGATGCCTTTTTCTTCTGTTCCGCGTCTGTTTCCATCTAAGTCTGAGAATTAAAAAGATATAATTTTTCAGCGGAAAATACTTGTATTTATTTATTGCTTATAAGATCTTGCTGAACTTTTATACTATATAATGTAATTAGTTTGATAATGCTTTATTACAAATATTTATAATAAATGTGTATTTATTTATATTTAGTTAGTAAGAATTTAACTCTAACTCGCTTGGAATTAAGATAGTGAACGTTTTGACATACATTTTGCATTCACTTCCAAAGTCGTCATAACTCATTACTTTTATGGAAATGAAATATGAGGGCAATGTTTATTCCGTTCGTTAGTGATATCCATTGTGACCTGATAACTGCATTAATTGAGTACTAACATAATTCTTTCGCAGGAATCAAACCTGCATCGTTCGATTTACGACTCAGTTGTCGATCGAGCCTGAAAAAATGCGTTTTACAGTTGCCCTTGGGCTCGTATTCCCACGCATTTGATATTTGTCACCGCTAGTCATCATTTACGTACGTCAGCATGAGGGAAGGTCGGACATTTAAGAATTGATATCAGTTGTGACTTTACACAACGTCGTGCCTAGATTGTGACAAATTACTCGTTTTTCTTTGATTAGATAAATACATTCATTTTGCAATATGAATCATTTATGTAAAAATAAACTCACTCTTTGAATGACAACTGGTACAATGCAGAAATTCTCAGTACTGTTTTGTATTCACCTTTTGAACTGCCGTAACACGTTTAGATGGATTTTGAACTATATTAATTCGTTATCTCAGCACAAAACAAAACTTGTACTTCCTCGTTTTTATTTCTCTCAGTATACGCATCGAATATGGCGTAGTATACGTAGTATATTCGTATGCAATGTCGATACGTAGTATATTCGTGCGTATACGCAGATAGAGAAAGTTATGTAATACAGCGAAAATCGATTTCGCGATTAAACGGTAATATGGCTGCCTTGAGTCGAAAAAGCGGTTTTATCCAACCGTCCGTCCATCCGTTCAGAATGAAGCTTAAAATTTTGAAAAATCTGAAATCAGTACTTACGAAGCCTTCGGACATTTTCAAAATTCTTTTCGCAAAAACGGCCTTAATTTTCTGCAAGAATAGAGTAAAATACACTTAGAAGGATGCCATAGTTCCACTTTCATGGTTAACTCTTAATTTCGAAAATTTTAAAGTTTGAACATTTTAAAGGCCATCCTGCTAAATCTACAAAATTGAAAACAGATTTGTCTCAAATGAATATGTTGTCCATAATTCGTCTTCTTGCATAACAATCATGTAGCTTCTTGAAAATGATGGCATGTTTCAGTAAAAGTGCAAGCAATATTTTTACAATTTTAAAGAATTGTTTGAAATGCAAAAACTGCAATGAAACCGTTTTTCTTTTCTTTACTATGAAAATGTTTCAAACCGATTTGCGAAATCGTACTTTATCGTTTCTTTTCGTTGTAAGCAACATTCCTGTCTTCAGCTAGCAAACTCAACAAGTATCACTCGTCAATACATCCTAATATGTAAAGCATTGTATAAGTGACTGCGGGGAGTGACGTCATGTAGTTCAGGTGCTTGCTCTAAGAACTGAAGACTTGGAGTTCACGTCCTGGCCTGTTCATGCAACTTTTATTTCTTTGACTGGTGTGTGAGATTTTAACAATTACTCTTTCTTTCAATAATTTAAGGTATGCATTTACGGTTGTCGTTTGAGAGTTTAAAACGAATGAAGTGTTAATAGTGTAAATATCGGTTATATATTAAGAAAATATTACTAATAACATTTAGGAAATAAAGATATTTATTTTTATATAAATGTGGAGTAGATGAACAAAAAGATATTAACTGCGTAATGATAGGTGATTTTTTCTGAAGTCAATAAATGTTTTTAGATTCTAGTAATTACTTGCAGCAAAATGAATTCTGAATGTCGGGCCGTGTCGAAACTTGTCTGCTAGCCCAACGTTATCATTGTCTAATAATTCCAATTTTGGGCAGAGTGATAAGTGCTGAGCGTCAGGCGAACTGGCGCAAAAATTATATAGTACTGAACTGAAACATTCTTAAGTAGAATTAACTATTTTATAGTGCCATAGATTTCTTTGCTTTCTTAATATTGTCTCTTAGAGGTAATTTATTTAATATTTTAAATTGCAGGTTGCGAAATAAATGAGTTTGAAGACAAAAATTCGTAAGAGATTCTTAATCGAGTAAGTTTACGGAAATGCTATACGTTCTGTTGGTAGGCGCAATCGCTTAGGTGCGTGGTTTCACAATAGAGGAACGCTTGTTCAAATCTCGTACGATATCAGCGGTTTACTTGACGAGCAATGAAAATAAATTCCTAATAATGATGTCGAGAATGTTCTAAACATTCCTTTCTTTGCAAGAAGATACCATTACAAAACTGGTAAGAATTTGATGTACTTTCGATTACTGGTCTTTACCAGATCATTCACTACTCCATATTTTCTCCTGTTCAGGCTGTTTTATTTTACTGGTACGTTCGTTTCTTCCCAACCTTTAATACGAGATGTCCTTTGTAATTAACTTTATTTATTTGTGTCTCACTGTTCTTTGTCAAGTTTTCTAGCTGAAATTTTCTTTGCTTTTAAAATTAAGAAATGCTTACACTTCGCTACTACCAAAATATGAAGAACTAGAGATGCTTACAGAATGGGACAGACTTTCTCGTAGCAAGCAGTTTATAATTTCCTTTGTGTGACTGGTTTTAAGGTTATTCTTGTCAACTCGTTACATAAGGCTCCTGGCTGTCTTCAGCTCACATCTATCACGCACAAAGATATTTTACATTTTCAACTTCTTTGGTTCAAAATAGCTCTTTCACAGGAATCTATTGAGTTTTTGAAAACTTCCCTCTAAAGTCATTTGAAGCACTCTACTCACAAGTTAAATAATCTATGCCAAATCTATTCAAATGCTCATATTAATAGCGTGAGAGGTATTTCAAAATTACATTTGTGTAATTTTTAAAAACAAGGAATAGAGTAATATCTCGTTTATGTTTGAATGGATAATAGGCTGTATTTGCATTACTCCCAACCAAAAATTCTAAAGAAAATTTGGAGCTGTTTTTGAGAAAATCTTGTTTATGTAAATTTTAAAATTGCAAAATATTGCACGCCATATTGTGCGAAATCAACTAAAAACTTTTAAAATTGCATGACCTTATTAAAAGATCTAATTATAAGTAAATACATTTCATTTGAAGCAAAAATTTATCTTTAATTTTTTGTAGTTGTAGTAAGACGCCAAAATATCTTAAATTTTAGCGATTTTTCAAAATTCGAGTAATCGTGACAATTGGATATATTCTACCTTTATAAGCGTATTTTACTATAGAGTAAATAGTCCTTGGCAAGAAATTTACAGAAATTTAATGTTTCTTGAAAACAATTTAAAATGTCCGAAGGCTAAATAGTCCTCTCTAAAAATTAATGAATGTTTTCTAAAATCGCATAGCTTCAGCTCAGGCGAAATGACAGGGGTTTCTAATTTGGAAAATCCATGCATGGTTTAGGGCGCGCTAGAGTTGTGTTGTTGAAAAAATACCTGGTTTTTAAAACTATGTATTTATATAATAAATATTCGATTATTAGTTGAAGTAAATATGTTTATCAGTGCCCATTTGCTAACATTCTGAAAGGCTACATTGTTGTGAATTGATATTGATTAATAAATGTCCATTATTAAATATTCTTCTCAATCATTCATTCAAGAGTGCTACTACTATTTTATAAAGTGGCTGTTTTGTTGAAAGTCTTCGTACACGCTTGTTGAACAAATATATTACATTTTATTTAATACTGTATAAATTCCATTTGCTTGATTATTGTTCTAGTCTTTGGTAACATAGATTTCAGCAACGTTGCTGTAGTCGCAGGTCAGTTAAACGTCTTTCTCTCAGACAAGCATGTTTAATATTTTTTATTAGATAAACTGTATTTCTATTTTCAAACCTATAATCGACCACATATGACCCATGCAGGATCAGCACAGTGATCAGTGAATGTCATGGAATTTAAGAAGTGAATGAATTTGATTTAGTATTTCTTTAGAAACTACATCCCAACCGCGGATCCAAAATAAAAAGACTCAGGGTCATGTGCCCTCTTCATCCTAGAAAATATTCATTTCTCTCTCTCATAATGAAACTAGTGGTAAACTAGTAATGAAGATGAAGATGAAGATCTTTTATTTATAAGCAATATTATTTCATCAGAGCCAGTTCTTTAATTTCTCAACTTGACGTTGAAATACTTATTACATTATTTTAGGAGACACTAAATAAGTCATGCAAGACTGGTAAAACAAAATGCTGGAAAGGTTTGATTAGTGCATAATCCAAATAATTCAAAATGTTGGTGGATATCGTTTAAGACTTCGAGAACGGCTGCAAAACCTTTTGACCATACATGTTGATTTCCCGCTTTTGAGTCAGCGTATCAATGGAAAAATAGTAGAAAAATACATATTTTTTGTATCTGTACATTTAATCCAGAAAATTAATAAAAATATGTACGTGGAGAGACTTCAAAATAAATAATAAAAGTCGAGACACATGGTTGTAGGAAACTTCGATGATCTAGAATTGAAATACGTATATTTCCAGGTAGGAAAGGAATTGAAATATAATGATGATTACAGAGCAGGGGATTCCACACATTGACTTTATTAAAAATAAGCTTAGAAGTGCCACTATTAGTAGACTTCATAATAATTTTATAAAACAAAAATTTCTGAAAGAAAACTAAGAGACAATATACATGACAATGGTGGAGAGCTGTGTTACGTATGAATCGGAAATTAGAATTAAAAATGATGCAATAAACTCAATAAATGCTAAGAAATGAACTTCTTTGAGACGATGTTGTTGTGTATACTGTCGGATAGGAATACTAAACGAAGAGATTAGACAGATAATAATGATTGAGAGACAAATGATCGAAAATGTAAGAACTAAAACAACCTAATGGTATGCTGCAGAATGCATGCTGACAGAATATCAAAATTACCTTGTTGAACTTTCGAAAGAAGAAAACGAGGGAAGGCTGATGGAAATCTTGTAAGTACGTTATCGATTTGATAAATAAGGTACAAGAATAAAGAGGAAGATGTCTGATTTAATAAAAACATTGGTGTGTAGATTGCGAAAACGGTCATTAGAACTGTAAAATACCGCTTAAGAATTAATAATTACCTTAAACCTGGGCGGAAGATACCGGATAAAGAAGCCTTGTTATTATGTGCTGCTATTGTAAGGCAAGATCTGTTAAGATCTTGCCGGAATACCAAACCAAAACCAAAGTTACGTCTTCATTTGAAAAGATTAAATGAAAAACAAAGAAAATTTGATTATTTTCAGAGGAGTCTTAGATAACAAATATCAGATATTACTCTATTTGGTATTTATGATATTTGTAAACTTTGTCCATTTATCGGCATGATTGCTTTTCAATGGGAACAACTATTCTTCTAATTGACAGGTCGAAAAGTAAATATTGTATTTAGGTAAAAAAGATGATTGAAATATGTTTTCGAAAAAATTGACGACTGAAGGAAAAGAGAAACTAGCACAAAGAAAATTTGCATTTCTGTATGTTGCACCAATGAATAAATAATTCCACAATTAAAATCTATTTTCTATCCAATTAACAACATATGTGGTCCTTTAACCTAAATCTTCGTTTTAGTTATGATAACATAATTCACCGGAAAGGTTCGGCAGTTTATCGACGAATGACAGAAAATGTACCACATACAGCCAGTAGGACTTCTGATGCAGTATCTCCAAAGGCAGATTTTTTAAAACCTGTGACATTTGTTCATCATTTCTCATGGTATGCAACATGTATTCTCGTTAATGTTGAAATATCTAGTATCACTTTTAACCTAAGACTTAAGTAAAGGAACGCAATGGTGACTCTCAAAGATTTGGTAATGAAACCCAGCAAATGATAGCGCACATTTCTCCTTCTTCCGACTTAGATTAAAGTGGTCGCCAAGCGCGGGATCAAATGCCAAATGAATTATAAATTTGAGGTTATTTTGCTATTATTTAGATTTTCTTTGTAAAATCGTCTTGCGTGAGATATACTATATAATGAACATACTATCAATCATCGGCAGTACATTTTAAAACGTTACATTGTAATATAGTAGCAATGTTTCAATAATACAAATATTGTAGTTATAGTTTTTAAAATTCAACCTTAATTCATATTATAGTACTTTAATTAAATTATTTATAAATATTTATAATTTAAATGAAATTCTTCTCAAATAAAAATTAATTCTTATTTTGTTTATACATTTATTAACACCATTAAAATTATAATATGCAGTGCAATATTACTGAAGATGCGTTAGTGAACACATATCCAATAAATTGCAATTTTGTATGAAATGTGTGTACCAAGGAAAATAGAGAGAAAAATTAATGCAACAATATTTCATATAGAAGAGGATCCCTATTCAATTTCTAATGAACACGTGACATGATTTCCGAAGTTTGATTGAAATTTTGAAACATTATTAATAATTACACTTTGAAATAATTTATGACAGGATAAATTCTAGATTCTAATGGATTAGCAAAACAGTGTTTGCATAGGTTCGTTTATCTAGAAGAAGGGTGTAATATCTCTGATGACGTGTAAAAACTTTGTGTGCATTGCCTGTTTCGAAAAATAAAACATTGTAATGTAAAATATACTTAAGTATAATAATATAAATATATTAATTTCATTATGCATTGAAATCATATATAAATTACATGGGTAATGATATTGATATGAGGTGTGTGTATGTGTGTGTGTGTGTGTGTGTGTGGTGTGTGTGTGTGTGTGTGTGTGTTCTCCAATGTTCATGCAATAGATGAAAGCTGGTGTTTTTACTTTGCAAACATTAAGATATTAAAATGTTATATAAGAGCTGGCATGTGCTTTGATTCATGCAAAAATCTCAAAGACTAGGTATCACATATGATTTTTTGGCTATTTGCGGTAAAGAACCTATGTAAAATGCAATCACCCTAACGTTAGATTGAAGAGGTAATTAATTGTGATACCTAAAATAAAAGATCAAAATCATTCATTTGCTTACAGCTGCACTTACCAATCATAATGTCTGCAGTAGAAAACTTTCATTGTGACTAAAACAACTTCTAAATACTTTGTTTATTTAGTATTTACTATCAAAACTATTTTATTACAATAAATATTAATGTCCGCGACCATATAGCATTTTAATTGGGTCATCTGAGAAATTGATGGAGGAAGCATTTCACAACTGAAAGCCGCTATCTCGAGATGCTTGTGAAACTGACTTAAACGTATTTCTTTGGTTATTAATTTTTCTAATAAAAATAACTAGGTTAGACACGCATACAATGCAAATTATCGTATTTATATTGTAATATTATACAATAAAACGACGAAATGTAGACATGGAGCTTAATAGTCGTTGTCCAGTGTTATTTTTCGGCAAAAACCCGTTTTATAACAGTTTTGAAATATGTTTACTTCGGGAAATTGCATGCCTTTATTTATGTAATTGAATGTATATACAAAATTTATGTAAACTGTTATTGATTTAACATTTATATTCAAATATTTACTATAATATAACTCGCCATCACCGCCATTTTGTGGTCGTTCAAGATGAATAGTCCCATTTCTCTGAAATGAAGCTAAAGCTGATTGGTCAGCTTCGATTCCCGCAGGGCGCAGGGCCTGAAAACTCTGCAAAGTCTGGCCTTATGACATCGCCCATTTTGTGCGTTGAGGGTACCTACTGAATGTTAAGAAATTTAACATCCTTATCAACGGGTTTTAACATCCTTAGCAACGTAAACAACCATCGAGTCATCGCAAATCAAATGTTTGTTAAGGAAATAAACATGGTGGGTGTACAAAACAAATCAAATTCAGAAAATTCAGAAGTAATTCACATTGCTTTGGGGAATATTGGTTGAATTATTCTTAATTGTAATATTAGTATGTAATTAGGAAAAACTGTATATTAGGTAAATTAACCTCATTTTCCTCACATTCAACCAAATTAAACTACTCCGGTAATCGTATTTACTAACGATATAATGGTGTCGCCAGTGAAAGTCAACGCACCAATTTCATTACCGAACGTCATTTTTTTAGTTAAGTTCAGGAGAATCATTTGCATTCATCTTTCTTCCACTACGTATACGAATATTTTTTATATAGATATATCACAAGCACACCTGTGCCGTAATATCGTACTAACAAAAATTTCAACAGAATTCATGTTTACTATCGCAGCTGCGTTGTAAATTTTTGATAATTTGTGATTTTATCGTGACCACAAATGATTGAACGTACTAAGAAATGTTAGTGTTATTGGTGTCTTGTCCAATTAAATTCCTTTTGGCCCCCGCTAAGGCCGCCTCAATTTTTAACTTTTGACCTCGGCAGTAATATCACTCATAACTGGGGAACGGATTTTCATGTAAATACATATTTTTACAGGAAGCCTGCATTCACTAATATTTTTTATTCTTAAAACGATATTCTGAACTAATTGGAACCAGTTTTATTTTACATATTTTGGTATAATTACATATTTTGATATTTTATCTATTGTCATATTTTGTTCTCACATAGATTTGTAAGTCGAAATGGAAATATTTCATGTGGGAGTTCAAAGATATGTTACTTGATAATTACTTGGTTATACATAAGACTACGCAGTGCGTTTGTATTAATGAACCTTTCTTATTAACTGTCAACTTACTCCTCCCCTGCCCCATTGTTTGCAGTCGCAGTACTGATCGAGGATGAGCATGAAAGTGAAGCAGAGGAGCTTCAACCACGTGCTTACTCCTGTTTCATAGATTCCATGCGAAACTCCATAAAACAAATATTTTTCAGATCATTGTCTTATCACTTTTGTGGAGTCGGGGAGAGGGGCGTCTGCTCTCTTTATCACCCTCTTTTTGTCACAGGTGACTCGGTACTTTTCACTTGAGTGCCGGCTTCACGAAAACAACACTGTATATACTCCAAATATTATATATTTCGGATGAAACTAGCGAATAATTGCTTCTGTAGTTGTAGAACTTTCTTTCAGCCTCTCTAAATTCTTCGTAAGATCTGGTGGGCAACGTACTGTACTGGAAATGCTGAATGTTGTGAATTTTAAACATTATAGAATTTTTCTGTATATTTTTCATTTTTTCGCACATTTTAGGAAATATAAATACAAATGAAAGTACATATTTTGCTTTTTTACGAGTAAATTCTGCCTGTACTCATAACATTTCTAGGTTTGTTGACACCATTGTGTAATGGAGCTGATAATCCCAGTGGGAGTAAAAACACCTGGTCGCTACAAAGGCTTAATTTGCGTTAACGGCGGCGGTCCATGAGTAGCGTGGCCGGGGGCCTTAATGGAGCACTTGGCTGCGGTAACGGCGGAAACAGCCATGGAGTGCCGCCCTCATCGCGGCTACTTCAGCACAGCGCCGGAATGCCCGCCCCGCGCCTCGTCCCCGCCCCTCCCCTGCCCTCCACGCCTCTGCAGAATCACAATGCGTGAACCGTGGTGCAGGAGGGGGGCAGACGACAGGAGCTGACAAGGTCGGAAACAAACGACGCGCTGGGGAATCTCGACTGTGCCGTGTACAACCCGGGCCCTCGGTTCCGCTCTGCCCCACCTCCCAACGACTCACAACCTTGCCACAACTGCTGCTCCTCGCTGCGCCCTCTTTCCGCTCCTACTCCATCCTTCACTAGCTCGAATTCCAACCTCTCATGTTCTTCCTCTGGTGTGTCCCCGCCTTGCCAACCGCTATCGCCCCTATCCTCCGCCCCCTCCTTTTCCTTCTTCACCTCTTTCTCCTCTCGCCCCTTTTCCTCCTTCTCCTTTCGCTTGACCCATCCACTCCTCTCTGTCTTCCTCTATCTGTCTCCTTCCATTTCTCTCTCCTCCCACGTCTTTCTTCACATCTCCAACAGCTCCTCACCTTTTGCACCTTCCTGGTAACTGCCCTCTCCTCACCTCACCTGATCCTTCCTCATCTGCTCCATTCTCACTGCCTCATCCTCACATACTCCCTGCTCGTCTGCCCGAACCACGTCCTCCCCCCATCCCCACATGTGCCGATTCCTCTCCTCCCTCCCAAGCACTTCCCATCTCTCTCCCGTGCTCCGCAGATTACGTGGCAGCCGGCCCATCCGGCCCAGCCGCCCGCCCTCGTCGCCCGTCACTCGCGCGGCCCTCGCGGCGCTCGGCGGCGGACGCCGCGTCGCACGCCTCTCGGCGCTCCGCAGCCAGCGATGGCGGAAACAGCCGCGCTTTTAAAACATCCATATTATAGATAGATAGATAGGGGATAGATCGATATTATGTATTATTCTGCAGAAAAGGTACATTCAACCTGGTGGCAGAACTTACACCCATATTACTTACATAACCCCAAAATTACTTAATAACGTAACTTTTAAATTATTTATAGACATAATAATAGTATTAATAATAATTATTATAATACACACAATATACCATTATTATAACATTGATGTTTTGCTTTTGCTGTTTTCATCTCCTCGATATCTTTGTTCAGAAACATTGATGTTTTCAAAAACAATTTCTCATAGTATGAATAAATTGTCCAGAATTTTTTTATAATTGCTCGCAAACAACAATCACTCACAACTGTCACTGCTGTCGATCCTCGGACAGCACGCTAAGCACTTTGCTATTCGCGACCTTTCATCATTGTGTACGCTTTAGGTTATTTATTTATGATAATAGCAATAAACCTTGACTATAGAATCCTGACTACGTAAAGTTTAACCTCGTCTGTATACAACATTGATGAAAAAATTCAAGATGACTGTCAAATTTTAGGAATGTGTTATTAAACTAATATTGACGTTATCCATCACATTAGAACTATATGTTTTACTGATATGTTTTGTATTTAAAACATATTAAGAATATAAGAAACACGACGTTTTCGTCGATGTTTTCATAGACATCAAAAACTCGGTCGATGTTGGCAAGAATAGCTATGTCGATAGCTTGTTGAAACAACTGACTGCCAATCTCTTCGCCTCTATGTAGTCGAATCTGTATTACTCGCTAATATCACATACTTGTTTATGTGGCTACGTGGATTACAAATAACTTGGTGATGAAAACGAGGCGGCAGTGGGAGGGGTGGGAAGCGAAAAGGGGTCGACAGTGGCTGACGAGGGCGACAGGAGGCAGTGTGTGCGACGAGCGCTGCTGACGAGGTGGGTGTGGATAGTAATGGCAAATTTTAGCAAAACATCGATATAGCTTAGTTTAGCTTAGTTTATGCTTATTTTACGGGAGAGACTTCGGGGCCATCAGGCCCGCTCTTCCGTCTAACCACGCAATTTTTACGCTCCTCACCACCTAGCGGAGAAAGGAGGCATATCTTGGGTGACGAACTGGCGGATCTCAATTTGCCTAGAGGCTTCATTAGGCTTGAGGATCTTTTACATGCAAGTAAATCTACTAACATGGGACAGCCGGCTTTACTTCTCCGAAGGAAGGCGCATGAGGGATTTTTTCGCCCTTAAAAATCCACGGCTTGACCGGGTTTGAACTCGCAAACTTGGGTACAATAGTCCGGTACGCTGACCGTTAATTAACGAACTCGCCAAGAATAGCCATTCTTCTTAATATTTCGATAAAGGCTGCTGATGTCCATGAAAACAACGGTAACTTAATGTACGGGTGAATAACGTGCAGAAATCATCCGCATTTATTTCAGGAATATTGGCAAGCTTGTGCCAGGGCTGGTGCTCCTGTTGTTTTCTGATTCCAAGGCGTCGCAGAGAATGTTTGAATGCAAACGATTTGTTTTGTTACTGCAATCCAAGAAAAGTACATCAAAACGTATATTTGAAGAAATATATACATTGATTGTCCTCTGTTTTAACGTATTGTATTGCGAATCAATGCGCGGTGAAATAATCAGAGTCCTCTCTTCAATATCCAGTGTTTTAACAATTGTCCGTTTATTTTTAGTCACGTTTTTGACTCCTCTATCTGGTACCTATAATAATTTTACGTGCTTCTATTTGTGCTAATTTACTATATTATTTTTGTAGGCAACATCCCAATGCTTCAATAATTCGCGAAAAGTGACTTAACTGTATTTACTTGACTTGATCCTTCTTGAAATATTGTCATTGGTATTAAAAGTTTTGCTGGCTAAGGAATAATTCTTCGAGTGGTGTGTTGTCTGATGATGCATATATTTGTTTAGGAGTCTGTCGTAACATCGACCACTGTCCTGAAATCTCATAATAATGAGCTCTGGTGGCTCAAAAGCCACTGAGTGCCTCTGTGCAGGAGATCCTAGGGTTTGAGTCCCGATGGTGGCAAAATCCCAATCAGAGAACATCTGAGGAGAATCTCAGTATGACGGCCGCTCTGACTGCAGTTTCAGTGGCTCTCTCAGATCAATAACCAGACGAATGCCGATTCAGTCCCCTAACAGGCAAGGGTCATGGACTGCGCGCGAAATCCTTCCTTCTTCTGGGTTTTGTCCTATCCTAACCCCTCACCTACACCACACTTCATGACTCTTTGCTATGCACCCACCAATACTGTCGGCAGAGAAGTCGGTAGCTTAGAACTTGGACCTGCTGGAGCGGTGACCTGCTAGTGGAAAATACCTGGTTGGGGGAAACCCCGCATGCCGGAATCATAGGTCGGCGTCTCAACGCGCCATTCAGAGGGTAAAGATCATCTCCACTTCCCGCGATAAAAACATGCACTATACTAACGGGATTCATTGCCTTAGCAGCTGTCGCGCGCCATGGAACACTAATCAATCCACCTGTCCCTCTGCAACATGTTTCTGACGAAACTGGACTTATATTTCGTGATCACCGCTTTGGTCTACTTTCTGTTATTGTGACTTACAATTAGAATTCACTAAAACTATTATTCTCATTTTATTTCGATGAAAGTACAAAGGAGTAAGCAAGGCAAATAAGCATTAGAGTTTTGCATTAGTGAACTGATGGCATATTAATTTCACAATGCGACTACAGCATTGTAGAAATTGCTGTGGAAAACAAAGGTGGAAGAGCGTTTGAATACTGCGTTTGCAATCGATTTGAAAATGAGACTACAGGCTCGGCTGTTTCCCCGCCCGGTCATTAAAATCTATATAACGCCCAGGTTCATAACACCTTGTGTGCGCCAACTGCAAGAGGCTGAATCCCGCCTGCCGCCCCGCCCCCGCCGCTGCCGCTCCCTGCCCTCGCCGCCGCTCGCCGCTGCCAGCCGTCAATGGCAGCGCTGACGCCGATCAGCTGATCGAAGGCCGACGCAGCGGCGCCGCGCCGCGCCTCGCCGCGCCGCGCCACGCCTCCCGGCCACTGCCCAAACCTGCGACAATCGTGTAAAAATACTCGAACTAGTCCGCGTCCACCACTCGCGCCTAAACATCAATATATCGGTCGTGGACTGCAATAGGTACAGCCTAGAAAATACGAATTTGAGTTACCACTCTCCAGGAATTGCAGATTGCTCCATTCAAGCCGCAACTGCAGCATATCTTACAGTACAGTGAAACAAACTGCCCTAGTGTGAACGCAAGAATAATTTCGATACGAGGTAAAATTTTCAAACTCATTTATCTTTAACACCTGATTGTTTGTTGGAACCACTATTTCAGACTTTACCAAAATGTTAAGGCTACTTATAAAACACGCATCAAGTCACAAACTTCAATCAGCGAAAACGCCTAATCGTCTAAACAACAGTGGCGGTGGTGATCTAATCTTTCTGGAGGTTGCACTCAATCGAATGACGAAATGCAACTTCCAAAATAAACTAAGCTATTCAAGTGTAAATGAATTAAAATTTGAATGAAAAGTCTATATTGAAGTATTACTTACATAATTCTATGTACGCGGTTCCATGCTCCAAGCTTCCATGCTCGCGGCTCCTAATTTGATTTTCACTGGCAATTTAAGGCGTTTGTATTTGTTCTTGCATTGAGAGACAACTCTGCAATAGAATTTATACAAAAATAAAAAAGAACTGATTTTCTAAAATACGGTGATTGCACTAGCACTTGTAACAAGCACTCATTGCTTGACACGTTCTTTCACAAAATTATTTTATTTCGAAAATATCACTACCCTGGAGCATCTTCAATAAAAATATCTACGCCTTCACTACAACACTTGCAGATAGTAACTCAGCTGTAAATGTGGCCGGGAACCTACACACCCACTCTGAGAGACAGGAAAGCAATCCCTTCCAGAACGGCCGACTTTACCCAACTGACTCATAATCAAAAGTGCATTTTGAATCAAAACTCCAACATCAAAAGAAAATGAACTATCCAAATATTATAAATAATGCATTCAATACTCATCAATAATTGAGGAATTATAAATTAAAATTGAGCAGCTAGTGGTCAGACGATAAAAATTGGATTTCCCTCGAGAGACCAGTCTTTCCCAGCGCTCGGCGACCAAAAACTCTCTACATCGCATTGGCTGCCGCACCGAAGAGGCCAAATTGATTGATTGATTTTTTCGTTTTTTCGCCTGTCAACTCTTTGCCGCTAGTCCGCCTGCGTAGTGCATTTTTTTCTCGGGAGATGGCGGTGTATCTCTCGCTGGATGGCGAGATCCGGCGCCGACCACCGTCGGCTAGGCGGGGTTTCAACCAGGACTTCTCCTACCAGCGGGGCACTCAGACACCCCAGCCGACAAGCTCTTAGCTTCCGACCGTCTCCCGAAATATATGGTAGTGTAGTATGTTAGTGTAAGGGAGAGGATAGGACAAGGAATGGCGCAGATCGCGCGCGGTCCAAAGGCCTGCTCGATAGGGTACTGCTCCATCTTCGCTGTTGATCGGAGAAACCAAGGAAACATCCGGCGGAGCAGCCGGTCACTAGAATTCTCTCCAGAGAGCGACTGAATTGACCTAGTTGAAAAGCGCTTCGTTAGAGGCGCTGCAGTGTCATCAGTGGATGCACCTGAGCTTACCGCCCTGGTCCGAAGGGGCCAAAGAGTAAATGTAGTAACAGTGCCGGGTGAGCCAAGATCGAGAGGAGATGGTGAGCGCTGGGTTGATGCTCATTGGTTTCAAATGATTCATTATACATCAATATTGCTGCAATATTTTGAATATCGAATGCCATTAAAACGAGAATGTGTGTCTTAACATATAATTTTTTATTTTCTGCAAAGCAGCAACAAATGAAACAAAGAGGAGGGTAAGGCAAATGCGACAAGGGACAAAATGCGCCAAGGGGCAAACGGAAAAGGGGAAATGTATGGCAAATTGGCATGAGGACTGATGGGACAAGGGAAATAAAAAGGGACAAATTATCCAATAATTTATGTGCACTGGTACACCTAATCCTGGAGTGTTCAAATTCATTTTTTAATGATCTGGAGCATTTTTACGGCTGTTGCTATGACGCGGTCGCCATCGCGTTGTTTAGATGGTTGGTTGCTAAGCCCGTAAACTGACGTATAGAAAGTAGTTATTCATTCACCCTGCGACTCTTTTGGCCGGCGGGTTTTGTCGTCCGATATCATCAGATCCAGTTACTACCCGTGGTATATATATAACTATATTTTTACCTAATTTTGTTGATTTAGATCATTTGATGTTAACTTGACTTCCATTATTTTTCTTTCATTTTCTTCCATAATCCTCCCATAAGAGAACATGTTGCATCATTCATATTTCTGCTTCTGATATTTCTTTCGACCCAAAAAGTGTTACGCAGTGTAATCAAGCTCAGCATCGAAACCACAATGCTTAAGTAATGTATCATCAATAAAATATTTTTAAAAGAAATATCTGGCGAAAGATCTACGCAGTTGATAAGAACTCACGGACTGCAACGATCATTGACTGTAAGCGAATAAACAATTTGTATTGCCATCGATTGCTGCCATCACAATCGATTGCATTGTCATTGATTTACGGGGATTGTTTGTAACCGAATCATCTGGCCTAAATCGCTATTTGACCGTTCTAATTTCGTTAAACGAACACAAGTATTCAATTTGTGTATTTTAGTTTAATTCCATATTTTATCTACAGATTGGTCCTAGTATAGGAAAAATTGAAACTCGAGGCCTCCGCCGTGCGATTTAGAAGCTGAACGTCAAAAATACAAAATCCGCTTCTTTACGTTTGTTTTGTTGTTTTTATTTGCGGGATAATGCATCTGTGTAAAGTGTAAGGAAATATCTGATTTTGTTACTACAATAAAATAATTGCGTGGGAATAAAACTGAAAATGCCTACTAAACATGTTCCGTTTAATCATTTTCAACAAACTGCATATTAAACATACGTTATTTTAGCCAGAAGTTCGTGTTTCATTTGTTAATTTTTCTTAACTTGTTTTCTTTTGTCGGTCTGAAAAAATGAAGTATATGACTATATAGATTTCTCTTACAATATGTTCTATGCAACAAAAATAATTAAATTAGTGCAAAAGATAATTAAAACACTATGAAAATAACGCGCCACAACCAAGCAAGAGTACATTGTGGTACATCGCCGCCCTAGCGGAAAACTGGCGTCCATTGACATATGTAAAAAGATCTTACTTGAGTTGCTTTTAAACAGTTCTTAACTCAATCATGTTCTAATGTCCTACATTATGACGACTGTAGCATTACATTATTTTGGTATGACGGCGCAGGGATGCCGATTCCGGTAATACTGCTGTCCCAAATGGATTGTAACGAAGAAAGAAAATTAAAACCCGCATTCAAGCCAAAACATTTTAATTAATGTGCTTTTCAATTTGAAAATATAAGCGAAGTAATTTATACTCCCATAAAAAGGAAACCCATCCTTCAGAGAACATTTTCTGACCCGCCATTGATGGCGCAACACATGCACTTTCATGAAACTGGCGGCTTCAAGAATCACACCACGAAACCTCACGACCGATTGCGCGCCAAGAACTGGAAGGCAAGAGGAGTGACTTGGCAAGCCCTGCAAGATGACGTTGGGAGATCGTCTGTTCCGTCTGGTGGTTGAGCGGGAACTGCACGAAGCAGCCTCGCCAACGAGCCAATACTATAAGGGATAACGAGGCGGAATTATCGTTCAATCCATCATTCGTCACGTGCCTCCATTGCCCCGACATGGAGTTTCAAAAGTACAGCTAAGTCGTTAGAATGGGAATTTCCGCTCAGGAATATGATCTCGTCTTCATGATAATGAGGCTTCTTCCTGGGGCTGATCTTATCTCTAATAGAGGCTTGAAATCATCCTTCATCGCTGATCTCAAGGAATAAAGGATGCGTTGGAAATGAACCATGTCGGGGAGCAGTGCGCACACAGTTAGGAGAGGCCGTCTAATTGGGCTGGTTTAATCGGATGCGAACAATGCGAATGGGTTCGTGTCGATTGGATTGATTTTGATTGATGGGTTGCCGTTTACAAATGCGATGGCCGATAGTTCCATTGAGTAGTGAATGTTTTATTTCGGCAGGCGCCTCACCCCGCTGAATGGTGAAATCCTGCGCCACCTACATGTCGAATTGACGGCGATTCCTCCTAAGTCCCTTTTCTCAATGTCACACCGCCCTAGCTGAGTAACTTGAAGCTCCTGCATTGAAACAACTGAATTATACGATGATTTATCCTAACAAGTAATCTGGTTCCGAATTTGTATAAATGAGCGCCAGGAAAAGATTACGCTAATACTATTAGCGCTACTCTAGCAATACACTGATGACAGCAGATGTTACTTGTCGGTGTTGGCTGTCAGTAGTCTGAAATGTTCTATGAAAAAGTTCATTTATATGGCAAAAATTACCAACATGAATTCATATCTGGCATTTGATGTTTCAGAAAGATATAACCATTAACAAAATTCAGTGGTGCTAAAGCATACATTATAATCGCCTTTATTAATGGTTATATACTATTATATCGCAAATTTCTCCGAAATAAACATCTTAGCCAAACACTTTGAAAATCAAATTTTTGCAAAAGTTGTACATGACCTTATTTCAAAACATATCTATATAAAGAATGGCGAATGAATTTAATTTGGAGCCTTGCTGCCGTATTCAGTTTTGAAATACATTTTGAAGGGTTATATTTCATTACAAATTATAATTAACAGATAAGCATATAAGATTTTAAATTAAAAATTGTAATTGTACAGTTTTGAAATACATTTTGAAGGGTTATATTTCATTTAGGATATTACTTGATATACATAATTGTTGTAGTTTTTTTGAAAATCTTGAGATGTTAGGATTAGTGTTAGCTCTCGCTCATCTACATTGTGCTCGCCACTAAAATGCGGACTTACAGTAGAATAGTAACAAATATGGATATTGACAGAGGTATTGCAGGGCGCGCAGGTGAGATAGAGGATTTCTGGATAGAAGGTGCTATGACTAAAATTACAATGACCAGTTCTTATTCCTGACATTATTACCTGTTTTTTTTTTTAAGTCTTTGCAAGTTTTCAAGGAGTAAAAATTTACATTTTTTCTGCCGATTGCTAGACTTAAATGTTCTCCAGTGATTCTTCCATCTCTTCATTTCCCTCCTGGAGTGTTCGTGGAGATTCTCCTCTCTGGAGATCCTCTCTGGAGATTCGTGTGTGTGTGTGTCCGTGTGCTAAATAAAACTCCACATATTTCTGAAGTTGTCGTTTCTTCCTCAAATTGTATTACGTCATTTTCACGCATCTCTTTTAATTTGAGAGCAAGGCCATTACTAGAGTTTTGTTAGAATGTATGCCATAGTACATGAATGTTGTCTATCATCGTTGCGCTCCAACTACTATTACATTATATAAAGCATATTTTTACTTTTCGTTCCTGTACTACAGTAAAGGGAGCAAAACTGTTGAAATCACTTCAACAATATAATTGAAAATTTTCGGATATAAAATACGTGTTTAAAGGTTTGTTGAGCTGTAACTTTGCAGACACGCCAATATAAGGAAATTGTGCATTTCCAAAAACGATCAGGTTTGGTAGGGGGGCGAGAATACACACTCAATGTTGTGCCCAAAAATCGGTATCTTTGTGGCGATGGATGATTGACTGTGTCAGCAGTCCCTCACTTTGTCAGAATAGAAGCTTTTGATATGAAAGTTGGTAAGCACGTCAGGGGTAACAACTTGTTGTGCCGTTCCTGAGATCATAATTTAATTTGGCTGGGAAGTACTTAGCAAAAAGCCTTGAGACATTTTTGAACGTTTCTAAAAACTTGCTGCAATATTTTGCATAGTTTTCTCGAACACATGTATGTGCGTTTATAAATATGGAATAGTTGCAACTTTCATTAAAACTTCGCAAATTTTCAAACTTGCAAAGGTTCAAATATTTCTTGGAATCTGACCTTTACACTCAATACTAAAGCCAGAGATCATTTAACAATGCAATCTTCCTCTCAATTTTAGATTTTTAAATGATGCCAACACTTAAAAAAACAATAGATATATGATAGTAACATTAAATCCACAAAATTTTGGTACACTGCGCCTATCAAATTCTTTTATTTTATTGATATTTCCCTGGAGTGACCTATTAATATTGCTGAGTGTCGAATACAGTAATTTGTAGTTTGCAACATACGAAGTGAAGAATATTTGCTCAGATGCAGCTATATTTAATTCATTAAATATGTATTATTCTTTTTTAAATGCATTAGATAATGACTTCTTTAATTAAATAAAACTTGATGTACTGAAGTGCCCCGCTTATGGAGATATCTAGATTGAAGAATCCGCAAGTTAACATGCACAAGTACCTGTAGGTCGTCACCGAATCGCACGTTCCAACAGGAAGTAAACACCTCTCAGGATTTAATATGCATTACACCCATGGCATTAATGACCATAGTAGTTGACGCGCCAAGAAGCAATAGTAACTCATTCATCCCCAGATGGTGCGAAAAGAGAGCACACGATTGGTTTACAGGGTCGTAATAATGAAACGTGCCTTCAAAAATGAATGTTTAAATGATTCTAGATTCTTTATTAAAACAAAACTAGTCAGACGCATGGAAACATTTCTACATTTTCTAAACAATGTTTTAAAAGTGAATGCAACTTCAGGGAATATACTTCAATTGATTGATTGTTAGTGATTTCTGGTGAACTGCTAAGGTCATGGTCGCATAAATGTAGTGTATATTCTTTCCTCGGGAGGTGGTGGTGATCTTTCCCCGCTAGAAGGCGATATCCAGCTCCGCCTACGCTAGCGGGCCTTTCCTCAATAAGTCATCTCCCACCAGCAGGACACAGTCCCAGCCGGGTCAAAGCTCGGAGCTCCCGGCCGGTCTCCCGGCATGTGTTGTGGTGTAGTGCAGGTTATTGTAAGTGTGGGTACGTAAGGGCTAAGGGGTAGGACAAAGAAGAGGAAGGGGAGATCACGCATGGTCCGAGGCCTGTTTGTTAGGCTACTGCACCGGCATTCACCTGATGTTGATAGGAGACATCGCGGGAAACTACCGATCGGAGCAGCGGGGTGCTAGAATTCTCCTCCAGATTGCGACTGAATTCGACCTAACTGACAAGCTAATGTCGAAATTCCTGCCACCGTGAAGACTGGAACCTAGGACCTCCCGGTGAGAGTGACTGCAGTGACATTAGTCAATGCCCTGAGCCACCACCCTGCTTCGGCCCTCGCGACGCGGCGAGACGCAGCGAGACTCGTCGCAATGCGGCAGGGCACAGAGGACGCGGCGGGTGGAGCGGGGCGGGGCGGGGCGGGGCGGAGCGGGGCAGGGCGGGGCGGGCGGGCGGGCGGGAGAGGCGTTGCGTGGCGTGGCGAGGCGGGGCGGGGCGGGACAGGCGGGGCGGGATGGGGCGGGGCGGGTTAGGGCGCGGCTGGGCGGCAGGGCTCGGAGGGTGAGGATGAGGCGGGGCGCGGTGGCGGCCGGGCGTCCAGGGCGTCTGAAAGGCGCTGTTGCGCGGGCCATGCGCCGCTTTGTGCCGCCCGGGAGCGCTCGCCAACCAGGAAGCGGGGAGGGGGGGCTGACGGCCGTGACCGCGCCGCCTGTGTGCGCACACCTCTCCCCCGTCCAGTGCAGTGCGCCACAAGGGCGGGCAGGGGCAGGGATCACCGCATGACGTGAACGCGTGCATCGGGAGAGGTGGCTCAGGGCATTAACTGATTTCGCTGCAGTGCCTCTGACCGGGAGGTCCCGGGGTTCTACTCCAGACGGTGGTGGCAGGATTTTTCCATCTAGCTAGATTGATTGATTGATTTTTTCGTGTTTCCGGGCACGTCACCTGCTCGTTAGTGTAGTGCATGTTTTTTTTCTCGGGAGATGGCGGTGATCTTCGCCCGTTGGATGGCGAGATCCGGCACCGACCTACCGTCGGCTACTGGGGTTTCCCCCGAACCAGGACTCTCCCACCAGCGAGGCACCGCCCCAGTCGGGACAAGCTCTAAGCTCTCGACCGGTTTCCCGGAATACATGGTAGTGCGGAGCATGTTAGCATAAGTGTGTGTGTGAGAGGAGAGGATAGGACAAGGAAGAGGAAGGAAAGATCGCACGCGGTCCGTGGCCCGTTTGGTAGGGTACTGCTCCGGCATTCGCCAGGTTTTGATTGGAGAAACCACGGAAAACTACCGATCAGAGAAGCCGGCCGCTAGAATTCTCCTCCAAACAGCGACTGAATTCGACCTATCTGAAAAGGTAGTGTCGAAAATCCTGCCGCCATCAGGACTCGAACCTAGGACCTCCCGGACAGAAGCGCTGCAGTGACATCAGTTGATGCACTGAGCTACCGCTACCGGTATCTAGGTAAAGACGTAGGTCGAATTCTGTCGGTGTCTAGAGGAGAATTCTAGCGACCGGCTGCTCTGATCGATAGTTTTCCGCGGTGTCTCCCATCAACAACAGGCGAATGCCTCAGCTGTACCCTACCAAACGGGCCACGGATCGTGCGTGATCTTTCCTTCCCATTCCTTATCTTATCCTATCCCTTACTTACTCACACCTATAATTGCATGCATTACACGAACACACATGCCGGGAGACCGACCGGGAGCTTGGAGTTGGTTGGCTGGGGCGGGGCTTCGCTAGTGGAAGATACCTGGTTGGAAAAATCACCGCTAGCCGCCGGTAGGTCGGCGCTAGTTATCGCCATCCGACGAGAGAAGAGCACTGCTATCTCCGAGGAAAGAACATGCCCTTCACTTACGGGACTAATGACCTTAGCCGTATCTCTAGTAATGAATGAATCAATGCGAACGCTTGCATGTGCGGGGAGGCGAAGTGAGGACCACGCCGAAGGTTCCGCGACGTTGGCAGCCGTGTCGGGGTCTCGAGGGGCCTAAGGATCAGAGCATCTCGCCATTTGAATGCGCGGCGTCCTGCGTGCGATTTCAAAGATACTTGAAAAATAACAACTGAGCATCATTATGCAGAAGAAGTGTGGAATTTTACACAAGGATTTTAACGATATAAAGGGTGGCAAATTTTTCTATGGATGTGGTGTTTCTGCAGAATTTCTGCGATTAAATATTCATTAAATAGGGAGGCAATTCATTAAATATTTTCCTAAATAAAACAGTTTCACCTGATGAATACTATCAGCAACGCAGAAACATTGGTGTTCGAATCATGTCTGACGATAGATATTGATTTGTGTTTTAATGTTTTGGCATGGCGGAACCTATCTCAATTACCATGTAGCACCTAATGACACTAATCCTTCCAAGTACTCTCACTGCCCGAAAATGTGTGTCATTGTCTATGTGCCTGGGGGAGTAAGGCCCTTAAAGAGCTTATGGACTGCTTCCTGAGCGCTACCTAATCGCCACCAAACCTCACTACCACTCAGAGTGTTTAAGTGACCCCACGAGCTTACATGCCACAAGCTAGTGACAGGAGAAAGTCCTCGACGACAATGAGCTTATGAGACCCATCGAAGTTAAGGATAGGTTCAAGGTTTCCTGTTATGCTAGAAACTAGTGGATTGATAACACTGAAAACAGAATCCCAACTGATAATCGAGATTTAAAGCAGATGATAGAAGATCCAATGATGATACCTCCATCTCAAAATATCATCTTGAGCATAAACATAAAATACCTTCTGTATCTGACTATGACCTTTGGCATGTTGCAGTTTTCACCTCAATTCGGTCCTTTCTTTCACCACCAATTCCATTAAGGATGTTTACGCGGCGTTTTGTAGTTCTGATTGGCTGATTTTTGCAGCTCATTCTTGGACATAATAACAAGGTTCATTCAATTATCCGCCCGTGTAGCAAGTTGAATAGAATCCCAGGAATTTCAAGTTCACTAGTGTTAATAATATCTCTGGCAACGCTTAAGCTCGGTCATTCGGAGATGTTATGTAAAAAATATGCCACTTGGTTACATACTTTCTTTTTCCTGGCAGAGACAAATTCTCTGGAAGGCTAAGTCATGCTCCAGATGCACCAACACCAAAATTATTTAATGTTTTGTCGTCAAAGGTCATGAAATTGTGTATTGAAAAATTATGAAAACAGGGATGTGTTATTGAAATCATTTTACATTAATTAACTTAATTTGATTTATTACTTACTTAAACAGCCAATTACAGTGTAAAGTATATCTGATACAATATTTTAATGTAATCCAATTTAAGTTAATAAAAGTACTTACAATAAGATAATTTAATGGGTTACTATCGAACATAAAATAATATAGGTATTACTCGTATCAACATATCTGCCATCAAAAAGATACTGTTGTGGGCGTTTCGGTGTGGCGATTAGGAATGGTTTTTGTATGTTTTTAAACGCTCTTGTAGTTGCAATTCTTTTTCTTTTCTCGTGTTTTCCAAGATTAATAATCATTAAGCGACAAACAATTAATCGTAAAGTCCATATAATAAATCTAAAATTATAAATTAAAGTATTTGTCGCTAAAAAATTAATTAATTTATAATTAAATTAATTTATAATTAATTTATAATATATTAAAAATATAGGAGGTGAAGATATTGTCGTGATTTATGTTGTATATTTCAACCAGTTTATCACATAATAGAGGCAATGGAGAATAAGTTAGTAATTTATTCTGTGGAAGGTAAACGTAAATATATTGGTGGCATTGAAGCCAAAACCAAATGCAACGTTGTATTGTGGAAATGAATAAAATTTTAAAAAATATTTATAATGTTATTCAAAAAACAATGAAGTAATGGTATTTTCACAATCAAAGAGAGCATGCAGTGGTAAATATATTCTTTCTTTACTTAGTATTTTGTCTTCAAATTGTATCTAACTAAAATGTAGATACGCATAATATACATATCTACTTATTAGTTGATTTCACTGTGCATTAATTCCCCGGCACTCGCTCGGTTTGCGATCATTTGGTGGCATTTGACGACCACTATACACGTAATCCTATTTATATAGTATTATCTGTGAAGTGTTTGTTGAAATTGTTGAACTATTGTTATGTTGGATCGAGTCAGAATTTGATAAATAATTTATGTTAATCTGGGGGAGTTTTTCACCCCGCGTGAAGCCGGGACATTGACCCTTAATGGGATATTTACACCTACAATATAATAATAATAATAATAATATTATATTATTATTATTATTATTATTATTATTGCCAACGCTTGTCAAATGCTTTTGAAAAGGCACATGCTAAATGTGCGAAACGTTAAGCAATAAATAAATTTATATGCCTTCTATGAATTATACGACTTAATTCCTGATATCATCGTGGATTGATCCTATTTGGTCCAATAAATTTAAAAAGATCCATCTTTCTACTAAATAATAATAATAATAATAATAATAATAATAATAATAATAATAATAATAATAATACACATAACTTTCTTCTGACTGCTGCATAACGAACAACCTTCAAACAATGGTTCTCAAAGAGTGGTCCACGACCCTGCCTGAATGTTTGTAGCCCCCCTTGAAGGTCAGTGAACCCTTTAGTTACTAGAATTCTTCAATTCAAGACTTCACTCTTAATTATTTTTGGTTTTTGCGTTGTGGTCTATTATATTCAGGCTTCGCGAGTTTCTTTGAACAGCGTTTGCACGATATTCACGTGTACTTTTCTTGTCTTTCCCCAAATCTCTTTAAATATATTCTACAGGACAGGTAAGTTCGCGAACCTCTGCCTTAGAAGGAAGTCCCAGCAGAATGTCAAGATCTGCAACTACCTCAAAACAGACGCGTCAGCATGGTTGCCGTGCTCTCCCTTCCCCTCTCCATTCCCATCTCGATCTGCTTTCTCGTCCAGTTTCCTGATCCATTGAGCAAATGAGATGGCTCCTTGTTTTGCATCTGGACATAAATGTAACTTCATTTTCTGTGCACGTCTTCTAGAATTCGGCGGGAAATACAATTATACAAATTATCGACTCCATGTTGCTGCGGCAGGAAGTATTATTCCGAAGGACAACATAGATAAGAGCCAAAATTTATTGCCTTTTTATCCTTGAAAATAGATTTTATTACATGGGAGCCCTTTTATTCTTTTTTTTGAAAATTTAAGTAGTATATGACTTAGTGTAGGGTTCACAGAATTTTGAAAATGTGCACACAATTCACTTTTCGCCAAAGCACGTCATACTCAGTTTTTAACTGTTTTTGTTTTGACGTAAAATAAAATAAAATAAATAAAATCCCTTCCACTCCCCCCCCTTCCCCCCCCGCCCCCTTCCTCCTCCTCTTCCATCACACCCCTCCTTTATCCCCCCCTCCCTTCCTCTCTTCTCCCCAGACCCCACCTCTCCCTGCCCACCCTGTCGCTGGCCCCTCGCTGCGACGCCCGGGGGCGCATACCTGTTGCGGCGCAGGTGCTGCTGCGGGCCACGAGCTCCATTTTCCATATTGAGCCCCGCCGTCCCCTCCCTTCCCCTCCGCTCCCCCACCTCCTGCCACGGCCTGTTTTCCCCCCCCCCCCCGGACGCGCCTGTTGATTCCGCCCTCCCTTCTACCGCATCCGCATTTACCTCCACTTCTTCCTCCTCCACTACCCCTCCTTCCATTGCTTCCATCTCCACCGCAGTCGCATTCCTCCTCTGCTTCCGCCCCACCGTCCTGCCTCTGACGCTGACACATTACTTCTCAACTGCAATGACGTCGCCATCTCCCATCACGAAGACACATAGAAAACAGCTCAGATTTAGGAAATACTCATATTGTGTACGACATTTTTTTTCTCAGATACATTTTTCTCTATTGCGGAATTTTCCTCAAAATGGCTATTGTTGAAATACTGGTAAATTTGACGTAAACATTTTCAACGAAACGTTACCAAACGTACCCGTAAATAAACACGAAATGGGCAGTTAGATCCCAATAATCCCTTTGCTAATCAATTCGTACTTCTGTGAGCATTTTTAAGCATTGTACTCGTATTCTTTCAGGGGACCTCTCCGATCTACTTTCCTTCTTGAGTTCTGCCAACCTGTGATACAAACATTTCTGTAGCATGAGTTTGACACACACACACACACACACACACACACTTCCATGTACTACACTACCACACACATCGGAAGTCCAGTCGAGAGAGCACAGAGCAGGTCCCGCTAGGGGCGATACCTAAAGATGGAAACGCATAAATAGCCGAGAGTTCAGCAAAAAGAGATCTGCGATATTTTTTATATCCGTCCATTGCTCTATTCGAATTCGAAAAAATTAAAGAAAAGATTTGCAACTGTTTGGAGAAAATTGTTTTGAAAGATTTCCTATATTTCACACAAAATTAAAACACATTTTAGAAAAATTGTTCAGGACCTTATTTAATAGCTGTCTTTGAAGATCAGACTTCTTTAAGAAACAAATATTTATCGTCAATTTTGTAGTTGTAGGAAGACGCCGAAAAAAGTTCGAACTTCTGCAGTTTTCGAAAATTCAGAGAGGTCAACAAATATGTGACCTGTAACATTTTTAAGCGTCTTTCCTCTATTCGCGGAAAAATTAATAAAAAACTGGCAGTAATTTCTGAGAAAGTTTTGAAAATAGTTAGTATTCATGCAAATTACCCAAAAAACCAAAATATTAGTTTCAAAATCGCAAGTCCTTGAGTTCGGCCAGATCGATTAAGGAAAATCGGTTTTGGAGAAAATCGTCAAAACGGTTTCATCTGTAGAGTTGCACACAGTGTTTTACGGTCAGTCAATTTCGCGGTATCAAGGTCTCATAAAACAAGACATCCAGTTTTCCGTATAGAGCACCTCGATTCGTTTTTTCCATAGCATTATGATTCTTTCTCTACAATACTAAGTAGTGGGCGAGAAAGTGAAATGAAAGAATATCACGTTCTTGCTATAGTTTGTGGATCCAATACTATTGACGCGTAGACATTTTGATAAAGTGCACACCATTTTGGTTTGAAAAAGAAATGTTTTGTTACCATTTCCGCCTCCCTAGAACGCTCTGCACCCCAGCATTTTTGGACCACATGCCCTCTACTTTCCTGCCAACAATAATGTCATCTAGTTTCTCTTTTTCATAGTTCCGGTATAAAGGAAAAGCAACCACCCACTTAACCATGTTAAGAAAATCGATATTCATTCGCAAGAATAAAAAATATGCTTTTTACAATAATGAAAAATGTTTTAATTCTGCCTTTTCGACAACCTGCTTTTACTGGCAAACTAATTTTCGTATATGTAAAATTATCAAACATTTTTAACAAAAAATGTAGTACTACAAATGGAAAGCCTCGATCAACCCATGCGTCGTCACCGAATGCTGCTCTCCACCTCACTGGGTGGCTCGCGGGCCGCCGGAGCGGAGCGAGGAAAACCGCAAGCGCCGAAGCGCTGTGCTCGCGTGCTGCCCCGTTCGTGGATAAAAGCCCGCGAGACAGCAAGAATAGAGGCAATTTTAAGAAACAATCATAATAAATCAATTTGGGACGTTATAAGATCACTGCGTAATAAAAGAAATGTAAGTAATGCAATTTCATCAGACGCGTGGGAGCATACTTTCACGGGCGCTCGAAATAGCGAATATTGAAACAGGGATATATATTATCACGGACCGGGATGTCCCTGAATTAGACGAACCGATAACCTGGAATGAAGTGAATAGGGCTCTGCTAGCCATGAATAATAAGAAGGCAGGCGGCGCGGACGGCATTCCGACACAATTTATTTCGGAATTGTGGCACATAGACCCAGAGAGTATTCTAAATTTATTTAATGCAATAGTTGATTCTGGATCGTATCCAGAAACGTGGAGTACAGCGATCCTCCAACCAGTCTTTAAGAATAAAGGTAATACGAATTGCCCACAAAATTATCGCGGAATTAGTCTTTTACCAGCGCTGAGCAAGCTATTTTGTAAAATACTCAACGGGCGACTGAGTGAATGGGCGGAAAAGCACAGTAAAATATCAGAATTGCAAGCAGGCTTTAGGAGAGGCTTCATGACTACCGACAATATCTTTGTGTTAGATACCCTAGTAAAGCAGGCGCTTGCGCGTAAACGGGCCACTTATATTGCAGTTTTGTAGATTTCGAAATGGCTTTTGACTCTATAAATAGGAAAGCTTTATGGCAAAACTTAATGAGCTAGGCGTCTCACGTAAAGTTTTAAAAGTGTTGCAGAGCATATACGAAGACGTAAATTTCTGTGTCAGGTGCGGTGATGGAAGTACAACGCGAAAAATAAAATCGACAGTAGGAGTAAGACAGGGCTGTCCTCTCTCACCGCTATTGTTTATCTTGTTTATAAACGATTTATTGACGTGGTTACAGGATGCGGATACATCTGCGCCGGAAATTGAGGGCCTGAACATTCCCGGACTACTATATGCTGATGATTTAGTTTTATGTTCGGAGACTATTGACGGCTTACAAAAAAGTTTAAATATCCTAGAAACGTATAGTGAAACATGGGGATTAAAAGTAAATATTCAAAACCAAAGTAGTTGTCTTCAAGAATGGATTTATCTGGGGTAACAAGGAGAAATGGTTTTACGCTCAGGAGGAGATTGACTGGTAAAACATTTACATATCTTGGGGCAAAATTTTCCATGAATGGTGGATGGAGTAATCACATAGTGGCGGCGCACAGTAAAGGAAGAATTGCGCTCAAAGAAATCGTTTGCGCAGTGCGCAGGGTTCCGGAATTGCCTTTAAAGGTGTGCGAGACGATGTTTAAATCGCTAGTTCTCCCAGCAATGAATTATGGGGCAGAAATTTGGGGAGTGGATAGGATAGATCGACTAGAAAGCGTCGAAACAGATTATTTCAAATTAATTCTCGGAGTCTCTAGATTCGCAGCAAATGCCGGAGTCCTAAGAGGTCGGTAGTGTAGGAATTTGGAAAGATTTTAAAATGAAACCCATTAAACTTTGGATTAAATTAGCAGGTGAACAGACTGACTCACTTATAAATAGATGTTTTCGGGTGCAGTTACAGGAAGCAACCAACGCTACTGGTCGTATAAAATTAAACTGCTACTGGAACGTTCAGGTCTGGGAGACGTTTCTCCGGAAATGGTGGGAGATAGGGGAACACGTGACATAGAACGGTTAATTTCGGATAGACTTGCGGATATTAAAAGGCAAGAGATCCTGGCAGCAACGGCCGAAAAACGTTCGCTAGTTGCGCAAATTCACGCGAGTCCGTTATGGGGTTGCGAACGTTACGTAAACACACTGCAAAAGGACGCAAGAGGGGGATACGCTTGGTTCAGGGTCGGGGGGTGGATGCAACGTAGATTAAAGGACTCGAATGGTAATGGCATCTGTGTGCTTTGCGGTGATAGGGAAGACTGGATCCATATCCTTTTAATTTGCAGTGCGACCGAAACTTGAGAGGAAAATGGATGGAATGGGAAATTACTACTTCAACATAGGAACGTAACGCTCGCCCAAACATTCTAGGGGATAAAAGAGCTAACTTCATGAAAGAATTAGGAAAATTTCTGGAAAGGTTCGGGCCACTAGAGAAACGGAAATTAAGGAGTGGAAAACAGCAGTGGTTAGTACGAGCAGAGCCTAGACTGGAGAGAAATATGTAATAAATCAATAAACTAACAATAATTAAGTTAGTCAGTAAGTTATGTTAGGTTAGTAAACAGTACAAAAAAAAAAAAAAAAAAAAAAAAAAAAAAAAAAAATTAAAATTGTAGTCAATTGTTAAGTATAAGTAGATAAATAAGTCAATAAAAAATATATATATATATATATATATATATATTAACTTAAAATAATTAAAATAAGTTAAATAAATTAAAATTAAATTAATTTAAAACAAGTTAAATAAATTAAAATAAGTTATATAAATTAAAATTAAATTAATTAAAATAAGTTAAATAAATTAAAATAAATTAAATTAAAATAAAATAAAAGGAAACGGCTAAAATAAAGCACATTAGGGGGCGAAGGGAAGTGGGAATCGGAAATGTTAGGGCAGAGGCGTTGGTGCGGACGATTTTCTGTGGTGCTGTTTGTTTTCAGGTGCGGTGGAGGCCAAACACTGGAAGGAGAATGCCTGACGCCCGCGCCAAATAAATAAATAGTCTAAAAACCGGATAGAGTAGCATGTACTCGGCTTCTGACGGCAGGTTTTTCCCCCTTCAGGGGTTTTTCCCTCAGCCGTACCTTATGGTCTCGTTTCCGCGGCTTTGAGGCGATGGAGAGACCATTTGGGGTGAATACCAGAAGGCGAAAGGTTAGAACGCGGTAGAATGTAGGTATTGTAATGGCTTAAAGGCCTTCGGCCTAGCCACATTGGATCAAGTTTCTAATTTGTCTGTAATAATTACCTATTAAATAAATAAAAAAATAAAAGCCCGCTTTCTGCCCTCCCCGCCCCGCCCCGCCCCGCCCACCCATCAGCCCCTGCGCCCCAGCGGCCGGCGGCGGCTGCCCCATTCGCTAACGAATGTCATCGCGCAAGCCCTTTTAGCGACTCGAAAGTGCCCTAATGAAGAATCTCCTTTTTCCAATTTGTCGGCTGGATGTGCACCCCCCCCCCCCCGCCCCGCCCAGCCTGCCTCCTTCCCTGTCCCGTCCCGCTCTCTGCTCACCGTCTCGCGGCTTCCCGCCCCGCCCCCCCCCACTCATCCTCGCGCCCCCCTCCTCCCGCCGTCTCTGCATCTCCATCGACCCTTCCCGCCATGGCCTCCGCCCAATTCGCCTCGCGCTCCCGCCCCGCCTTCACCAGACGACGGTCCGTCCCGCCACGCCCCGACCCGCCCCACCCCGCCCCGCTCCGCCCCGTTCCGCCCCGCCACGCCCCGCTCTCGCCGGAGGGGAATTGACGCGCGCATACGCTGCACCTAGGGAAATTGTGTTTTGCTTTTGAATTCCTCCTGAACGCTGTGTGGCAGTTTCTCCGCCTCCTGACTGCTGGGTGCGAAGGTCGTAAAATCGAATCTCCGCCCTTCTGATGTAGATAAATGATGCCTGGAATACCGTGTGAGGTTGTATATGTGGAAAGCTGAAGTTTCGTAGTCGCGAAATCCTAGGTTTGAGTTCGAATAATGGCAGATTTCAAACATCAAAAGGATTGCAAGATATTTTTTTATGCTGGCTGCTCCTATTTGGTCATATCGGTGGTTGCCTTCCCATCTTGTCCTCCTCCCAATCTTAGGGTCTAGAGATGGGGTGATTACATCCGCACATGATCCATCTGATGTAATCTAGAAATATTTGACAAGAAGTAGAGTACGCTGTTATAAGGCTATCAAAACCCAAATGTTGCCATAGAATCATTGGAAGAAGATTCATTTTCCATCCTACCCTCACTTCCACTTGTTCTCGTCTGGAAACTGTTCTGTGCAACCTTGAATTTGGAAGTACTATTAGCTATACTTTTGAACGCTTTCCTTATGTTCGCCAGGTCAGACATCGGAATGCAAGAATGAGAAAATTCTGCTCTTGTAGATTAAAAATAGCTCTGTGGTAGAATGGGGGCGATTATTAAATAATAATACTTAATATCAAATTATGTTTTTTTAGTTAATACGCATCGATTAATCGTTCCGATTTAACCGATAAATCTTATTAAATCGATTAATTTTTCACTTGTTTTAAACAATTCATAAAATCGTTAATTTTTAATTTGTAAATTAATTAATTAATCGTTTAGTACCTTTTATAAGCGTTTTAATTAAGCCTTTACTAGTTTTTTAGAAGCACGGCTCGATTTAGTTAAATATTCCTTCCACCACGTACTCATGGAAACGACTGTGATTTAGTTTAAAATGAAAATGGTGGAAGAATTTCCAAAACAAGTAACATCAATAATTGTAATCAAACGATGTTCTTCGTGGAGAACGATTCTAGAAAAAACTGGTAAAGCTGTCTCTTTCTTATTTCATACTAAATGTAATTCCTTCCCTAAATTTTAGAACATTAATAGTGATTTTTCATTTTTATAGTTTTACTAACATAAAATGAATGACTATGATTGTGTCAATTATGTTTTGCAGTGGAGAGAGATGAACAAACGAGGAATTACGTTACTAAATTTCAAAACGAGAGATGCACTTCATATTGTGGAGTTTGAAATCAATATTTGAATTAAAATAATCGGGCTAAAAATCGGGAAAATTATGGATATGTACATGAATTGGTGTAAAAATAATCGATTTCTGTTTTTTTTCGATTAATCGTATAAAATAATCGATTGTTGTACTAAACTCGATTACATCGCGCATCCCTACTCTCGCATCGCATCTCCCAGCTGTTCTTTGGCGCAGACGGGTGCCCCGTTTTCGCGCGTCCGCCGCAGCCACCGACGGAGCGCTGAAGAAAAGCCTTCGGAGCGTCTGAGATTCAAATGGGTTCAATCTGCGGGCGCCGGGTCGCTCACCACGGTCGCGCGGGCGAGCGCGGTTCGCCGCCGGAGGTTTTCCATTAGGGCGCCTCCGGCCAGCCCGCCCCGCCCCGCCCCGCCCGTCCGCCCCGCCCCGCCCCGCCCCGCCCCGCCCGCCCCGCCCCGCCCGCCCCGCCCCGTCCGCCCCGCCCGCGCCGCGGCCCGGACAGCTCGCGAGGGGCGCCGCCGGAAGGGGCGTGGGCGGCACGAAATCGAAGCGGGGGCGAACAGCGCCGGACGCGCGATCCCGGCGTGCTTCCGTCCAGACTCCCTGCCGCGCCGACCCCATCGCGTTCTCGCCGCCATTCCTCCGCTCTCTTACCACTCTGCTCTTTCTCACTACCATTCCTCCGCCTCACTGCCATTCTTCCGCTCTCTCACCCCCTCCTCCGCACAGTCTTCCTCAGCCATCTCACCGCCTTCCACCGCTCTCTCATTTCACTCCCTTGTTCTTCCACAATTCACCAGCTGCTCTCATTCTTACTGCTCTCAACCCTTCACCGCTCTTTTACTTCCCACCTCTCTCTCCCTCCCTTCGTTCTACCCCATTCCCTCTTTCTCTCCCTTCTTTTTTCTCATCACTTCCCACTTCCCCCACTGCTACCGTTTTCCCACCGCTATCCTCCAGCGCGTCCACTACTTTCTCATCGCTTTCCAATGGCACTACGACGGCTAACTAATAAATTCGCCAATTAGCTGTCAGATGCGTCAGCATGCTACATCTCTCATACCGGGAGGGTAGCTCAGTGCATCAACTGATGTCACTGCTGCGCCTCTGACCGGGAGGTCCTAGGTTCCCACCCCACGGCGGCAGGATTTTCGACACTAGCTTGTCAACTAGGTTGAATTCAGTCGCTGCCTGGAGGAGAATTCTAGCGGCCGGCTGCTCTGATCGGTAGTTTTCCGTGGTTTCTTCGATCAACACCAGGCGAATGCCAGAGCAGTACCCTACCAAACGGGCCACAGACCGCGCGCGATGTCCTTCCTCTTCCTTGTCCTATCCTCTCCCCTTACACACACACACACTTACACTAACATGCACTACACTACCACATATTCCGGGAGACCGGTCGGGAGCTCAGAGCTTGTCCCGGCTGGGGCGGTGCCCCGCTGGTGGGAGAGTCCTGGTTAGGGGGAAACCCCACTAGCCGACGGTAGGTCGGCGCCATGTAGGATCTCGCCATGCAGCGGGGAAGATCACCGCCTTCTTCCGATAAAAAACATGCACTACACTAACGGGACTAATGACCAAAGCAGTTGACGCTCCCGGAAACACGAAAAAGTCAATCAATCAATATATCTCTCATATTTGCAGACGCAAACGTGCCGCAGCTGTGAAACAAACTTTCGCACAGCATAAGGACTGGGCCAACACTGTTCAGTGCTGCATGTGATTCTCAATGTTTCTTCTTTGAAAACAAATGCCGTAATTATTGGTTATTTTAATATCATCATAATACGACATTGTCAGTTATTATTTTTATATACATTCAATGTCTTGATTGTATTTATATTTACTTTAATATTTTTACAAACTCATCATATTCTGGAGAGAGATACTTGAGGTATTCTCGTATATTTTATTAATAAACAATGCACACATGTATGTAATGTAAAACAAGCTCGTTGATCACTGCACACGCTCTGCTGTTAGCTATGATCAATATGTTTTAGTGACGATACACTTCATTTCTGTTCGTAGTGGTTTGTAAACTGAACGTGTTTACTTGCACTTTGTTGTAAATACCAATTTCCCTGTGAATATATCCTTTTGTATTCAATTGTTACGGTAATCGATATTTGTCTATAAAAAGCTTTCAATGCTGAGAATTTAGAATGAGATTTTAATGCGCCACTCTGTAATGCATATATTTTTAACAAACGCTCTCCAATAGAGGTGAGAGAGATGTAACTGATAGATTATTCACGTTTCTTACCAGATAGTATTTATTAAAATAAATGTGTCATGTAACACAGATCTCTCAATAGTATGTTGATCGGGAAAATGTTAGAAAGATAAAATAAAGGTTATTCATATTTTATAACAGTTATTGTAAGTAAGTTGTTGGAAAATATATTCTAATATTTTTTTTACTTTATTTTTTTAATACAGCCGTCTCTTTTTCATGCTACCAAACGTCACTACATATTCGAATTTATTTCTTTCGTTAACAGTAAACGTTCATGGTTATTAACGTCATTATGCTGTTATTATACCATTATGACATTATTCTGTTAGTAGTTATTAACGTCATTATGTCAATAAACTTCAAGTTTCAAGTTTGTAAGTTTCGTGTTTCAAGTTTGTAAACCGAGACGATAGCCAAGATTTATCGACCAATATTTCGTAATACCCTCTTCTTATGAAACTGTGTGCAGAATCGCACAGACTTTGACCTACTAGTTAGTAGTTTCGTAATTAGTAGATTAGATGGTGCTTCTGTGATCTGTATGTTTCTTGAGTAGATGGTTTAATTTCGCATACGTAACATAAAATTTTGCTTTTCTTCTGAAGTATTTTTACTATGTTATTTATTAAATAAATATAATTCTTGTTCATTTCATAAACGATTATTCTGGACGTAAGTTTTTCAAAGAAAACTTATTTTACCTTTAATAGCTTATACGAAACAACATTATAAATGTAATAACTCTTTCATTTTTTTTTCATATTCGTGGCTTTTCCTCATCTATTTGTCTTTACAGTTCTTTGTAACTAAAACATTTCTTTCTCAGTATCGAGGTTCATTAATCGGATTTTGAACTCTTTCACATACTTCTCAAAAACGAGGTAACAAAAGATAAAGAAAATAAGATATAAATTGGGCTATAGAATACAACAGTATTTTTTCTATTTGTTGACAATAAATATATGTATTTCATTTCACCACATGAAACGAATGTTGTTTGCGAAAAAGAAACAAATACATAGTACGATTCCAGATGTTTTAAATTGGTTTCGAAATAAATTATAGTAAACGAAGGAAAAACGGTTTCAATGCAGTTTTGCATTTCAAATAGGCAATCGCATGCGCCATTGAAAATGAACAATATGCAATTGGCTGGTGTTAAGGGAACTCAATTTCTGAGTCTCTCAATTTAGTCAAACCTCAAATGTAGTATCCATATAACGGAATTAAACACTAAATTAAGTTCATTATGTCGCGCTCACAATTCTTTCTAATTCTGTCAGCAATCACGCCGCTCGTTGCGTGTTATTGCAAATATACATTTCTGCCAAGATATGGCGTAATATTTTGGGAAAGCTTATCCCGTAATATCCTGACTTTTAGATTGCAGCAGTCAATCATTAGCTCACTACAAGCAATCTATCTACTATAATACATGCACGTTACTTCACAACATATTGCCAGATAGTTCAAATTAAAATATTTTCTGCTGCAAAACATGTCGTAAACATACAATTAGAGACTATACTGATCATCAAGAAGAAAAGTAATATTTGCATTTATTTTAACATTGATACATAAAGCATTAGTTTACTTTTGAATTATACAATTTTAAAAAAGACTTAGTATACCTGTAGCAATTGAGACAATTACCACCTCTCGATCAGATTTTCGTCCAATCTCCATGGTTAATTGAGCGATTGCTGTGATGGTATCTTGTTTTGCTTCTGGACATAACTGTAGCTTCACCATGTTGTTGTTGACCTCTTCGTCTGCTAGTTGCTGTAGGAGGAGAGCCTAGGAATGGATTTCTATTTTGTTAGAAATACTAACAACCCAAATCTACAGTTAGTTCACCGATGCACATAAGTTGTTTTTATTTATAACTCGAGAGCGAAAATGTGTTTTCAAATGTTATTAATCTCACTTTGTTGGTACTTTATTCATCATTTAATTACTTACGGTTAAAAGGTGGGTATGAGCTTCATGCGTTCAATATAATGATAACAAGATATTGTACTTCTCCCCATACGTCACATACATTTTTTACTGTTCTCTGATAAAATAAATCAAATCAAACCCCCTTCAATGACGATTTCAATCGTCTCACATCCTTCGTTGCCGCGCCCCAGGATGACTTTTCCACCCTTCTGTAGAGAAGCTGACTTGGAATGCACAATGAATCACGCAACTAGCCCCCTGCGGGACTCGAATTCCACGGCAGACCGGGAGCGGTGGCTCAGTGCACCAACTGAGCTGACCTAGCTGAAAAGCTAGTGCCGAAAATCCTGCCGCCGTCAGGACTCGAACCTAAGTGCAATATCACAATCTCTGATCTAACATTCCACATTCAACTGACCTCGATTGCAAGATCTTTATATTTTAGATATTTCTCACCTGATTTTGCTGTTACATTTCCATCACATAGGACAGATACATCAATGAGGAGACATGTTTTTCTGTTGAATTTCGTGTCACTATATCTGGTTTGTTAGCCTATAGTCCGATCTGTGTGAATCTGTTGATCATACAAGATGGTGTTATGCCCAGCTGTTGTTGCTGGTTTAGGTGTGTGGTTGTACCTTTTATTGCTTATTAGGCAATCATATATTTATATATATATATATATATGATTATTTTATATTTATATTTATATACATATATTTTCTTATATGCCAGTAAAGATATGAGCACAGTTTATTGTGTCTTTTCAGATCTTAATGTTTAGCCAGCATCGGACATTCTGAAAATATGATCAATCGTTTCAGACTACTCTCCACACAGTCGGCATCTGTCTTCCTGTGTTGTCTTCACTCATAATGGCGTGTTCGTAGTGCCTGATCTTGTGCTGCTATTAGGAATGCTTCTGACTCTACTTTGTTTCTCCAAGCCTGTTTCAGTACTTTTTATTATTATTATTATTATTATTATATTATTATTATTATTATTACTATTATTATTATTATTACTATTACTATTATTATTATTACTATTATTATTATATTATTATTTATATTACTATTATATTATTATTATTACTATTATATTACATTATATTATTATTTTTTATTATTCACTTGTGGCCGGTTTTTTGCAATGTATTACATATTACATGCTACTGGTCACATGCCTTTTGGGATTGTTCTATGTCTTGGTTTCGACATGGTTGTCTGTTTTCCTATGGTTAAATCGTTCTCCCTCAAGTTTTGGCATGATTTGGTATGACATTGTCTTAGAAAAACTTTATTTTCTTGTTCGAGATAACGTTCAAGTAATAATTGCTGGCGCCTCTGACCGGGAGTCCTAGGTTACACTCCCCACGGCGGCAGAATTTTCAACACTAGCTTTTCAGCTAGGTCGAGTTCAGTCGCTGTCTGGAGGAGAATTCTAGCGGCCAGCTGCTCTGATCGGTAGTTTTCCGTGGTTTCTCAGATCAACACGAGGCGAATGCCGGAGCATTACCCTACCAAACGGGCCACGGACCGCGCGCGATCTGTGGACTGACGCGCTCGGAAACACGAAAAAATTAATCAATCAATCAACAATAATTGCTGGCCCATATTTCAGAATCGCAGGGCAAGAATACGTAGGGAAGGTGCACTTAATACTTGAGGGCGCGGTGGGTTTGCCTAAAGCTTCTGTCCAGAGCCGCTTGAGTCATCATAAACTCATAAATCATAACCGTCAAGGCCCCCCATTTTGCGCCACTGAGCAACAAACATACGCACATCCCCTTTGTACTCTGAACTATCTTTCGCGCAAGTGCAAGTAACACATGGCAAAGTGAAATCGTCATCGGATGAACGGTACAACAGCGCATAAAAATACGAACAAACAAACAAACGTTGATTTTTTTTATATTAAATTCACGCTACATTATTATGACGTTTACATCATACATTTTATAATTTTCTTCGGAGTAAATATTAAAGTATCTAGTGAGCCGCTGCAATTAAAATGCTGCAGAAGAAAATTACGCAAAATGGTTTTCAAAAAAGAAGCCTTCCAGTCGTATGACGTCAATTGTGTCGTACGTCGTCACACGTGCGTGCATATGATAATTCCGTCGGTAAGTGCGGTACGAATTAAGTGCAATATCACAATTAATATTTCCGTTTTACAGTCAATATCAAAACTCTTTCCCTGTTTTTGCAAAAAGCTTCTTCGGTCCCATCTTAGGAACAACAAAAATGTTTTCATTACAATTATTTTCATTTTAATTTATATTTTCTTTGAACAAATTGCAGTTTGAACATTTCTCTATTTTTGTTGCACTGTTTATTGTTTTAGATTTTTCCCGAGTTCCTTGGTATATGTCAAAATCTTAAACGCCTCCTACATGCCTAAACGCTGTATAATTTTCTTTAAATTCCGCGCAAATTGGAAATTACTAATACAGAATGTAAGTTCATACCCTAGTGAGTTGAATCATATTTTTTGAAATTTGCACGTAATATAATTACATTTATAGAAAGTCAATGTCCACTTGTCGCTCAAGGTGTCCAGAGCCATTCGAAGTCCGCAACAAAGTTGTATAAACATATGTTAGAAAATAGGCATTCATGTTGTTCTGCGGTTTTCCAAGAAATGACTGATTATTCCGCCGGCGCAGAGTATCCGAGGCGCTTTAGGTGGCTCGGGCGATAAATAGGCGCTGTGGTCACCGTCAACACCGCAAGGGACTCACCTGTCGACCATGCTCGCTCACGTACCGCTCGTCCTTCGACCGACAACCAAGACCTCGTACGGACCCGCCTTCGCCCCGCCCACCCACCGTTCGCGCTCCGTCCGCCCCCGCCCCGGCTCGCTATACCCGGCCCCCGGCCTTTTTCTCTGGCCCAATCGCTACCCAAACCCGTCACCTTCCCGTCCCAATCACCGCCCCGTTCGTATCATCGCCACGCCGCATCACTGCCCCGCCGCATCACCGCCCCGCCCCCACCGCCCCGACCCATCACCGCCCCGACCCATCACCGCCCCGACCCATCACCGCCCCGACCCATCAACGCCCCGACCCATCACCACCCCGACCCATCAACGCCCCGACCCATCAACGCCCCGACCCATCAACGCCCCGACCCATCAACGCCCCGACCCATCAACGCCCCGACCCATCAACGCCCCCCATCAACGCCCGACCCATCACGCCCGACCCATCACGCCCGACCCATCAACGCCCCGACCCATCAACGCCCCGACCCATCAACGCCTCGACCCATCGCCACTGCGCCCTCTTTCCCGCACGGCTCCCATCACTGCCCCCACCGCCTCGCTTCAACCCCCCCCCCCCCTTCCCCAAGCGCAACAACTGCTTCACTGCCCGCCGCCGACACGCTCCTCACGTTCCCCGGGCGAGAGGCCGTCGCCCGCTCCGCCCACCACCACCAACACCGCCTTCTTCTCCTCAGGGCGCTCCTGGCGGCCGCGCAACCCACGAGCGGAGTCATTCGAGACCTTCGGGGATTGGAGAAGCAACCCATCGAAACGAGTGGTGTTTAAACAGCCCGTACTTTCTGTCCGTAATTACACGCAAAATTACGCCAAAAGAGCTCAAATTTTGAAAAATTTCCTGCCTTATTTCAAACTCTATCTTAAAGAACATATTTCTTTAAAAAAAATATCTATCTTCTAATTGTAGTTGTATAAAGATACCAACAAATGTTGAACTTCTGCAATTTTCGAAAAATCAATTTTCAATTAACATGAGACCTGCATCATTCTCTTAAACATCCTTCACAGTAACCTACAAAAAAAATTAATGAAAACCGATGGAGACTTAAAATTTGCAAAATGTTCCAGGGGCTTCATGAAAAGTACCCCCATAATTCAATTATTGATTTTAAATTCAAGCGATCGCGACATCAGCTAGACTGATTGGAGAATATCAATTTTGGAGAAAATCGTCTGCACGGTGTAGCCACTAGCGTTGTTCACAGACTGACAGACAGACGGATATATGAATAGACGGACAGATGTTTTGGCGTCAATCAATTAGTCGCTATCAAGGACCTACAAAACATAAATTCTGACTACACCACGTGTTAGAGGATTTTTTTTCTAAATTTCGCAACTGATTTTATCCACTTGTTCATTATCAGGTCCCTTGAAATAAGAGTTTTCTGCTGAAAATTCTCCATTTTTTCACGCAGCATTACATAGCTCTTCTCTCTACTCCGTAGCGAGAAAGTAATGTTAACAGGAGTAAGGTGGGAAAGAAAGGATACCGCGCGGTCCGGGAACCATGCTATAAAGGACTGCTGCGGCAACCACCTGGAATTAATCGAAAGATGCCATAGAAACGGTCGAGCACATCAGTCGACCACCAGTCGTCAGATCACCAGTCAGGTCACCAGTCGTCAGTCTACACAGGTCGACCAGTCGTCAGATTTCTCCCCGACTGCAAACGACTTGCATCAAAACCGGCGTGGAAAATGCTCTACAACTCAGATCTCCCGATTTGCGAGGCGTATCCCACATCCAACTCTCACAAACGGTCAGGCACCGTCACCACTTCCCGAGAGTTCACAACTACATCTCCATGAATCGCCTTCCTTCCTCCCTGACCCATCACCGCACCACGCCCTTCCCCGCAGCCGAGTAGGCGCTCCCGGAGGCTCTTCACTTCCGCTTTCACCTCCGCACTATCCTCCTCCGCTTCCACGCCTCCCACCGGCCCTTCCCCGCTTTATTCATGGGCCTGATAAGTCTCTCGTTTCCACCCTTCCCGGCCCCATTTGAATTGTATGAGACGGCTTATCTCGCGGGCCGATAATTATTGTTTTTGTTCGCGGCCTCGTCGCCTAGACGTCCGCCCCGTCCCGCTCGCTCGCCCGCGGCGTGCCTTTCAATTAAGCGCTTCTTTTCAATTTTCCACTGCAATAACGCGCGCCCCGGGACCCGCCCCCGCGCCTCCGCCGCTCCTACTCCGCCTCCCGACCTCGCTCTCCCCCACACCCCCACTCCACTCTCCCACACGCCAGCCCGTTGCACCACTCCTCTCCGTAACACACAGGTGGCTCGGGGTATCAACTAATGTCTCTGAAGTGCCTCTGACTGGGAGGTCCTAGGGTTTCAGTCGCGATTGATTGATTGATTTTTTCGTGTTTCCGGGCGCGTCAACTGCTTTGGTCATTAGTCCCGTTAGTGTAGTGCATGCTTTTTCTCTCGGGAGATGGCGGTGATCTTCCCCCACTGGATGGCGAGATCCGGCGCCGACCTACCGGCGGCCTAGTGGGGTTTCCCCCTAACCAGGACTCTCCCACCAGCGGGGCACCGTCCCAGCCGGGACAAGCTCTAAGCTCCCGACCGGTCTCCCGGAACGTGGTAGTGTGTAGTGCATGTTAGTGTAAGTGTATGTGTGCGCAAGGGGAGAGGATAAGACAAGGAAGAGGAAGGAAATCTCGCGCGCGATCCGTGGCCCGTTTGTTAGGGTGTGCTCCGGCATTCGTCTGGTATTGATCGGAGAAATCACGGAAAACTACCGATCAGAGCAGCCGGCCGCTAGAATTCTCCTCCAGACAGCGACTGAATTCGACCAAGCTGAAAAGCTAGTGTCGAAAATCCTGCCGCCGCAGGACTTGAACCTAGAACCTCCCGGTCAGAGGCGCTGCAGTGACATCAGTTGATGCACTGAGCTACCGCTACCGGTTCCAGTCGCGACGGTGGTACGATTTTCGTCACTAGCTTGTCAGCTAGATCGAATTCAGTCGCTGTCTGGGGGAGAATTCTGCCGGCCGGCTGCTCTGATTGGTGGTTTTCTGTGTTTTTTCCGATCAACAACAGGCGAATGCGGGAGCAGTACCCTAACAAACGGGCCACGGATCGGCCATCGCTATCTTTCCTTCCTCTTCCTTACAGTATCTTCTCCTCTAACATACACACACTTATTCACATGCACCACACTACCACGCATGTCGGGAGCTCAGAGCTTGTTCCGGCTGGGGCGGTGCCACGCTGGGTGCAGATCCCGGCCAGCCGACGTAGGCCTACGCCTGCCTCTGGATCTCGACATCCAATGGGGGACGATCATAGCCACCTCCCGCCATAAAAAAAAGGGCTACACTTACGGGACTAATAATTTAGCGTTAGCGCGCCTGGTTATGGTAATCAATCATTCAATTCCTAACTCATCCCCCCTCTGTCTGTCCTGCCATTAACGACTCCACTGTTCCTAATCGCATCACACTTATTCACGCTTTGTCGTGACTCCTCCATCCCCACTCATTCAATCTACCCCCCCATCATCGCCCCCTACCTCCATATCTCCTTTACCTCGGATACCCACCCCCCGCTTTCCCGTCCCTGCCCCCACCTGTCTGAACCCCCAAGATTACATCGCCAGCATCCCATCCCCCAACTTCCCTCTTCTACCCTCAGCCCAGCAACTATACCCTCTCCACTTCGTCCTACCATGCCCGGAACATCACCCTTCAATATCTCTTGCTACTTTCCGAGATTTCTCTTCACAATACGAAAGGCCGGAGCCTCCCAAAGGCAACCCTTCAGTACAGTATCAAACGGGTCACGTCACGGGCACGATTTCACATCTGCCTATTACCTCGTCACTTTTTTTTTCTTACACACCCCTCACATACCCTTCCAAGCATTACACTATCACACGTCTGGAGACCAGTCGGAGATCATATCTCGTCCCGGCTGCTACGGTGTCCGCTGGAGAGAGTTACCTACAAGCCGACTGTGCTGGATCTACCTCCCAGCAGAGGAGGAACACCACCGCCCTCTTGATACATTATGCACCTATGGGACAAATGGCCCGCGCGGGGACACAAAATAAACGAACGAACCCAGCTCGTTGGCGTGGCGTGGCGGGGCGGGGCGGGGCGGGGGGGCGGGGGGGGCGGGGCCGCCATTGTAATCCACTGTAATTGTTTTCAGATCGATGGCCTCTGGAGTGGCCGCTGGCCGATCGCCGCGAAGCTCCCTTGTCCTCCGCTTTGCTCAGCCAAACTGGCGCCTGCAGGGGGCACCTCTCGACCACAGCCCCTCTCGTTATTGTACAACACAACACGCAGTTGGAACAGCTAGCGAAGACTAGTGCTAGTTTGTGAGATGAGGGACAAGTTGTTTGTACAAATTGCTTGCAATTGGACGTAGAAATTTGCTGCCCTTGGTACATTCTCTTGTCACTCGAAAGCTTCGTTAGGTTCGTTTATTGAATTGAAATGCTAGGCTGTATTGTGTTGATGTAGACTCATCTGAATTTCTGGATAAGATTTATGTATTTCAAAGTAGATGGTGATATCAGAATCGTTGCCCGAATGACGGAAATCCATTATGCCATTGGGTTCGTTGAAGGTATTGTTTAATGTCTGGGTTGGTTGATAAGTTAGCGACGTGTCCGCTCCTTGTTTGAATTCATTGGTTTCTTTTTCATTTTTCGTCAAAAACAACGTAAAAGCTGATTGTGACGTATGGGGAAGAAGTTTCATCCATACAAGTTTTCTTGAGCTCCAGAATTTCTTCCCCGCCTTTTAAACATAAATAGTTGAATAATGAATACAAATGCCAACAAGTCGAGGTTAGAAACATTTGAAAACTACACTTTTCTCCCACAAGCAATATAAAACTAATTTGAATCTGAAAACGTACTACATATTTTATTTTATGTTATTGTTTACAAAATAAAAACGCATACCTCCTGCTCTTCTCCTATCTAACTCGCAAAAGGAGAGCTCAGCAAAACTTGCGCATAACTAAACTCCATTTAGCATTTATTAGGAAGCACCAGAACAATCTCTGATGTGGCTCTGATCTCGCCGAGATTAATTTTGCCGAGAAAAACCTAGTGTTATCCAAGTAGTTCTTTAACGTGATACAATCACTACTCAGCTTGAATAGATATTCGCCGACGGTCACTACTAGTTTTCAATCTGCCATTGAGCTTATCACTGAGCAAACTGAGCCATGAATGAGATGACTGTTCTGTAGGTGAGATTTGTGGTTTGAAAGTGTTTCATCGACTCGGACAAAAGAAATGAAAAAAATAATTGAAAGGCTAACTTACCATTTTAATGAATAAGAAACTTAAATATGGGGTCATCATGTACTTTTTTTAAGCTGATCATTTTGATTTTCCATGTTTCGAAAGACAAACTATATTATTGAGTTCCTAATCTGAAAAAAATAAACAAAAACGTTGAAAAAAATATAAATACATTCAGTAATCTGTCTCACGGACATTTTTGTAGCATCTGTATTGAAGGATTAAACATGTACTTAATCTCGTTGCGCCATTGACGTTTTTCATCTTGATTCCGCCGTCCTTCACTTCATTTCGGCTGGCGCGACGAACGCCTTGGATGTTACCATAGAACGGGGGCTCGGCCACCGATGAATCCTCCGTAAAACGTGTCTCTACTCCTGAGTTTGTTTCTCGATTAACTTCTGAAGAAAAACAGCAGCTTCCATAGAGTTGAGTTGCCAATTTTTCAGTTTTATTCATACATACCCAGACGTAGCGTATTAGCTGGGATAGTCCCTTATATCCCTGTCCCGTATTTTATTTCCTTACAGTCCCTGGCCCGTATATTTTTATGCAGGAAAACGGAACCCTAATATATCCCATTTTGTGACGGTGAGTTGTCAACATAAAATTATATCGATAATACTAAAATTATAAAAAATAAATTCCTTTTCTTTGGCATTTGTTTATAAAAAATTAAGTGCGACAAGATATTGTGTTCCTATGGCACGTAACCAGGGTGTTTAGAGTGTGTTGTGATTTCTAGGAAGAGAAAATGCAGTTATGGCGTCATTTCAACTCACATATGCTTTATCGATATCCTTTTGACGAAATTCAGTAATCTTATTCCTCAACTTCTGAGAGTTTCAGTGCGACTTAGTACGCAATCTTAATTGAGGAAAACTTATCTTCTTGGTAATCAATGGAAGCTCAAATTAAACAAATTTATATTTTTTATTGCCAATGTGCCTTTCTAAGAGATTTATTGGTTGACGTGAATTGAATGCTACCACATCATGATCGTTATGCGCATGTACATATTTATTCATTTATTTAATCGTAATTGCCAAAGCTAAATATTTGTAATAAAACAGTGTTTAACGTCCTCTTGTGCCCCTTTTGTCGTTGTGGGAAGAACTAAAATGTCCCGTTTTTTATGATTTCAAAATATAGTTACCATATTCATATACTTACTACCGTTGTCCCTTCACAAGATTAATTCCTGTTCTATCGATACTTATAATTTTCAAACATTCAGTTTTGGAATCCTGAAATTGCTGTTAATCCTGTTGAATGGATTTACAGAAATTATACAAACAATAGTCTCCATATCGAAGAAGCTTGATTACTGGTATAAAATGCTTCTTTCGTTGTGTTAATAGTTGTATTAATACTTCAAACACTTTCTTTCTTCTCGTTCAGTCTTTCTGGACATATTTACCCTACACTGGTCCTAGCGACGTAGATCATCTTCTTTTCTCGTTCTATAACCTGCTTTAGATCATGACCGCCTCCAACGCTTATCACACGTTTCCTAGATTAAAGGGGTGGACCATACGAGAGAGGATAGCTGATCCATCTATCCCTCCGCCCTACGAATGGAAATGGGGACAGGATAGAGAAGGAAGGATCGCCCTCGGGGCGTGAGGGACCTGCTCGGGAATTCTCCTGGAATCACGTAAACATCGAAAAACTCATTAGAGAAGTTTGACCCACGAATTTGACGCCTCGTGTGCACAAACTCCCCGGTGTGGAACACATCAGAAAAATCTCCGGCACATGGCAGGGATTGAAACCGCAACCTCCCAATCATTGGTAAGTATGCTCGACTCATGAAACGTCTAAACGCTCGCCTCTATAGCCTTTGATCTACCTTTTAATTAAATGGTGACATATTTTGGACTCTATCTTTGTCAACTATTAGTGATACAAATGTACGTGTAGCAAGTGCTCATCTAAACTCTTTTCTCTAACTAACGAAAAAACAATACCGTGATGCAAATCTTTTGTGAAAAATTTCAAAACAAATTCACTTAACTCATCCCATTGTTCATACAGACTTCAATTTGAATAAACCTTTTTATCTCTTTATTGCCTCCCTGTTGTAGACCATAGAAATAGTAATCATACAGTACGTTTAGAGATGTTATGTTCCGCCTGGGACAAATGTAACTGAAAGGCTCTTTCATTGCGCTACTATTGATGAGGAATCGATAGCATCGAAAGCAATGAAAGAACTCTATTTGTAGCTCATTGCGCGCTACGCTAGACCGCTTCCGCGCATCCAGAGCAGCGCTCCATGGCATTTGAAAAGAAATGATAAAAATATTCAGAGCTCAATAACAATGAAAGCACTTCTGGAAGCGAATAAATCTGTTTTATTGTCCCTCGTTTTAGGAATAATATATTTAATCTAGTTGTACTAGTAATTGCTTTTACGTGAATTAGAAACGGTATTGGAAAAATACGTTGAAGTTTGTTTTACATTTTACTGTAATAAGTCAGTCTAACCAGTCTATTTTTGCAACAATTACAAATATATTCTACTTGCTTAACTCACAAATGTGTGCAGTCAATACAATAAATTTATCTAGTCAATAATGGTGCATGTGATGTCTACATTTCATGACTGGTTATCACATTGTATTTGAGCTGTTAACTATTCTCCTATGTAGCTAGCTTAGCTGTTGTAATCTACTTTGGTATACGAGGAGTGTCGTAAAGAAAACATGATTTCGTGATCCAAAACGACAGAAAGAAAATACTTCAAAGAAGCACCTTACAATGCCTCCAAAACATTCTCCTTTCTTGCGTACGAACGTATACACGGAGAAATGAGAATAGAGAAAGTTATGTAAACGACTTCGAAATTTCAACTGAACACATGTTAAGGGATCCCTTGATACGGAAAAAAGTAGTATTTTTTTCTAGAACGTCCGCCCGCCCGTCCGTCTGTGAACAACACTACACATTAAGTATTTGCAGGATTTTGCCAAATATTCTCCAATATATCTAGCTGGACTCGAAGCCTCGCGATTTCGAAAATAATTCTTTAAATTTGAGAGGTAATTCACATGGGCACAGCCTTTGGAACATTTTCAATTAAAAAAAAACACCTAATTTTTCTTTATATTTCTTGTTAGAATAGAGTGCAATATACATATAAAGTGGCAAACGTCCGAATTTCACTGTTACCTCTGTATTTTCGAAAATTCCAAAAGTGAGATTGACTTTTTCTTGGAATGAAATTTCTTCTTCATAATTAGTTCTTTAATTAATGTCAAAGCCTGTGGCATGGCTCATGAGCAGCGTTCTAGCTTCCCGTGCTGTGGTTCTGAGTTCGACTCCCGGTCGAGGCAAAAATAGAGTTGTAGCTTTCCTTCCAAATCGACCCAGTTTCTGTAGCTGTGTGACGAGGAGAAGCTCTAGCGGGCGGATCTTGCCAAATACGATGAAGAGAATACGTCATGTTCGCCTCATGTCGCTCGTACCCCGACTTAGGGAATTGAACTATACCCAGGCATGGCGGACACCGGTAGCTGACCGGCGAAGTCGGACTACAGACCCAATAAAGCCAAATGCATACATAGAATTAATGTCAGGGATATTGTTTGAAAATACTAATGTCTCAGGGAATTTTGTTCTGAGGAAGGTCGCAGCATGACGATCGAAACGTTGTTATCTGGGCCTAGAACGCGCCAGCCAAGTAGATATGTGTATGATTGATTGATTGATGTTTTCGTGTTTCCGGGCGCGTCAACTGCTTCGGTCATCAGTCCCGTTAGTGTAGTGCATGTTTTTTCTCGGGAGATGGCGGTGATCTTCCCCCACTGGATAGCGAGATCCGGCGCCGACCTATCGTCGGCTAGCGAGATTTCCCCCTAACCAGGACTCTCCCACCAGCAGGGCACCGCCCCAGTCGGGACAAGCTCTAAGCTCCCGACCGGTCTCCCGGAATATGTGGCAGTGTAGTGCATTTAGTGTAAGTGTGTGTGAGTGTAAGGAGAGGATAGACAAGGAAGAGCAAGGACAGATCCGCACGGTCCGTGGCCCGTTTGTTAGGGTACTGCTCCGGCATTCGCCTGGTGTTGATCGGAGAAACCACGGAAAACTACCGATCAGAGCAGCCGGCCGCTAGAATTCTCCTCCAGACGGCGACTGAATTCGACCTAGCTTAAAAGCTAGTGTTGAAAATCCTGCCGCCGTGGGGAGTGTAACGTAGGACCTCCCGCTCAGAGGCGCTGCAGTGACATCAGTTGATGCACTGAGCTACCGCTCCCGGTCACAGCGGTAGATATACCCTCGCATAAGTGGACCGATCCACGGTGATGTCACACGGGGCGCGGGTGGCAGCGCTCGACTTGGCGTCTGCTTCCGCGCAGCTGATTATCGCCAATTAATTGCGATGCGCAGTTGATGGCCGCGTCCATTACCAGCAGTATCGCGGCGGCCGATGCGGTTAGGGAATTACCGCCATTCGCTATTCCGGGCGCGCGAGATAACTGTAAGTTTCTACGAATGTTGAGTAATTTGGCTAATTTTGTCGACATTTCTGCACCAGAGAGGCGGTGTGGCAGACACCGCCGCTCGCCGGGGCTGCTGGCGGATACGGATGATCGCGAGGGGACTGAAAGAGTCGGGGTTCGGCAGACCTGAGGCGGGGCAAGGGAGAAAAAAGCAACCAACATCGGAAGCAGAGTTTTAGCGCGGGCGGTAGGAAAGTTATTAACATTTTTTTGCGTCAGGCGTAAGGAGACATCCTTTTTTTATTATTATGCTTTATTTAATTGATCGCAGGTCATTAGCGACCACAATCAAAAGACAGTATATACAAAAAAAAAAAAAATTTAAATTAAATACATATTTTTTCAATAAGTGTAACATTACATGAGAAAAGAACAATCGTCAGATTACATATTGTGCATTACTAATACATTATTTGACATGACATTGCGACAATATTGGTGCGTAACAGATTCTTAGCTTTTTACTGCTTATTGGTTAGGTTAATTTCGTTTAAAAATTTAAAGACATTTTCAATGTGGTGTTTGCTTTAAGGATTTCTGGGAGAGTGAGAGGTATTGCACATTTTTTGCGGGTACCTTTGTAATTGGAACAGAACAATAATATGAATGGTGTAGAGAAGGCAGATTGGCATTGGTAATAATGTTTTTGCATTTTTCTTTTTAGTAAATATGATGGGTAGGTTTGAAACGGCCAATTCTTAAACGGGTGAACACAGATAATTTTTCTTGTGAAGGTAAGAAAGGTGGTCATCGAAGATCCTTTTCATGGTGTAATTGGTTTTGTGATTTGGTCCAGTCAGTATTCCAAAGATCGTTGTTTCTTTGATGAAGTTTTTTTTATGTCATTGTGGGAAACTAGATGTTCTTCAATAGGTGTTCTTCAATTCCTTTGCTTAATAGGTGAGGTCTTCTCCTTAATAGTCTTTTGCTTCTTCATCAACTGGCAGTATTACCGGCAATACCTCGGTGCGATGGTATCCAAATAAGAATTATTTTCTTGTTGATAAATCATAATACAAGTTAGCTATTTCATTTACTACAGATTCCTGGTTTTCAGTATTACTTAAGCTTACAAGCACACTTTTGAAATTTGTGAAAATAACAAATTGAGACATCCTTAAATTCCATTGATCACGTGCACATGCAATTGCAAAGACACATGTGCATCCCCTTTATGTTACTTCCAACTATAAATTGACAAAACGACGTTGTCATTTCACTGACACAGACTCTTTTGGCCTCCTTCTTTACAGGACCAATATATTGGTACGAGAATTTTTAATTACGGCTTTTTTGGCAATTGTTAGACAATACTCTCATTTTTTAAAAAGAAGAGTATTAATTAATGCTTGTTGAAAAGCCCCTCGTAGAGACACCTCCCCCGTGTCGGCGGCGAGCGAGGGCGCAGAGGCAGCAGCACTCGCACAGTGGCGCAGCCATGCGGATCGCTGCGCGCGCATCAACCACCCCATCCGCCCCCCCCCCCCGCCCCGCAGGCCTTGCCGCCAGCGCCCTGCCTGCCTCCAGCTCCCTCGTCCCAGCGCCCCGCCCCAGCATCCCGCCCCCTCCCCCGCCCCCCCCCGCCCCCGCCCCCGCCCCGCCCCCGCCCCCGCCCCACACCGCCCTCGCCCCGTGCCGCCCTCCCCGTGCCACGCCCCTGCCCCGCGCCCCTCGCCCCCGCGCCACCCGCACCCGTGCCCCACCCCAGCGCCCCGCCCCCTCCCCGGCCCCGGCGCCCCACCCCAGAACCTCGCCCCCGCCCCGCCACGCCCCTTTGCCCGCTCGCGTCCGCACCAACGCCCCGCTAACGCCGTGCGCGACCTTGCGTCCTCGCGCCCCCCGCACCAACCCCCACGCGTGACGCTCGTCGCCCCTTCACCCCAACCCTCCCCCCACGCCCTCGCGCAGCCCTTAAAGCCAGCCACAGTGCACTCCGGTTAGAGTCAACTCGGATAGAATGAACCCTCGCTTATAGTGAACTTAAATCATTGGTCCCGTTTCACTTACAATACAAACAAGCCTAAGAATATCCGGTAAGAGTGAACCTGAACCTCTGTTGCAGTGAACATAGGACATACAAATTAATTCCCATTTGGAAAAGAATACATCGCCTCAATGACATGAATTCCAACTACAGGGAGCTTAAAAAAGTATCGTTGGACAAAGGTCATAATCGAAGAAGTGTTCCCTGAGATGAGGGTAGCAGACCCGATACCTTACTGACTGATGCCATTCAGTTTCAGCGGAAACAAAGATGCCCTGCGTGGTAGTGTAGCGCATGTTAGTGTAAGTGAGTGTGTAAGGGGAGAGGATAGGACAAGGAAGAGGACGGACAGATCGCGCGCGGTCCGTGGCCCGATCGGTAGGGTACTGCTCCGGCATTCGCCTGGTGTTGATCGGAGAAACCACGGAAAACTACCGATCAGAGCAGCCGGCCGCTAGAATTCTTCTCCAGACAGCGACTGAATTCGACCTAGCTAGAAAGCTAGTGTCGCAATCCTGCCGCCGTAGGGAGTGGGAACCTAGGACCTCCCGGTCAGAAGCGCTGCAGTGGCATCAGTTGATGTACTGAGCTATCGCTCCCGGCGAAATACGTTGGAATTCACTTCTTTTGAATAATTTTAAAGCTGACGGTTCTGCCGCGCAATTCACTTGTTGCACGCAGAGATGGCAACAATCAATGTCACCATTCTCGTAGAAGAAAATGAGTGCGTCGTGAAGCGAACATTGCCTCTGAGTACTAGGCACCTACGTATATCTATTTAGATGGCGTTGGTTTAATTCTCTATCTATCCACTAATATCGCAACGCTAACACGCAAAAAAGCGTTTTTGGAATGTTTTTAGAATGTTCTGGAGGATCCGAAAACAAATTATCAGTCACCCACCAGGAAACCGCGATGCGCCGAACGACACATCCTACCATGTCTCGATTGGAACACGGGAAGTGGTTCAACGCTGAGAACGCACGGACAAACGGACACTCGCAGTTTCTCTGCGGTATACAGATACCATTGTTCAGCTGATCTGACATCAAAAATTAAACGAAATGACATACTGTTTATCGTTACTTAAATTGGGACTTGTACAAAAAAATATTTTGGAGTGCCTCTTGTCAAAAGCTGTCTAAAAAAGAAACAGGACAGACAGAACATGCAGGAAACATCGCCGTAAAAGTCACATGCATCATAAAAGAGCGAGAATAGACAGGCTTGTAAAATGGAGCTCAATATGAGAGAGCAAGTTGGAGCGTATAACATGAATTTTTCTTTTCCGAAGTGTCAATACCAACTAATACTTTACTTTAAACTATGTTTTATTTTCAAATCGTGATTTCCATCCAAAACGAGTGAAGACTACGCACTATATGAAATAATCACTCGGCAGATACAGAAACACGTCTCCCGCACGCTATTTGTTATCGGCGTAGGTGGCTCAGGGCACAACTGATGTCACTGGAGTACTTTTGATCTGGAGATCCTAGTGTTCGAGTCCAGACGGTGGCTCAGTGCATCAACTGATGTCACTGCAGCGCCTCTGACCGGGAGGTTCTAGGTTCGAGTCCTGACGACGGCAGGATTTTCGACACTAGCTTTTCAGCTAGGTCGAACTCAGTCGCAGTCTGAAGAAGAATTCTAGCGGCCGGCTGCTCTGATCGGTAGTTTTTCGTGGTTTCTCCGATCAACACCAGGCGAATGCCGGAGCAGTACCCTAACAAACGGGCCACGGACCGCGCGGAATCTGTCCTATCCTCTCCCCCTTATACACACACACACACACACACTAACATGCACTACACTACCACATATTCCGGGAGACCAGTCGGGAGCTTAGAGCTTGTCCCGGCTGGGGCGGTGCCCGGCTGGTGGGAGAGTCCTGGTTAGGGGGAAACCCCACTAGCCGACGGTAGGTCGGCGCCGGATCTCTCCATCCAGCGGGGGATGAATACCGCCATCTCCCGAGAAAACATGCACTACACTAACGGGACTAATGACCAGAACAGTTGACGCGCCCGGAAACACGAAAAAAACAAACCAAACCATTATAGCATGGCCCGCCTGTAGCTTTGCCTGTTTGAGAAAATCCTCAAGCCGACGTGTAATCAGCGCTAGATCTCTCCATTAAACGGGGAAGATCACCGCCACCTCCCGCGGTACAAAACAAGCACAGCACATTTGGGACAAATGACCTTAGCAGTTAACGCGTCCCGAAACACTAATGTGTCAATCAATTATGGGAATATTAGTTAAACAATTTTCCGACCCAAAAATTAATAGAGCAATACTTGGACTATTCATTATTTTTAATTTTTTTTATTAAATCATTCAACATATTTTCGGATGCACTTTTGGGTTTCATTATTTTACCATTATGCGTGTGTCTGATAAATTGTCTCTACTATTTTCGGAGATATTTTTGGCAGTAAATGGAATAACACGTTTTCACTCTAAACGCCTGTAGACCAAAATGCATTACCTAAAATATCTTTTACAATACTGAATTATTTGTCTGCAGTAAAATCTGCCGTTATCTATTATTAACTCTCTGAGTTATGAATCATCATATTGAATTAATATAAACAGGCACAAATTTAGTTTTATATCAACATGTAAAACTACGTAACAGTTTCTGCAAGATCACTGGGTAAACCATATTGTGCAACAATAAAGTATTCTACAATCGCCGAGTTGCACTCTCCGAAAACTTAATGTGTAATCGAGCAAGTTTAGGAGCCTATCTGAACCTTCTCTTTTTCTAAGGCCTTCACCGTTGAAACCTCTGATCGTCTCTCCCGAAAATATTAATTTTCATAAGAAAATTAACGAGTCTTCATTCACAGAACAAGCATTTACAAAGAACTAAAGTATGGAACTCTTTTTTCGTAGAACATCGGCTTCTTCTGACAGTGCAATGTTCATTCAGTGAAGCATAAACATTGAGAGATACATGTGAATATGACTTCCTGGCACGTCTTAAAGCCATCTCTTTATTTCTGTGAAATGAAGCATGCGCTTCAAATCGGACTGTGAAAAGAAAGGTTTTTTTGCGTTCTAGAAAACACCATCTTCTTCAAAGGAGAAGGTAGGAAACGGCGCCGCGTATTATTCTGCTCTGAATGCCAGTCCGTGGAAATCGCTGAAAGCTGGAATTTAGCAAACAGAAAAAGACCTTTGTTTTGAGAGAACAAAGGTCATCGGGGTTGATTTCCAATCAAAATAAATGAAATTGGGGCCGCTTCCTAAACGTTGCTGTAACGTTTGGGAATTAATTTACTAACAAATACTAGAAGAGACTTCTGATCCTTCGCATACTGAGATTTATCGGAAAGAAAATCTGCATGGCGTAATTTTTCATTTTCACTGTTCGTGCGATATTTATTTGAAGAGTTTTCTTGGAAGATAAGCTCTTCCTGTCCCCTTAGAAACACATTTGCATAGTCCATGAAAAATGTAATTTAGTTTCATATTGTTTGCGTGCGAAAGGAATTGGACGATAACACTTCATGTAAATATCGGATAAAAATTTCATTATTCATCGTGTCGTTAATGGTTTCGACGCGACGACCGCTTCCCGGCCGCTGTCTCCTCGGCAGGATGCAACCAAGAGAAGCAGATGTCGCTTTCTTCTTGTTTTCGTTTCAACCTGGACTTCGTGAATTTGTTGTCGTCGTCATATCTTTTGAAACATCAACGGATTTCTTTGACAATAGCTATTTTGCATCAAGTAATCTTTTGAAATAATCAACGGATTCATTAGGCAATGGCCATTTTGCATCAAGTAAACTAAAACGTTTTTCTTGCTACTTTTCAGTGCATTAATGTAATATGCTATGTACACGAAAACGTTCCTTCACGTGCCAATTTTTTGTTACATGGGACATCATTTATTGGTTTCTTTGGCCGATTCCTACTTCCGGGAAAATTATTGACAATTCCCTTCAGGAAAAATTATTAAAATTATTATTGGCAAAACTGGTGAATGACTCTGCACATTTGTTGCAAATTTATTGACAGTACGAGTTTCTGTATTGGAAGAGGTTAAGAAGAAGAATACGTTATTTGTGTTTTGTTACATAGGAAGTGTGTTTTGTGGTGAGATTTGAAAGCCACGTGTGGTAAAATACTTGATAGTAAAAATCACTCAAATACATTCTGTTATGTGGGTAGCTTACAACGAAATAGGAAAGAGACATGTTTCAAAATCTTAGAAATTGCACACAAACTGTATATGATCTTTTTTAACATTTGTTGTGCCTTCCAAACGACGCAAAACGTCTCCTAACCCTTCTTGGGTGTTGAGCTCTCATGGAGTAATCCTCCGTTACTTTATATATTTATCCTTATTTTATGGAGTAATTTTCTTCTTCACTTTACGGATTAGGGAAATTCCCTGTTCCGGCTTCATTACACCATTTCTGTCGTGGACGGCCAATGTCCCTTCTTCCTCGTGGTCCGTACAGAAAGGCATGTCGGGGGATCCTTTCGTGAGACATTCTTCCTAAGTGCTGTACCCACCGTGATCTGTATTCGTTTACTTTTTCATTGATAGAAAATATGTTACGTTCCTGGCTTATATCTTCGTTTTTTATTTTTTTTAATCTTTACTCTCCGGAGGAATTTCATTTCCATTATTTTTTTTTTTCTTAATGTCCATGTTCACACCCGTAAAGCAGTTGTGGTACTGCCATGACTTTATAAAATTTTAAAAGTGTCTCTTTTCTAATTTTATTGCGAAGATGTTTGTTTATTGTTCCACAAGTATGTTAGAAACGTTGTAATTTTGTTTTCATATCATCACTGTAGTCATATGTGATATCACATCCCAAATAATTAAAATGTTTCACTTGCTCTATTACTTTGTCTTCTATTATTATTTTAGTTCTGATAGGATACTTGCCTCTAAATGCCATCACTTTAGTTTTGGAGAGAGATATTGCGAGACAATATGGTTTGCATATTCTATTTAGCTGGAACAAGGACTTTTGCAGACTTATTTCGTTCTCTTCTATAATTATATGATCATCAGCATACAGAAGTGATTGAAGAGGTGTATTTGGATTTATCCACATATTTGGTTTATTTAAACTTTTCCATTCTCTTAGAATGTTGTCAATATAAATATTAAATAATGTGGGGGACAATCTACACCCTTGTCTTACACATCTGTTTACTTCTAACTTTTCTAACATTTTGTTCTCAACTTGTAAATTAATACTTGTTTTGTTATAGAGAGATTTAATACCTTCTATCAAGTGGAAAGGATAGCCCCTTTTTCGAAAAATCTGCCAGAGAAGTTCACGATTAACTCTATCAAACGCTTTTTATATATCTATAATCTATAAAATCTATGTGGGTCTCTAAATTGAACTCTCGTCTCTTTTCTATTATTTGGTTTATGGTAAACACAGTGTGTGTACATGATCTTCCTTGCCTGAAACCACTTTGTTCTTCCAATAAGAGTGAATCTGAGATTGTTGTGAGCCGTTTATTTATTATTTTTGTGTAAACTTTATAAGCGTTGATCAACAAGCTTATTTCTCTGTAATTCTGTGGCTGGCTTCTATTTCCTTTTTTAAAAAGAGATGACTTTTGCTTTCTGCAATGCATCAGGTATTCGGCATATTCTCCAACAATTATTGTATAGTTCAAGACGTCTGTTCTTCAGTTCTTCACCTCCATATTTTAGGAGTTCTGCATTGATACCATTTACCCCAAGAGCTTCTATTTTTTATACTTGACAGTGCATATTCCATTTCATGTTTGCTCAAAGGTCTATCTGAGAGTTGTATTGTGACTCATCTTCATCAATTACAGTTGGGTCATATGAGAGATCCTTATAATATCTAGTCACCTTTCTTTATTACATTTAGTTCTGCTTTATCCTTATCCTCTGATTTTAAATGTTTCATGATCTTGTATTCCTGATTCTGTCTACCATGGACATCATTTTCAATTGTGCTGATGAAAGGTCCCACGATTCTTCGTGTGCTTTTTTCACTAATTGCTTTGCATGGTTTCTTTTTCGTATGTAGTTTTCTTTCCTCTCTTGTGTTGTTTTCTGAAGTAATTCTTGATAGGCATTTTTCTTTCCACGTATGGCTGCAGCTATCTCATCGTTCCAGATTCTCAAACCTTTTCTTTTTCTGTGTTTATTACTTTTTCCAATAGCTTCATATGCTGCAGTGTTAATAATATTTTCAATATTGCTCCACTCTATATTAATGTCATCATCTAAAGGCGTCTGTCCATTTATTTGTTTCAGGCGTGTTTAATAGAGATTTCTTATGCTTTCTTCTCTTAAGAGATGGACTTTGCTCTGCTCATAGATTCCTCGTTGTTATGCTGTTTTTTCATAATTGTCTTCCATCGGGCTATAATTGAGATCTTTGAAACTACTAAGTAGTGATCGGATGATATATCACTGCCTCTGTAAACATGAATATTTCTAATTTGGGGTGCTAATTTTTGCTATAACATAATCAGTGATCTTGTGGTGCCATTGCTCCAGGTAAATTTATTTATATCCTTTTTCCTAAAGAAGGTATTCATTATTTTGAAGTCATTAGTAGTAGCAAATTCCGTAAGTGCTTGGACATTTTTATTGATAGTTTCTTCTCCAAAACATCCAACAACATTTGAAATTATCTGTTTTCCTATTCGGGCGTTTAGGTCTCCTGCAATTATTATATAGTCATTTTTGTTATATTTATCTAAACTCCTTTGAAGAGTTTCATTTAATGCGTCAGAGTCCTCTGTTCTGCCTTCTTTTGGTGCGTACATTGCTAGTACAGTTAGATGTCATGTTGTTTCACTTGAAGCTTTCGAGTAAGAATGTTTCGCGGTAAGGTTACCAGCCTTTCGCGGGATTGTGATCTGACAGGCCTGCTGTCTTATGGCTTGATCACAAACCGCAATGCGTACTAACCCCACATGGGGAGCTGCTCCTTCTGCCCTTTTCTGGCCATTAGAGACTTTGTCCTTGTTACCCCGGACATGGGTTACAGCTGTTTGTGCGGAGGTCTTCTTCGCTGGGACTACCATTGAGGTCCTCTTCTGGAGTACTTCTTCGTCTGATCCCTCTCCTTCAACCTGTCCGGCAAGGGAGGCCCTACCAGTAGCTACGCTACCGCCGGCATAGCTCTCAGGATCAAGCTCCACCACCAACATCAAGGTCATGTACTCTCTAGGTGGAGTTATGCAGTAATCATCCTTTATAACTTCCTTAAAACTATTTCATTTCTCATGTCATGTTGTCTCATCTGGAGTGTTCTTGAATAAGGATGTAAAGGATGGACGATTTTACAAACGGACAAGAGTCTTTAGAAGCCTGTGAAATGTGGTTGTGGTAAAAAATACTGAAGGTTTCCTGGAATGAAAAAAAATTCAAATAATGTAATTTTAGAAAAAGTAATGAGAAGAGATCGCCTCAAAACCATTTGGAACGGAGAAACAAAATTCTCTGCACACATTTTTAGACATAACTAATTGTTACACATAATTTCAGACTAAAATAGTTCGGAAAAGAGGGAGAAGAAGATCTAGAATGAAAATTTTACAGCAACTTGAAACCGAATTACAATTCAAAAACTAAGCAGAGATGAAAAGGAGAGCGGATGACAGAATGTCTGGCGGCAGCGACAAGGCGCTTTTTGGCCTTTAGAATGATGATGACGATGATAATGAATAGAACTAACACTATTCATGTAAATGAAAGTGCACATTATCAATCTGTAAGTTTAATTACCATATACTTAAAAAATAAAAACGAAATTGTTTAACCTTATTTTAAATAATCGAAAAAATTACTTTCTGAGTTTTGTGAAAACAAATTCTATTCCAAAGAAGCAATATCGAAAATTCCTAAATTCGAAATTCGTTTTTAGAGGGTCCTGTTAACATCTCTATCCATATCTTTAATGTTAACTCTACGATTTCTCCATAATTTTTGTTTGTTGATATCCGTAGAAAATCCTACTAATAAACCATCACTTATCCTCTGAAGGTAGCTTCTCACCTTCGTGATGACGTCAGTGGACGCGCCGAGACGTCCGACTGGCTGGAGGCCGGAGTAGTGGGCCGTTTATTTACGGCTGCGAATAGCCTGGCGTGTGCGCATTTCGGAGCATCTGTTGCCTCCCCATTTCGCTTCTTTTACAGCCCCCACACGAATACACACACCCACACATCTCGGCAAATAAAAGAAGACGCTGCCAGGAAAATGCGAGGTGCACTCAGGAAATAGATGAAGTGCACTGCCCCGATTCAATAAATTGCGGTGACGGTACAAGATTCTGTTCTTGAGATCTGCTGATGCTCAGGTTCATGAACAAGCGGATCTCGTTTAGGGAACAACAAAAAGTCAGGTTTATTTGATTCAATGAACAAGGTTACTTTCCGTTAACAAAGGAAATATTGATTGCGCTTTTTAATTTATAATAAAATCTTATCTAATAAAAGATTATTGTAAAATAAAGAATAAAAAAACTATATTTCCTAAAAGTTTATAAATAAAAATGTGCTAAATTAGATTAGTGTGCTTATGTGTTTACTGTCAAGTTTCGTAACATAATAGTACTCTAATGGGTTCTCTTAACAAGCTCTTACTTACGGAAAAGAGGGTACCAGTTTAAACAACTTATCTTCTTCATTAATCTAAACAGCTCCTTCCATATTTGTCAGTTTTACGTTATAAAACAGAATCAGGTAAGGTAAAAATGGTAGGATAGATAAGAATATAGCCCGCTCTCAAGATTTGCCCTGCATGCACACAGTGTGTTTCATCAGGAGTTTACAAGTTAGAATGTTTGTACAAACTCATTCAAACGACCCACAGACCTAGTATTGGCGCCATTTTGAAGGGAAATAGATCAAGTTGTGACTCATACGGAACACTAGTACAGAATCGCGGCACCACAAGCACTACCTTCAGATTCAGAAAAGATTTACCGGTCTTCAACCTGTCCTTGCCTCTACAGGCCCAGAGCGTGTTTGCTGGGTGTTTTGGTTTCAAAATTCGAAGTCTGCGATTACTGTGTCACATAATTTTCGTACAGAGTATGGTAAAGATCCTCCCTATACGCCTACTGTTCTTCAGTGCTATAGGGGAATTGAGATAAGGAATAAGGAACATTTAATGAAACGGGATGTACACAAAGTGAGACAGCAAATCCTCAGCTCGACCCCATGCAACTGAGACAAAGCTTTGTTAACAGTCCTACAAAATAAATCTGGTATGCTACTCGACAGCTGGGCGTTCACATAGGATTATTTGAGATGACTTGAGAAAACAATTGCTTCTCTAACCATTCAAGTTAGCAATGGTGCAAGAACAAAAATAAACGGATAAGATTTCTCGTAAGGAATTTTGTTTGGAAATGCTACACGGTGGTTGAGTCAAGGTGTGGAAATTGTATGGGCCCACGTACACCGTATCCAACACACCTGTTCTTTTTTCTTTTGAGTGTTCATCAAGGACACCGTTTGTTCCACCCTTACCAGGTTTTCTACCAGAACTGCTAGCCTGACAAGCTGCAGCTAGATGGCACAGAATAGATGTGTGATAGTATAAGTGCAGCATGACCACATGAATCTCTTTATGTAAAATTTGAATCTAAGTCAAACTTGATATGTTTTGCTAAATATTGACACCAAAACAGTCAGCAATTTAAAAGAATAAAACAATGTGAGCCTTCAAACTTGAAACGTCCTTATTGAAACACTATGTTTAGGTAAAAATATATTACCACGTTCACCATTCCCCCTTGTCAAAGAAGCCTTTAAAAACAATTAAACTGGCAATGCATCCTTATGTACATTATCTAGTTAGTGTCAAATATATTGTCTTAATCAATTTCTGACAGCTAAAACCACCCTCACCACGTCCCTCCCTCTACGCTCTCTCTCCCTCTCATCTTTTCTCCTCTACGCTCTTTCTTCTCCTCTCTGCTTTCTCGTCCTCTCGCTCATTCTCCTCTCCTCTCGCCGCTCTCTCTCTCTCCCCGCTCTCTCTCTCTCGCTCTCTCTCCCTCGCCTCTCCCCTCGCTCTCTCTCCCTCGCTCTCTCTCCCTCGCTCTCTCTCCATCGCTCTCTCTCCTCGCTCTCTCTCCCTCGCTCTCTCTCCCTCGCTCTCTCTCACTCTCTTTCTCGCTTTTCTCGCTCTCTCTCATTTCGCTCTCTCTCCCTCTCCCTTCCCTCTCTCACTCTCCTCTCTCCCTCTCCTCTCTCCAGTAACGAAGTGTTACTGGAGAGAGTTAACATTAGTGTTCTGTTCTAATCTGAGGGTGCTGCAATTGATGCAGTGTACAGAAAATATGTATCACGTCACTGTTATTAGGTAAAGACACAGCCTACTTGCACTGAATTATAATTTACGACTGATTGAGTTAGAAATAGTTTCCAGGTTATTCGAATTAAAAAATATAATATTAATTTGGTAAATAAAATGTGATCTTTTGGTATAACACTAGTACATTGCTTCTTGTATGTTGAACTGCGAGTTTCCTTGCAAAGGCCATACAAAAGTAACAGCAAAAAGTTTGCGTCTATAATGTTGAGAAAAAGTTCCTTTAAATACAGAGAGCGTAACTATCTCCCCACAAAGACTTGACAATCCAATTTAATAAACAAATTAAATGTGCAGTGGGCAAAGAATAATATTTTCTGATTGAACCAGAAGGCCATGAGCATTCTTTTCAGTAATTGTGTGCAGTACACATCTCGGCCAATCGAACTCTTTAAAAATAATGTTTTATGGGTAAATCGTGATATGATCCTTGGCTCTCATAAAATCATAGGTATTTCAAACATCATTGTGTGATGGTTTTCATCCATCATTGGACCTATGTGTTTTAATGTATTTCTGCTTGTCCAGCAGGCGAGTGCAAATAAAGGTTTCTCTCCGTTGCAGGTGTGGATCTTCGGCGACGTGTGGTGCTCCATCTGGCTGGCGGTGGACGTGTGGATGTGCACGGCGTCCATCCTCAACCTGTGCGCCATCTCGCTGGACCGGTACGTGGCGGTACGCGCCGGTGACGTACCCGAGCATCATGTCGTCGCGGCGCGCCAAGCTGCTCATCGCCGGCGTGTGGGTGCTGAGCTTCGTCATCTGCTTCCCGCCGCTGGTCGGCTGGAAGGACGACGCCCCGCCGCCCGCGCCGCCCTCCGCCGCCAACGACTCGGCGCCGCTGCCGCCGCCGCCGCCCACGCCGCCGCCGCCCTGCCCCTGGACCTGCGAGCTCACCAACGACGCCGGCTACGTTGTCTACTCGGCGCTCGGCTCCTTCTACATTCCCATGTTCGTCATGCTCTTCTTCTACTGGCGCATCTACCGCGCAGCCGTGCAGACCACACGCGCCATCAACCAGGTAGGCTTGTTGTGATTTAACTCCGATTTAGATGTAATGTCTCTACAAGAGGTAGGGTCGTTGATGATTTGCAACCTTTATACTCCGATTTAGATGTAATGTCTCTACAAGAGGTAGGGTGTTGATGATTTGAAACCTTTATACTCCGATTTAAATGTAATGTCTCTTCAAGATCACGAGTGAAAGGAGAGGGAGACTCTGCCATCCAATCATGAGCTTCGATACCAAAAAGTAAGTCGTAACGAAGCTCCCAATTGGATGATAATGTCTCCCTTTACCACTCATTCATTAAACATTTAAATCGGAATATACCCTAAATCACAACTATTTCATGTAACCTGTTGTTAGTTAGCTGTTGAAATTCATTGCACCGCAAATTTGAATGAGAACAGAACTAGAAACACTCTCCGAATTCATTGCAGCCAATCACATCTTGACTCGTCGATATTAAGCACTATCGCCAACTCCACTTGTAGGGGTTAGTTGCAGGGTTGTAGAGGTTGATGGTTTATTTAGTGGAAGGAGAACACGTTTCAAGCGCTCTATTTGGAATGCGGTACGTCTCAGAGAAGAGATAGATCAAATTTTACATAAAACAATAGTATCAAATACGTAAATACAATTCTTTCTGGGTTAACCAGCCTCTCTCGGCTTATTCTCCTATTCCTTTTTTTCCTTCCAAGTTTGGGATACTGGTGCAAGAAAACAACACAAGATAGCACAAGCTAATGAAGCTATTTAGAAATTTCGGACCCTAGTAGTGTTACCTCAACTGCCGTTGATCGCTTTAATTCTTGCCTGTCATCTAGTTATGGAATATGCATTTTTCGAGAAATCTTTCTTTGGTACTGACGGCTAAAGATCACATGGCGTGGTGTTGCCAAACTCAGAAGCGCTCGCGTAGCTGAAAGAATTCCCTGTGCAATGAAATACTTTTATCGTAAAAATGTAAATCATTGTTTACTATCTATGAATCGCGTTCCAGACTCAGGTCGCCATCACTGTCAAGCGAAATGCACTTGTTCCTTCCTTGGAACACATAGAAGTGTTTACATTCCATCGACAACACAGGTCGACAAGAGCTGTGTTGTTGACCTACCTCTACCCGTCACCATGAAAACAGAAACATTTCCGAATTCTCATTTCTCAAATTCCAACTCTCGTGGTATACATGTTATTTCAACGGTTATTGTACAATTTCTGTTTACGTCATCTACTAACTGACGTTAGCTTTCCCCAGCTGAGGCTTATTTCTCCTGGTGTTGCCCCCGTGCTAATGACCAGATTCCGTATCCTTCGTGGCGTTGGGGCTCATGAGCCCATATCGGAATCATATATTACGAACAGGCGTAGCTTATGGGTCCATCGCGAGCTCATAAGTCCAGTTTCAGACCGTCAGGCTAACCAGAAGACGCTGAGGCTGCGATGCTGAGATCCTTACGTCGCCAAGACTTATTTACTTACATGAATTACCGGAGAAGGGATTAGGATTTTAGGTTTTTAGTTGCTTTAAGTATTGGTGTTCTAAGAATGCACGTCACCGATGCCAACCCACAGCACTGGTATTGTGCGCAGTGGGGCGCACAAGCCCCAATCCCCTCGGTGACGTTTTCAGCTGTTATTGGCAACTGTTATCATGTGAAGGGCCAGAGGGAAAAGGGATAAGAGTCAAGAAGTTGATTTTTTAGTAACTAATTCAATCTTTTAGAGCATTTGCAATCTTTTCTTGCAACGAAATGTGGCATCCAAAACGTTTAGGAGTAGGAGATGAGACAGATTTGGGCCACGGGGAATAAGTGATGATCGTTGTTTATCAAAGCGGAAACACAAAGTTCGAATAGTTTACTTACATATACCAACTGGTAGAAAAAATATGATGCAAAAAGTTAATTTTACAAGATAATACTGGCTGCGGGCTTAGGGCTTCAACTGATTTCATAGCTCTGACCGGGAAGTTCTAGGGTTCGAGTCCTGATTTTCGACACTAGCTAAGTACTTAGGTGAGTTCACGCATCTGGAGAAAAATTCTAGGGGCCGGCTGCTGTGATCGGTAGATTTCCGTGAGTCCCAAGCGAAACCCTAGCGAATGCCAGCCAGATCCGCACCGCCTAACAAAATGGCCGCGTGCCGCGTTTTCTTAATAATTTATTTTTGTTATTCTCACCCTTCACACACACACACACATACTTACATTCACCATATTACTAAACATACCAGTAGCTTAAAGCTTGCCCCCATCTGGCACGATGCCTCGCTGATGGGGGATATCTGATTGGAGAAAATCCCGCAAGTCCACGCATAGGTCGGCGTAGTATCTCGGCATCTTGCACTTCTCTGATGTGCGAATGACTTTAGCCCCCTGCCCTTCGTATATGCCAAATACCTCAAAATTAAAATATTTTTACACTACTTGCTGAAAAGGGTGCTAATGCATATACCATTAGTTTTTTAATATTTAATTCTTTCTTTGAACTGTAATTTATTTTGTGGTCCACCGTTTTCTTTACTCTCCCATGGTGTCCTACGGGTATCGTCATGGCTTTGGTATGCGTCTGTTAAATGGAAATTGCTCTGTTATCGTCCCCTGCCCTTCGTATATGCAGCTGTTACTGACGAGTACTTTTGTGTCCCTGGCCTATCCTATATCGGAATGGATTCGGAATGCGCCTGTTAAATGGAAATTTCTCTGTTATTGTCCGGCCAGGCCCGTTATATAATCCAGCTGTTACTAACGAGTACTTTTGTGTCCCTGGCCTATCCTATTTTGGAATGGCTTTGGTATGCGCCTGTTAAATGGAAATTTCTCTACTGCCGAGTCCTTGTGTGTCCTGTCAGGGCTTCCGCACGACGAAGGGCGGCAAGGGCAGGGCGTACGGCAGCCGCTTCGACGAGCAGCGTCTGACGCTGCGCATCCACCGCGGGCGGGGTCCCATGACGCACAGCAGCGGCGGGCAACGCGCCGCCTGGAGCGCAGCCGCACGCACGACCGCATCAAGATCAGCGTCAGCTACCCCAGCAGCGACGCCATCTGCAACAGCGACGCCCAGCTGCAGCCGCCGCCCGCGCAGCCGCCGCCGCCCACCTCGCCGTCGCCCAACAGCAGCAAGAAGTCCTCCTTCTCCTCTCGCCGCCCGGTCCGTCACGCACTACGCCGTGCACTACCAGAACAGGTACAGGGCGCATGCTGGTGTGGGTGCACGCGCACGTTTTCTTGATGTTCCACAGCGAGGATGCAGGATTGTTCGCGAAGGTTGCTTGGTTTTCCATGTCTACGGATGCCTTCTGTACGTGCGCGTTTTCTTGATGTTCCACACGAGGATGCGGTTTTGGTTTTTGGACGGCCACGAATTCCGTTCCGTACATGCAGGTTTTTTTGATGTTCCACAGCGAGAGATGCAGGATTGTTCGCGAAAGGCTTCTCGGTGTTCCACGGCCACGAATGCCGTTCCGTACATGCAGGTTTTTTTGATGTTCCACGGACTCTATGAGTAGTTTTCTTCATATTCCATAGCGACGTGTCCGTTGCTAAATCACACGTTTTCTTTCTATTCCGCATTGGGAGGCGCGGATCTCTACGTACAAGTTTCCTTGGTTTTTCACAGCGAGGAGTGGAGTAATGTACGCGCAAGTTGTCGTTATTCCTTGACATTGTGCAGCGAGGTTTGCTGTGGAAGATGGGTCTACTTACGTCACGGCTTCAACGGGCGTGACGACTGTTAAAGTGAACTTTGCATGCCGGATGGTGCGGGATCAACTTACACCTGACTTCATTCGAGTCATTGAATTATCTGTCACATTCACGTTCTCTGGCCGTGCTCCCAGCAGGGTCGCAATGATGTAGCCTTTTCTAGTACGACAATTTTCTAGTTTAGTCGGAGAATGCTGAAAAGGGGTTGTTGAGAGCTTTTTTATTAAGCATTGTGTTTGGAGTAGTGAGGAGGCAATACTAAAAGTGTTGGGTTCTAGTTCTGACGTACGGTCCTGGGAGAAAAGTGAAAAGATGACGTTACTTGATTTTAGTTTGTATTTCGTTAACCATGGGTTGGTCAAATGCCCTTTCTCTTAGCAAAACAGAAGTTTATAAAATTTGCTACATTGCCTCTTTTCATGTTTTCTATATTCCTTGTCGATTTAGAGATATCCGACAGCAAAAGTTATTAATTTTCCCCAAAAGCAAATTCAATCTCATATTTTTTGTCAGTATTTGATTCTAGCTCGCAAGCTCTTCCGTATACAACCACCAGAATAAATTCCGTGAAGACAATGTTAAAATAATTTATTGCAATCTTGTACGAGTTTTTTTATTTGTTCTTCTTGTGGGGTCGTGTTGTTACTTTACAGAATACAATTTTGCGTGATTTTGTTCAGTAACATTATTGCTGTTGCAGGTCGCTAGAAGATGTTTGTTCTCAGTGTATAAGGATTTTTTAACACACCACGCGGGGAACGCGGTATCCCGTGCTTATTTTCCGTGTGCGAAACATCGCGGAGTGTGTGCGAAATACCTGTAACGAATCGCAATTTTTTCGTCTTGTCGAAATCTTTATTACTTACAAACAATAGTGTTCCGTTGTCCAAATCTTTATTATTTATAAACAAGTGTTACGGCACTGAGTAGAATCTATTTACTCTTGCACAAGGAAGGTATTTTTAGTTGTTTGATGTTTAGTTTATATTCCCTTTTGTTATTTACGTTAGTAAACACGCACTTAGCCCCTTAGCAACCAACCATCTAAATACTGCTTTAAGAGCACGTCCATAGCAACGGCCGCTAAAATATTTTTAATGGACTCTCGAGCATTTTAGCGGCCGTTGCTATGAACACTATGGACTCTCGGGTTTAGATTCTGCTTGCATTAGTAGAAAAATGATTCAACTGTCTGATCACAAACAAAGCATTCAGTACCACCAAACCTTGCTACAGACAATCAAGAGTAATGACAATTCTGAACTCGCGAAAATGATAAAAGTTTATTTTTAATAAGCGATAAACTAAAATAACAAAAAATAACAAAAATCATTGTATGTAACTCGTCCTCTATTAGTCTTTAAGGACTTAGCCGGAAGTTTAACTACTCGGCTTCGCTATCGCTCCGCCTCGCAGTTAAACTTCCGGCTGCGTCCTTAAAGACTCGTTTAGAGGACTCGTAACATATTATATTACTTGATGGATTGCGTTTCGCTCACGGCGTGTTTAAAAGTAGTATACGCAGCACAAAAACGATGTGATCCACAAACTCGCCTCGTGCGTGAACCACCTGTTTGGCGCCCTTGTTACGTCATCAACTCTTTCCCGCCCCGTCCCACAGCGCAGCGAGCGTGAACTCGGCGGCGACGCTGGCGGCGGCGACGGCGACGGCGACGACGGCGCTGACGGCGTCGCCCAGCTTCCGCGTCGGGCGTGACGCGTCTGTCGGTGACGCGGCGCAGCGGGCGGCGGCGCAGCAGCGCGGACAGCACGGCGCCGCCGCCCACGCCCGGCCCCGACGCGCCGCACCACAAGGACCTGTCGCCCTCGCCCACCTTCGACGCGCGCCAACGCCCGCCTCTCGCGCTCAAGCGCACTCAGGCCAGTTCCGCCTCCACGCTCGACCCCGCGCTCCCGACTCAACCCCGCGCTCCCGACTCAACCCCGCGCTCCCGACTCACCCGCCCCGCAACCCCGCGTTCCACTCAACCCCCGCGCTTCAGACTCAACCCCCGTGCTTCAGACTCAACCCCTGCTCGACTCAACCCTCGGCGCCCCACTCAACCTCCCGGCTCAACCCCGCGCTCCCGACTCGACTCCGCGTTCCCGACTCAACCCCGCGCTCCCGGCTCAACCCCGCGCTCCCGACTCAACCCCGCGCTCCCGGCTCAACCCCGCGCTCCCGACTCCACCGGGCGCTAAATAAAATTATTGCAAACAATAACCCTATATTATTTGGTAGAATCATATGCATGATATTGTTCGTGATTGCTCTTTCGGTCAATACTTTTCATGATGTGTAGTTGATTCGTGTCCGTATCGACAATCATTTCTGAAAGTTTTCGCAATATTACAAGTACCTATACTTTGATTTTAAAATATGAAATTCGATAGCGAACAGAAATATATTTACATACATAAAAACTTAGGAAGCTCTGTCTCTCTTGTTGTCTGGGCTGCTGTTTGTTCGGGCTTTTAAAAAAAATCTAACTATAGAATGCATTTATTTTATTATCTACATCCTGGAGCTCTGCGAAGCTCAGTAAAAGGCTAATACTAACAGTTTCAGGATTTCAATTAGATATAAGGGAAAGGTATAGAGACGCTTTCAACATACACATTTTATGAAAGGAATTTGTTATACAACAATGTCGCTGGAAAGAGAGGTCAAAATGCACTAGTCCACTGTGCTGAATAATTGTAGATCGACCAACTGCGTGAAAGGAGGAAACGACTGTTTTGAACACCATGAAATGTCTAAACGAAATTCACAAATTTGGACACTTGTGCATATAAGCCGAGTATTAAATGTCTTTCTCAACAATTGCAAACCAATTTCTACTGAAATTCATAACATTATTTCATGCACTTAACAACAAATTATTTTATTAGTTAAATATTGTACGTTTAATATCCATTAATTTTATTTGATCACTAAATGCTTTTATTTAAAATTATTTTTTTAAAACACATTTACATTTCCAAAACCCGCTTCAACCTTAAACGTAAGTTTTCTTATTTGTCGAAATAAAAAGTACATATGGTTTCTTGATACAAATTTAATACTTTTCATTCTTTAGTAGGAATGGAGGGGGGCTAAGAGTCAGCATTGCCCCGAGCGAAGAATTGTCTCGCTCCGGCATTGCCCGAGATCGAATGACACTAAAGTGCACAGAGGGAAGGTCGTGGGAATACATAGAATTTGAATTTCGTTGTAGGCACCTTCATTCTCATTTTTTTTACACTGAGCGTGATTTCGCCAAGTGTCCAAGTCCATCTCCCCCAACCGCCAGCTCCGGCGGGTGGGGTGTCGTGCGATGGGTGGGGTGGGGTGTCGTGCGAGGGGTGGGGTGTCGTGCGAGGGGTGGGGTGTCGTGCGAGGGGTGGGGTGTCGTGCGAGGGGTGGGGTGCGTGCGAGGGGTGGGGTGGGGTGTCGTGCGAGGGGTGGGGTGGGGTGTCGTGGTGGGGTGTCGTGCGAGGGTGGGGTGCGTGCGAGGTGGGGTGTCGTGCGAGGGTGGGGTGTCGTGCGAGGGTGGGTGTCGTGCGAGGGTGGGGTGTCGTGCGAGGGGTGGGGTGACGTGCGAGGGGTGGGATGGGGTGGGGTGGGGGGTGGGGGGGGGGGGGGGGCGCGGGAAGCGGTTCCGCATGGAAACGAAGGCCGCCCGCTGGGCATCATCGTGGGCGGCTTCATCTTCTGCTGGCTGCCCTTCTTCACCATGTACGTGGTGCGCGCCTTCTGCGTGCCCTGCATCCACCCCGTCGTCTTCTCCGTCCTCTTCTGGCTGGGCTACTGCAACTCCGCCATCAACCCCTGCATCTACGCGCTCTTCAGCAAGGACTTCCGCTTCGCCTTCAAGCGCATCATCTGCAGGTGAGCACGAGTTTTTACGGTGCCTCCTACTGCACGCCGGCTTAATCATCAATTGATCAGTACCTCGGAACCGTGAGCGGTAGCTCAGGGCACCTACTGATGCCACTGCAGCACCTCTCACCGGAAGGTCCTAGGTTCCCACTCCCCACGGCGGCAGGATTTTCGACACTAGCTTTTCAGCTAGGTCGAAGTCAGTCGCTGTCTGGAGGAGAATTCTAGCGGCCGGCTGCTCTGATCGGTAGTTTTCCGTGGTTACTCCGGTCAACACCAGGCGAATGCCGGAGCAGTACCCTAACAAACGGGCCACGGACCGCGCGCGATCTGTTCTTCGTCTTCCTTGTCTTATCCTCTCCCCTTACACACACACTTACACTAACATGCACTACACTACCACATATTCCGGGAGACCGGTTGCACCAGCTGGGGCGGTACCCCGCTGATGGGAGAGTCCTGGTTAGGGGGAAACCCCACTAGCTAACGGTAGGTCGGCGTCGGATCTCGCCATCCAGCGGGGGAAGATCACCACCATTTCCCGAGAAAAAACATTCACTACACTAACGGAACTAATGACCAAAGCTGTTGACACGCCCGGAAACACAAAAAAATCAATAAATAAATCAATCAATCAAGTACCTCTGATCCGGAGGTCCAAGGCTTCCATTCCCAATGGTGGCAACATTTTCGACACTAGCTTCATAACTACGTCGAATTGAGTCACTGTCTGGAGGAGAATTCTAGCGGCCGCCTGCTCTGATAGGCAGTTTTCCGTGGTTTCTCCGATCAACACCAGGCGAATGCGGGAGCAGTACCCAAACAAATGGGCCACCGACGGCGCGCGATCTTCCCTTCCTCTTCCTTTTCCAATCCTCTTCCCTTACACACACACTTACACTAACATGTACTACACTACCACATATGCCGGGAGACCGGTCGGGAGCTTAGAGCTTGTCCCGACTGGGGCGGTGCCCCGCTGGTGGCGAGATACTTGGTGGGGATAACCACGCAAGCCGCCGGATCTCACCATCTAGCAAAGGAAGATCTCGTCCACCGCACGCAATAAAAAGCATGCACTTCACTTACGGGCCAATGATATTAAGAGTAGACGCGCCCAGAATCACTAATCAATCAATCGACGGAGTGAACGCTGTCGGTAGGTTGAAGACATTACTCTACTAGTAAAATAGGAGTTATGAATGTTGATCTGAGTGAAATGATGGTATTTGTGGTAATTTGTCTGTACCGTCTATGTCCCAGTTGCTGGTGAAAACATTGGCATCTTACACTATTCCTTATTTACCGTTTAATTAAATCATTACAAAAGTTAATTTTTCCCCCCTTTAAACTTTGAGATCCGTTCGTATCTTGTTTTTATATCAACTTCATAAGAAAATTAAACTTCATTGCCACTTAAATTCACCACTTTTATTTCTCATGTCACACAGTTTCGGGAGCTTTTCAATCTAGTTCAATTGCTTGCTACATTCACCCTGGATCGACATTATTTTTCTATAAAATATAAATTTCTGCTAGAAATATTGTATCTGAAATGTATCTGAATGAAGAGGGTGGCCTTTCAAGAAAAGAAAACAAATAAACATGCACATTTTATGCTTTATTGCAAACAGGAAGTTGCCTCTCCTTCCTCGGGGCTGCCCGCGTACCCACAACAATGCCACGTGCACGTGGGACGTGACCTGCACTTAATGCGGATGGATAGAGATTCGTGTTCGCTCCACGGTGTACACTCTCGCTACATGCACAATTTTGTCGCAATCCTTCGGCTGTGCGTTGCCATGGCGACGGAACGTGCCGCTTCCTCTAAAATAAAATATGGCTGAGCGTGAAACAAGGCGTGAGTGTTGTCATGAATTTCTCTTCTTCACGTTCATCGCAAACGTGTTGTTGTAAACAAAGGTACCCTGTATAATAAAGGGTTTTATCTACGCACGTTAAGTTAATGCAAATGATTGTCTAGAGTGATTTATTTGCTGCGCGTGATATGTGTATTATTTAATTTCACCGTGTAGATATGGAAAAAGTCAAGATTTACCACAAGCTGTTTTTTAGTATTAGCTTTTTCTGGTAGAGAAATGTTAGATTTCAAAACGTGTTTCGAATATACGTGCACTGAATAAAAATGTTGACGTGTTAGGATTATACGTTAATTCTCCCTTCTATTCATAAAGTAGTACTTAACTGACGTACAGGAATTGAAACTAGAATACAGTATTGAGAAGAAGCATTTCTACAATTTGTTAAATTTCGGTCGTTAAGTATTATCTTTTCAATTTGACATTTATATCTTGCCACCTCACTCAAAGCACTGACCATAATATTATTTATTTAATTAAAAAACAATTAAATTCATTTTATCCCAACAAAAGTGGGACTAATGAATAAACATGGAATCAGACTCCTCTTGAAATTAAATAATTTTACCCTCATGTATTCACCTTGTCGAAAATATATTACATGTTCATATTAATTGATAAACAAGCAAGACAAAACTCATTACATCCCAATACCAAAATGCACGTTTTCATCTGTATTGCGGACTATGCAACTTCTCATAGGTATGTGCATATGGCCGCTTCTGTTTGAGTGGGAATTCATACTTTTCACTCTCTCGCTACAGAATTGCGAGAAAGTTATATAATGCTGCAAGAAAAACAGCAATTTCCGGCCGAAAAACGCTTATTGACGCGCCTTGATAACGAAAAAGTGGATAGATCCAGTTGCTTAATTTTCGGAAATATTCCTCCAACACGTGGTGTAATAGAGTGTTTTGTGGGTCCTTGATAGCGAAAAATCCATTGACGGCAAAACGTCTGTCCGTCACTCTGTCCGTTCATCTGTCAAGAACGCTAGGGGCTAAACTGTTCAGACGATTTTCTCCGAAATATTCCTCAATCGATCTCGCTTATGCCGCGACCCCTTGAATTTGAAACTGATATTGCAATTGCCGGGGGCGTACTTTACATGAAGCCCATGGGACATTTTCAAAAAAAGTCTCCATTGTTTATCATTAAATTTTGTTATTGAATAGTGTGAAGGACGTTTAAGAGAATTGTACACGTCTCACGTTCGTTAAAAACCTTAATATTTCGAAAATTGCAAAAGTCCAAAATGTTTTCGGAGTGTACCTACAACTAAAATAATAAAAATAGAGTTTTTACCTTAAAGAACTCTGTTACTTAAAGATAAATTTTGAAATAAGGTCACGTACAACTTTTCAAAAATTTGAGTGCTTTTCTCGTAATTTTCCGTGAAAATACGCGCGAGAAAGTACGTGGTGTTTTAGCACCTCTGGTTGCTTTTTTGTTGCTTGAAGATTGTCTCCGCTATCCAGGCGAAAAGACCTCTCTCGTAATGTAGTTGTCGGATAATTGTACCATCCTGTTCTGGCCTTCCTTGGGGAGACGAGTCCTGGAGACGGCACCAGAAAAACGGACCTATCTGATGTCTTCGCCCACGAGCCCTGCTCAGGAACCGCCCCTGTGTTGTGTGGACCTTCTTTAAAACTAAAATGACCAAGTGCTAACAAGCGTTGCCGCTGCAGTGATTCTGATCAGGAGGTACTAAGTTCGAGTCATAACAGTGGCAGGATTTTTGACACTAGTTTGTGAACTAGGTGGAATTCAGACTCCGTCTGGAGGAGAATTCTAGCGTTCGGCTTCTCTGATTGATAGTATTGCGTGGGTTCTCCTATCAAAACAAGGGGAATTATGGAGCAGTATCTTAACAAAAGACTGTCGGTCCGCATGCGATCTTACCTTCTTCACTTTTGTACTCTACAATCACTTTCCTCATACACACACATTTACACTTGTCTAAAGTTGATCTGGCGCCCTATTTGCGGAAATACCTGGAAGAAAGGAACCCCACCCCAGCCGACGTATTGGTCGACACCGGATCTTGCAATCTAGCGGAAAGGGAAAATCACTACCACCAAGATATAACACGTTCTACACTTACTAACTACATCGAGAGTTCATGCCCTCATGAATCATAAAACAACCATTCAACAAATCAATGATTAAAGGTTTAAAGGTAACTATTTGCCTATTTGGGAGCACCGGTTTTCGCCCTGAGGAAGGTCGCAGAACGGCCGAAACGTTGGCAAATGTTCCTAGGACAGCCATGACATGAATGACATGAATCCACTGACTCCGCGGAAGCCTACGCCTTCGAAGAAGCCGGGAAGCCTTCGAAGGAGCGTGCCTCTGCGGAGGGTTGATTGATTGATTTTTGCGTGTTTCCGGGCGCGTCAACTGCTTTGGTCATTAGTCTCGTTTGTGTAGTACATGTTTTTTTTCGCGGGAAATGGCGCTGATCTTCCTCCGCTGGATGGCGAGATCCGGCGCCGACCTACGGTCGGCTAGTGGGGTTGCCCCCTAACCAGGACTCTCCCACCAGCGGAGCACCGCACCAGACGGAACAAGCCCTAAGCTCCCGACCGATCTCCCGGAATATGTGGTAGTGTAGTGCATGTTAATGTGTGTGTAAGGGGAGAGGATAGGACAAGGATGAGGAAGGACAGATCGCGCGCGGTCCGTTGCCCGTTTGGTAGGGTACTACTCCGGCATTGGCCTGGTGTTGATTGGATAAACCATGGAAAACTACCAATCAGAGCAGCCGGCCGCTAGAATTCTCCTCCAAACAGCGACTGAATTCGACCCAGCTGAAAAGGTAGAGTCGAAAAACCTGCCGCTGTCAGGACTCCAACCTAGGACCTCCCGATCAGAGGTTCTGCAGTGACATCAGTTAATGCACTGAGCTACCGCTCCCGGTACGTGCCTGTTTGGGAGCCCCTGCTTTCGCCCTGAGGAAGGTCGCAGAGTGGCCGAAACGTGGGCACATGTTCCTAGGACAGTCATGAATCCATTGACTACGCTCTGGCGTTCGGAGGAGCGCGCGTCTGCGGAGGGCGTGGCCCTGACGGAGGCTGCGCGGGCGCGGTTGCAGGTGCTTCTGCAACCGGGGCGCCGTGCGGCAGCGCAGCGGGCGACGCGGCTCGGACGGGTCGCAGCTGGGCGCGCTGCGCGGAGGCACGGACCGCGCGCGCTCGCCCTCCTACACGCCCGCCCCGGGCGGCGGCGGCGGCGGCGCCGGGGGAGGAGCGGGCGGCGCGGGCGGCGGCGGAGGCGGCGGCGGCGGCGCGGGCGCCGACGCGAACGCGCCTCTGGCCGCCGGCGGCGCCCGACTTCGCCCACGCCTCCAACTCCCTCGGCGACGACAGCGACCCGGGCAATGATCCCGTCTCCGACTCCAGGTGAGCTCACCGCCCATCAAGTGCTCCCTTCTTTGTTGTCCGAATGACATTTCTGTCCACTTGATAGCTGAGGGAGGGAGGGGATTGAGCGATATTACCTCTTACTCGCCCGCCAGACATGTGGTCATGAGGTCGTTCCTGCATCACATCACGGCATCAGGAGCTGTGAGAAGAAACAAAACGCAATGAGAGCAGACAGCAGTAGACGACACAGCACCGTAAACCCGACATATAAACAGAAACGTAATGACGCCAAATGACGCTCTTGGCCACTTGGTGCTCGACGTTTTTCAATTGTCAGTTGCTTCGTGCTGTAAAATTTCTCCCTCAACTCTCTCTCCTCTCTCTCTCTCCACTCTCTCTCCTATCTCTCTCCACCCTCTCTCCCCTCTCTCTCCTCTCTCTCCTTCTCTCTCCTCTCTCTCCTCTCTCTCCTCTCTCTCCTCTCTCTCCTCTCTCTTCTCTCTCTCCTCTCTCTCCTCTCTCTCCTCTCTCTCTCCTCTCTCTCCTCTCTCTCCTCTCTCTCCTCTCTCTCCTCTCTCTCCTCTCTCGCCTCTCTCGCCTCTCTCGCCTCCCTCTCGCCTCCCTCTCGTCTCTCTCTCTCTCTCTCTCTCTCTCTCCTCTCTCTCTCCTCTCTCTCCTCTCTCTCTCCTCTCTCTCTCCCCTCTCTCTCCTCTCTCTCCTCTCTCTCTCCTCTCTCTCTCTCTCTCTCTCTCTCTCTCTCTCTCTCTCTCTCTCTCTCTCTCTCCTCTCTCTCTCTCTCTCTCTCCTCTCTCTCTCCTCTCTCTCTCCTCCTCTCTCTCTCTCTCTCTCTCCTCTCTCTCCTCTCCTCTCTCTCCTCTCTCTCTCTCCTCTCTCTCCTCTCTCTCCTCTCTCTCTCCTCTCTCTCTCCTCTCTCTCTCCTCTCTCTCTCCTCTCTCTCTCTCTCTCTCTCCTCTCTCTCTCTCTCTCTCTCTCTCTCTCTCTCTCTCTCTCTCTCTCTCTCCTCTCTCTCTCCTCTCTCTCCTCTCTCTCTCCTCTCTCTCTCCTCTCTCTCTCCTCTCTCTCCTCTCTCTCTCCTCTCTCTCTCCTCTCTCTCTCCTCTCTCTCTCTCTCTCTCCTCTCTCTCCTCTCTCTCTCTCTCTCTCTCTCCTCTCTCTCTCCTCTCTCCTCTCTCTCTCCTCTCTCTCTCCTCTCTCTCCTCTCTCTCCTCTCTCTCTCTCTCTCCTCTCTCTCTCTCTCTCCTCTCTCCCTTCTCTCCTCGCTCTCCTTCTCAATCGCTCTCTCTGCCCTCTCTCTCTTCATCGTGCTCTCTCTCTCCTCTCTCTCGCTCTCTCTCACTCTCTCCTACTCTCCTCTTCTCCTCTCTCTCCTCTCTCCCCTTCTCTCCTCTCTCCTCTCTTAGAAAGCATTGTCGACAGTGCTGAAACATTTAGAAACAGACCCGTCGCCGCGATCGGTTGTTGTCTAGTGAAAGGCGAGTGGACTCAGGCCACTGTTGCAGGCCACCACGGGCAATACTTTTAGAAGAATCCCCCTGCTTTACCAGTACACTGACTGAGAAGGACAGAGAGAGAAGTGAGAATCTTGTCGAAGGTGATTCGTGTCCCTGAGGAGGGCTGTGCTGCTCGCAGGTGACCGCCGCCTGCCCTGCTCGCCCCGCCCGCCCCGCCGCGCCCGGCGCGCCGCCCGCCGCCGCCCCCGCCCGCGACCGCGCCCCCGGCCACAACGCGCACGACGACGCTGCCGTGGTGAGTACGGGACACACACACACATCTATTCTGTATTTCTTTCAAATGATACTTTATATTTGTCTGACTATGGAATTGTCTGGCTTTATAAACTATATGTTGACTTTCAATGACTATTTTTTCATCTATATTACATTATTTATTCCAATAACTTCGTTTAACAATGTAACAACGTTTCGGGAACATATTTTTCCCATCTCCAGGTTCTAAATTCAACATTAACAACAAAACGAAGTTACAATTAACCTTATTTAATATCTTAAAAATAATTTTTGAAATTTTACTACAGACAAAATTTTTAAGTGTTATGATTTATTAACATTTTAGAATTGTCGAGAATGTTTAACAGGCATTTCATGTAGAAATAAATTGGTTATTTTCTTTTAATGTTGAATTATAGAACCTGAAGATGAGAACAATATTCCCGAAACGTTCACATTTTTAGATGAAGTTTTTGGTTAAAAAAATTATAGAAAAGGGAACAAATAAAAATACAATTTTAATTGTAAATTGGCCAGAGACAAAATATAATATATTCTATGTATAAATAAAAGGGAGTGTGTGTATGTCTGTCACATATAGACGCAAAAACTACTCGATCGATTTCTCCGAAATGTTCACACTTTGTTCTTAGTAGAATCGGAACTATTTAAAAAGTGGTTTGCATTAAACCGGATATGTGGAGGCTTTGTTTTTGCAAATTTAATCAACGAGCTGGGTTCTACGCCGCTCTCAGACGACCTTGTTTGAAGTGCGATCTACGTATATCTTTTTGAACTACACGCCTCACTTGGACTCACAATATCGAATAACATGGAAGTTGCGATCTAGAAAGCAGAAAATCTGAACTAAATACATGCGGTACGCAACAAAATTCGGTTTTGTGATTTGAAGTATAATGTTGTAAAGTGTAGTCAACACCTAGTTAATGTTTATTGAATAAACTGATGTTGAACTTGAATGTATTTATTAAACGCAATGCATTCCCGAGTACGCTAGTAGTGCATAGATTGGCAATGGCTACATTGGACGCAGGGGTAGAAGTGAAGCCAAGAAATTGAGCAGGGCGCTATATTACTATCAGCCCGTTCTGAGGCGTTGTTCTTCTTTCAGGCGTTGTACTTCTTGTTCAGTTGTTTTCTTCTACTTCTTTTGGTGATAGAGTTATAATCGTAATAAAATGAACCGTGTTTGATATACGGATGTAATTTTAAACGTTTTGAGTGTCCTTTATCGGATGATATTGAAAATATTTCTCTATATTCGTAACCATTGCACTTCCATAACCTCAATTGCGCTCTCTATAATACCTGATATAGTACACATTTCTGAGCGGCGCAGGAAACAACGAAGACTTCTTTGGAGCTAACGTTCTAGCATTAAATAGTTTAATGATCAAAATTAGATGTCCTAGCTCGCTCACACTGGCAGAGTGTACCATGGAAAAATGGTAAATCAAATTCCTTAAAAAAATTAACAAATAAGTGGCATTTAAAACTTAACTTTTCTCTGCTGTATGTTGAATGAAAAATTATAGTATATGTATTCATGGATACTTGTCACATGATTAAATTAGATTTAATTTCCTAGCTGATAAACTATACTTTGCAGTAATTATTACATTAATGATTATTTATTGATATTTTTATTTTGCAAAATAAGAAAAATTGCTGTTCGCAAACAAATAAAGATCAAGCAGCAAAAAATAAACTTTAAGTACTGGAAGACTTAAAGTATAAAGTATATGGCTCTCCGTATAAGTGAAGACAGGAGTTGCCATATGTGACGGTCTATTAAGACGCGCCCAATGTTTTTTTTTATTAGAAAAAGACGCTTGATTTGCAATACGGAGGCAAGGACAAACAAGTGAAGGTGCAATGGTGAAATGTAATAAATCGCAATTATTCACGTTATCGGAAACGAAGATTAAAACGGACTATGGGGACGGCAACAAATAAAATTATGACAATTTTTGACCATAAAAACATGTCACCAAGTTGTTCTGTCCAATAGGAAATAGAATTCGTAACGATATGAAATATTATACATTGTAAGAAGACCGTCAGATGTTATAAAAAGGTGACAAACAGAACTGTATTTATTTATTTATTAAATAAAGGACACCCAGAGTTTTTAAAATAAACCACGAACAATATCATTAATTGGGAACATAAATAGTGTGTAACATAAATAGAGTGAGTAACATAAATAAATGTGTAAAAACGAAAGAACATTGTAATGAACAAGTCGTCCTTTGTTTTGTTTTTTTTAAAAAACAACTATTAAGACGCGCCCAATGTTTATTTTTTTTATTAGAAAAAGACGCCTGATTTGCAATACGGAGGCAAGGACAAACAAGTGAAGGTGCATTGGTGAAATGTAATAAATCGCAATTATTCACGTTATCGGAAACGAAGTTTAAAACGGACTATGGGGACGGCAACAAATAAAATTATGACAATTTATGACCATAAAAACATGTCACCAAGTTGTTCTGTCCAATAGGAAATAGAATTCGTAACGATATGAAATATTATACATTGTAAGAAGACCGTCAGATGTTATAAAAAGGTGACAAACAGAACTGTATTTATTTATTAAATAAAGGACACCCAGATTTTTAAAATAAACCACGAACAATATCATTAATTGGGACATAAATAGTGTGTAACATAAATAGAGTGAGTAACATAAATAAATGTGTAAAAACGAAAGAACATTGTAATGAACAAGTCGTCCTTTGTTTTGTTTTTTTTAAAAAACAACTTGGTCATAACATATAACTTCTAGGGACGCAGTCGAGCCGAGTTACGAGGACGATCGGTGGTTAAGCCGCGGACGATGAAAGTGTGTTGAATTCGAATGTTGAAATGGAGCGGAAAAATTGAGGATGTTACTGTTTACATTTAGTGTGGAATAGGATATGGATGCTGGAGATCCCGAGGTTGCAGAACTACAGCAAAGGGAATTGCAGATAAACATTCATTATTCTATTCTTAATAGGCCTATTCTTAATTCTTACAAGGCCAAGAATATCCTTTTATTTTAAGGTATTGAGAGAGCATGGCTATGCATAAACTTTTAAGGATTAAATTAATTGATATTGTAGTAAATTGACAAAGTGCACTTGCTTAATGATGAAAATTTCTATTGGTGAAAGCAAAACAAATTAATTGTAAATATTATTGCTCGGATCATGAAAAGGGTTTTACATGTATTTGTCTGTTATTTTTTAAAGTAGCCAAGAACGGAAGATTCTCGCCAACATTTCAAATAAATCAGAATAAATTCAGAATGAAGATATTTAATTTTAATTAAAAAACCTATGATTCATTATTTCCGACGCTATTATCACAGCAAAAAAATTCGAATTCATACCTCTTTCCAAAGCAGTAATATTATTAACCTCGATTCTCTATATAGGGTCGATTCGCGTACCCACGACTTCAAAGAAATTTGTTAGAATGTGCTTTACAATGGGTAAATAATTGCGAACGGGTTTATTTATTTGTGTAATTTCAGGAAGGCATATTTAGAAGGGGTTGCGGGAATATATATTTATTATAGATATATATAGAAACCATGACATATATTACCTTTTCCCGCTTGCCAATATAGCAGGGGCAGCACTCCCAATCTAGTTCTATATTCTCGTATTTGTGATAAGAACTCGCCTTGCTACAAATGATGGATGTGTCTAGCGCACGGCCACCATTTTTTAAATAAAGTAGTATTGCGAAACTTCCATCAGAAGATTGATGAAATAATTTGTCTTGTAAAGATCAATTTTTGGCTGAGATGGTCGAGTGTGAGCAACCCTTACCGCAGCAGCCTCTCTGGCTGGGAGTTCCTAGAGTTCTGGACTTCGAGACCCGTCGGGGGCGAATGTCTTACACAGACTATGGAATTCATGAATTAAAATCGTTAAATTCATTAAATTCAGAATTTTTATGTAATATTTTGTTCAATAAATTTGTAGATGTTTTATACTTATCCGTAAGGCCAAAAACCTTTTTCCTCTTGTCTGTTCAATCTCAAATATTTACTATTTGCACTTTAGTAAAATGTTTGCCGTTCCCTAGAGTATGTGTATGAAAAAAGAGGAATTGCTACGGAAGAACAATATTTCCAGTGCATATAATGTAATCTTTGTCATGTGTATTCATATTTTCTTTACCCTTTGCATTTTTATTACGCAATATGGATGCGGTATTGCATTTAATGACATTTTTCAATAGGTGTTTTGTATATGGTGCCTTTCCTTCAGTTATATCCGAGAATATAAGTTTTGTTTTCCGTACTTAAAATACCAGTACATCTTCATTCATAATAGTGTTTTACAGTTTCGTACTTGGGAATTCTAAAAAGTATAATGTTAATAATTATCTTTTACATCTATCTAGGACAATCTGCACATTTCAATATACATTTCCGCCTTCAAACATTTTTAAACAAAAAATTATATTATAGCACAGATAACTTTTCGCTAACGACCCATTATTTGCGCTTTTTTTGTCATTCTGTGAAACATTTCAACAATAGTATTGCTCATACTTATAATATTCCTATTTTCAATTTAGATTTTTAATGCATTCACCATTAATGTATGTTTAAGATTTAATTTTCTTTGTCATGTCAATATATCGTAATGTCATAACTATAGCCCGGAAGTTCAGGCATTTATTTTACCTAAAAAGACATTCAAAAGGGCACTTATTCTAGTTTAATAGTACAGTTTTAATAGTACAATGATACATTCACATTTAAAACGAATTATGGCAAAACATTAATTAAAATTATTAACATTTTCAATCTAACTCTAAAATTTACATAATTAAATCATCAATTAAATCCTAAATAAGTATCGCCCTCACTATTCGCGCATTCCGGTCCCGCACAGTGGGAGGCCTTTTGATTCCTTTCTTCCCATCCTCGCGCCCACCCACCCCCATCCGCAAGTGACTCTCATTTTGCTTCTCGCGGCCTCTGCCTCTCCTCCCTGGGGATCTCCTTTAACGCCCGCCCATATTGCCCCTCCCTTTTATTGGCGCTCCTCTCCGCGCGCGCTACCCCTTCGGCACAGTGGGTCCACACGCAAACCAGCCGGTCACAACAATTTCTTCGGTTTTCAAACACTCTGGCTAAAATGTAAGAGTACCATGAACAAATGCAGATCAAAAATAAAATAATAACAATAATAACAATAATAACAATTAATAACAATAATAACAATAATAACAATAATAACAATAATAACAATAATAACAATAATAATAATAATAACAATAATAACAACAATAATAATAACAATAATAAAATAATAATAATAATAATAATAATAATAAAATATAGCCGTCTGTATTCTTAAATATTTTTATAAAGGTATAAAAATCGGCTATTTTTCTTACTGAACGAGGTGTACCTTCAGGTCTGAAGACCTGCCACTTCCGCTATTACTCCATTTCGTAAATAAAACATAAAAATAAACTCCCATTACCCTTGAAATCAGTCTTCTATTTTACGTTCGCAATGCTCTGTAATGGCTCGTAACATCTCAATCTTATCAAGCGCGCACTGTCTAATTATTTGACTAGAGAATGTTGAGCGTTGTTAAAACCGGTAGCGGTAGCTTAGTGCATCAACTGATGTCACTGACCGGGAGGTCCTAGGTTCGAGTCCTGACAGCGGCAGGATTTTCGACACAAGCTTTTCAGCTAGGTCGAATTCAGTCGCTGTCTGGAGGAGAATTCTAGCGGCCGGCTGCACTGATCGTTAGTTTTCCGTTGTTTCTCCGATCAACGCCAGGCGAATGCCGAAAGCAGTACCGACTGGGGCGGTGCCCCGCTGGTGGGAGAGTCCTGGTTAGGGGGAACCCCACTAGCCGACGGTAGGTCGGTGCCGGATCTCGCCATCCAGCGGGGGATGATCACCGCCATCTCCCGAGAAAAGAACATGCACTACACTAACGGGAACCCGGAAACAAGAAAATCAATCAATCAATCAATTGAGCATTGTTAAATAAAAATTTCAACTATTTTTGTCTCCTTTTGAATCGTTTTGGACCAGTGTATGCAATTCCTTACCACTCCTCTCTGACCGGAAGAAGCGAGATGAGCAGAGGCGGGGAGGGTGTGGCAGGGCGGCGCAGGGCGAGAAGGGGCGGGGCAGGAGGAGAGGAGGCTCCAATCTATGAGTGTACTCGGCCCCCGGCCTTCCAGCCGACCGGTCCACTTGGCCCAAGTTCATAAAGTGATAGACTCTTTGAAGTACATTCGACGTCTTCCTCGTAAAGCTGAAATGTGTTGGGTCTAGAAGGGAGCAGAAGGGGAGGAAAAAGGAAGAACAGGGAGCGTTATATTTCTCCACGACCCCTATAAAACACATCGTCGTTCATATTTCACCGTAACGATTGGCAAAGCATCGTTTGAATTCGACCACTGGAGGGACTACCTGAATTTGGAAGCTCTTTTTATCTGAAGCTAAAGAGACCTTACAATTACATTTTGAAAGCTCTTGATAACAGGAAGAATATTTAGATCCCAGAACTCGAAAAGCATGCACTCAATTCGCTCTATGTTTTTCTAGTAATATCCCTTTAAACATTTTTTACAGACAGAGAAAAAAGTGTTAATTGCAAAAAAAGACGCGCCTTGGGTCTTAACGCTTGGAAGAAGGATGCAATGTCACAATTTTTAACACTCTGCTACACACTGCTCGTTTCCGAGCTGGAGTTACAAATGTTGTGTCGCGGTACACTGGTGTGCCATGAATGATCCACTAGTGAATCGCGAGAAAATGGGGAAAATTATTATTATTATTATTATTATTATTATTATTATTATTATTATTATTATTATTATTATTATTATTTTATTGTAAGTTGTAAAATTGAAGAAAAATCGCGTTTTACCATATAAGAAGGGAATATATTGGAAATCAAGGTGTACTGCTTTATAATAGTTTCCTCGCTATAAATTCTAATGACTTCAAACAAGTGCTTTAATCCCTCACAGGTATTTTATTAGAAATAATTTGATAATTATGTAGGTGTAACAGTATATTTTAAATTGCATTAAAATACATTAGTGAGAATCAGATTTTAAAACGATGCAAGCTCTTTTAGAACGATATGTTGAAATGGGACGTATTATGAGCTCCTACATTTAAAACCCTTAAAACGCTCTGAAGAAAAAATGTTTGGTAATTCATAATTTTTATTTCGTTCAAAGGAATCTTTCTTTAATATGTCTAAAAAATACTGGATAAAAATTAAATTCAATCAAGAAGTGTAGCTTTAAACTCGAAATATTAGTTTAAACCACCCTTATATAAACTGAATAATAGACCTATTCAGTTCCACGAGTGATACGCATGCAAAATCTTTCCTAACAAAACTCGACGTAGTTTCTGAAAAATAAAGTATCTTTTAAATCAGGATTCTTTCATAATGTAATGTTGAAGTTATTTTGGAAATATCTTCTATAAATTGATGACGTATGTGTGAAATATTAACGAGTAATCATTTATGTTATAAAGAGAGACTCTGGAATCGCAAGGAATTGCAACATTTTCGGAAAAAGTGTGGAAAAGCATACATCGCAATCAGATGTGATAAATTGCAGATTGAGCTGCAATGGGAATGATTCTGAAGATAACTGCAAAGAGCATGATAGATATGTGATTTGACTTAATGAAACCTCATCCATTTCCGTAGAGTGCGCGAAAACAATACCGTTATTCTTTTATTAAATGTACTGATGTAACCTAAATCGAATGAAATAGTTTCTGTTCCGGTTTCAGTTTCAATTTTTAAAAGAGTTTCATAATGTCATGTAATATGTTACGCCGTGTTCACATTCGAGAAGTGGCATATACAACATGTCTGACTTTTTCAAGAGAACAAACATTACGATTTTTTTACAATATGGATGTTTTTTATTTGGGCCGAAAATTATTTTTAAATTATGTAATAAAAATAATGAATATAATTTGTAAGCATCTCAAATTCTAAACCTAAACCGGAACCAAAAGGGCAATCTTATATATAAAACCGAAACAGGAATATAGATTTGATGAAACGAAACTTTATTTGAAATAGTTTTTTTTTTTTTACAGATTCGCATTGATTATGTCATTTTTCATTAATTAATACAATGTACATTGATAACAAGGCTGCCGATTGTGTTTGCAACCTACTTACTACTTCGTTAGTATCAATAGCTTTTCGGATCCCACAAGACGGAATCGCCTTGAAATCATAATTCTGGACTCCCTTGGGGTTCTCGAAAGCGCTCCATCAGGCTGGCATCCGGATACGACAGAACGTGATGCTCATTCCAACATCTACAAGACGACCAGGGTTGGACCACTTCGCCAGCTCCAAGCTCAACACCAGCTTCCGAGTTTGGCATTCGGCTGCGGTCCGGAGTCATACGCCACCCGCACGAGTCGGGACGAATCCCTCCTCAATGTCATCTTCCTGGGGAGGGCGGCGGTGACATGATGAATCCAGTGGCCCACTGGGGTCCACCCGGGTTGATTCTTCCGGGGCCATAGGACCCCTAACCCGCCTCCTCACTGCGACGACCTAGGCATTAACAATTGGTCATCGAGAATTTGGGCAACCGAAAGGGAATTCAGAATTCCTCGCCAGTGTCTTATAAGTGGATCGAAAGTCACAGCACCGGTTCGTGGACACTATAACAGAACCGAACAAACACTATTACTATTTGCACACACGTTTTGTTAAAGAACTATCTGACAAAGCGTTAACTAAGCGATCTCGTTAAAGAGCTTCTCTCATCAAAGCTGCGGTTTAAGTTTAAATAGAATTTCATATTTACTTTGTCACACTTGCACACAATATACACTTTGCGTACGATTTTTGTTCCAATGTGCTCTCTCTTCAATTCCAGAATCAGGTTGAAACGGTTAAATATAGATATCTCGATGGAGAAAATAATTTTTTGGTATTCGTTTAATAATGACCTATAAACCTGTGTCCAATTCTCTTTCCATGTCGTACTCGAATGATAAATTCGGACGAGTGTGGAAGTGAAATGTGATAATGAAATTCCACAAAGCGTGCCGCATCCAAAAAATTTCTTGGATCACGAAAGCACGCGAAGCTTCTACCTGAGCTGAGAGAAACGCGCTACTGTCGATTGAATTGTGAAATTCAGCGACACCAGTCAATACTCTTTTTCTTATCTATGAAATTCCAATGTGTCGTGTTCTTACGATGAAAATTAAAACGAATTTTTTGAACGGGAATAATATGAGTAGTATATAATTGTCCATGGATTATGTAACGCTAAGTACAAGTAGCTGTGGAAGATCTCAAGCGACTCCCTTTCCGTCTCAAAGATGATAAAACTCTTTATAACATCTTTAGATAATTGCAAACAATAACTGCCTTATTTTTGACGTTTTAAAATAATGTTACTCTCAATTGTCTGGAATTATACAATGTGTCTAAGATTGAATATTCTTCTATACAATGTTCGCACTTTTACAGAAAGTTCGTTCAACTAGAAAAAACTCCCTCCGTATGTATTCATAAAAATATTTATGGACGACGGCGACTAAAATTGACTAATGCACACGCACGGATGTTTTATGCGCTTCACTACAATGAATGTATTTTAATGTGTTCTTTATAATTGTTATTTCGGACAAAAGATAAACCGTGTTTTTTCTATCTTAATTTTGCGTTATTTATTTGTCTATCAAATTAAGTTAGTAGCTCTTGCGCATCGAATCCGACTTCAGCCAACGAGCTTCAGACACCAGTTTGAGTCACAGTATTAGCGGGAATTTTAAATCCAGGCAAATACCAAAATTATCACCTCGTTACAAGACATTGAAAGAGATTTATGAAGCATTTCTTTTAAATATTGCATTTTATACATCTTCATCGAGTAATTTTTGGTTGGTTACTGTTGAAAATTGTTACTTTGTACCACATTCAAAGGGTTTCTCAACACTTGTCGCTCTCCATTCAACATGGCGGCTAACGTCTGGTCTGGCTTTTCAGACGAAGTGCCCATGCTATGGTCACGTGGTTCATGATGCAAACTGGTGATGCGCAGAACCAGCTAAAATCGGTGCACCGGAGGATCCCACCCATGTATTTCCACAATGGTTAGTATCTTTATGCAACTAACAGTACTCTCGATAGATCGTTGCGTTCTGTGAGTACCAAAATCTGTTGACAGATTCTAAAGTTACGAGGGCGGAAGAAAAGGTTCCACCACCGCAGTGAAAATCAAAACCCTCCTCTCTTCGCGAAGTCGAATAAAATGAATTTCTGTTTGTTCTCAGAAAGCAATAAAAATGCCCATCATGGTCTACAATGCGCCGATTTAAAACGGTCTTGTACACAAAACAAAAGGTGTGTGATTGCCGTTTTTTGTACGGTGCTTGGAAAGGTTCATCTCTGCGTGCAAATTATGCACGAGACAAATTCAACGGGGGAAGTGGAATTGTCAATTCTAGGAACACATATTTATAAGAACCTTCACCGTGAAATGTTGTGAGGGATATCCAACTCCATTATCATTAAAGTTGATGTAGAATTCTCGGAGTTATACTTATTTGTTGGTCTAATTCGCGGAATGGATGTACATGTTTTTTATTCTCATTACACGAATTTCTGTTCTTTCATAGCGATCAGCCTCGGTCTCAGTGAAGCTATTATTTTACAGTGTCTAGCCCACCTTCTCATTAAAAAACTCGTTAAAACAGTAAAATATGTATGTGACGTATGGAAGAGAAGTATAATTTCCTCACTTTTTCTTCAGCTCCTGAATCCCTTCCCCCTCCATTTTACTATACATAATTGAATGATTAATAAGAGTATTAAGAATGAGTGATTAAAACATTTAAAAGCTAGACATTTTGGCTCCAGAGATGTTGACAAATTATTTGCTGCAATGAATCTGTAAACGAACTATAGTTTTGATTTTATAATGTTGCTAAAAAAATTGCAACCGCCCCCCGACTCGGGTTGCTGGTGTCGGGCGTCAGCCACCGAAAGACACAACTGCAGAGCGAATCGGCCACCCGTTCGAAGACCTCCATTTAAATCAATGCTTTGCTACCAGTCGCGGTGTTCAGAGGCGCGTGGCAGTGTCTATGTGTGAAGGGGCCCTTAGTATGTCCAACAGGAAAACAAAACGCTATCTCACCATTTGCTGAAAGGATCTGCAAAACTGGTCGAAAAACATAGTCGAAATGGGGGTCATTGATCCAGAATCACATTACCATTAGGCAATAGAAACTCTCATTATATCTTCATTCTCTGTTAATATCAATATTACAGCTCACACGGGCATTTTATTTTCGATGTAATAGCAATACTAATAACGAATAATAATAATATACAAATATATTAGAGCTTTCTTTTTATAGAAAACACTCTAAATATTGCTGGAAATAACATCAAGCCTTCATAATAATTTCTAAAGCGCAACAGGGCATTACACCATTTATTTTCTTAGAAAATGACGCCTCTAATAGCCGAGTCAGATTCGACCTTTGTTTAAACATTACGTATACAATCACCCTTGTAAATAAACATTATTATTATTATTATTATTATTATTATTATTACTATTATTGGATCTTTTCTGTTATACGTATACCAGTTCACTAGCCGAAATATTCGTTCCATGTTTATTAGAAAGTTCTTTTTTGCGGGGAAAATTTGTATTATTTTGAGAAACATTTCAATTAGCACTTCACAATTACTAATCATTTCAAATATTTCACTGATTTTACAAATTATTACATCATAGACTCTTTTAATGCAAACCACTTCTAAATATGGCCACACATTTTACGATTGATAACATTAGAGATTTTTAATGCAAAGAACGCACACCACTACCATGGCCACCTATCACTCTAAGAGAAGCTATAAAACAATAGAAAAAATGAATTAATTAAAGTATCTATGACTACTTTGATTTATTTACGTATTTTTTCTGTGCATTTCTCGTGTTGTTCGCTTAGTTTGTGTATTATCAAAAGTTATTGTACGTTGAAACGTTTCATGATTCATTTTCTCATTGTGTGGGTGTGAAATTGTGTGGAATTTGTGTGGTTTTCCGCTCTGTAAGTCTTTTAAATTGGTTTGTATTGTCTACCGAGATGAACAATTCCTACAATACATCGCTAAAATATATAATGCGGTGAGTTACTTTTTGTCTATTTATTTACTACACCCTCTAAAACGAGTTCTCTTAAAAGTGAGTGATCCCTTGAAAATAAATTCTCGTAAAAGTGAGAGAGGTTTATAAAACATCGTGAGCACCGGAGCGAGAGTGAAGGCGCAAACCAGGTCGCGAGAGCGAAGGCCGGCAGGCCCTCCGCGAACGTAGCAGGTTGGATCCGTCGCGGACCACTTGGTGTCCAAATGCGTTGGTTATAAAATTGCGTGAGCAATAAAATTAGATATCTAGCGTGAAAATAGAAATAACCAGTTCACTGGATCAAAGTAAGTGTCCATCATAAACTTCCGATTTACTAACTAGTAATATAAAACTATTCGTATTTTGGGTTAGCAGGGATTTCGGAGCGGCTGTAGCCACTCCAATTTATTTGCAATTTTCCGATTTCCTTTTGATATCTCCACAGCCCGCTTGATAGACCAATTTCCTCTTTTTCATCAGGAACAATTTCTTCCACAGATACGTATCAGGCAGGCTTTCATCCGTCACCACTCTTTAAAGTTCCGAATTTCCAATATTTTTGTTTTAAATAAAATAAAAAATGTTCAAAACACATCAATTCATTGTTATTACTTCTAAAATCAAATTTACTTCGAATATTTACTTAAGTTAACAAATGAAATTTCTGAAAGAAACTATTGCGAGTGCATCACACGTGACCATCGTACATAGCATTTTCTTTGGATCCTCCTCTGACCTCTTGCAATAATGCTATCCATCTAAAAGTCTTCTGTTCGTCTTTTCGGCGCAGTCCCATCTCTAAATCGTTCCTCTTTACTAACTTGTGTGCAACTTGTTTTTTGTCTAACCTATCATGCCTTCCGATTCCTACCGCCCTTCGTTCTGCTTTCTTGCGTTATTTATTGAAATATTATTTAAATATTAATTCTATCTCAAATTAATTAAAATTTAATCAATTTCGACATCGTTTTCTAATTGAAATGACATTCTTTACCTCAATATATTATACCCTCTTAATATTATACTGTATAAATGTAAACTAATGTATTAAATATCATTGTCAAAATAAATATTGTATTGCTTTTTGAGGTTTAATGTAGTGTCTCATTCTACAGAAACATCAATGCAAGAGAAAAGATTTTAATTGGCACTTACACTTGTGTATCGATTGTTTGATGGTAAGAGTTAATGTCAAAATTGCAAGTGAAGCTTTGCATTCGTAGTCTTATTTTGATTCTTGCTCTTGTTCTTTATTTTTCCCAGCCGAAGCCTTTTACCTGTTCATCCCATGAAGTGTATCTCGTATCGTAAACTACATACTAACACTTGCCGGAACGTCAAGTTTAAGAAAACATCTTTTCTTTATTTAGTAAGGGATAGTTTATTTTTTACTCTGAAAAATAATAGCTTCACTGATAAAGGCTCTCGATCTCAAAGAACAGAGCACTGAGAATATAAAATACGTAAATCCTTTCCACGAACCGACACATAAATATAACTTCGAGAATTCCACCACACCTTTAAGGACAACGAAGTACGGCGACCGTTAAAGTATATGACCATCTGCATCTCAATCATACACTACAAACTAAGAATTCCGCCTACCTCTGAATCGCAGGTTGACAGAAACGGGACCCTCAGCTACACAATACACAACAAGAACAAAGGAACAATAGCCATGTACATCGCAGGATTCGAATATACGACTGTTGTAACTAGGCGGCGAGTCAGTACACACTCCAACATTCTCGGCTCTTCACATCGACAAACCACAGTTTAATAGCAAAAATATTAGGAATTATGTATCCTCTTGCTGTAGGTTTTGCCCGATTAACAGTATAGATCATATTCTCTTCCGAACAAATGTCAATGAATATGCAACGGTTTGCTTTGCTGGAATCGGAGACTCGAAAAACATCAAATTGGCTGCACAACTCGCTCGTTTCAAGGTATCATGAATATGGAAAGGCCACGGTGGCGTGCGCATCTGCAAAAGTTAATTGAAATCAGCTTTTGTTCGAAAAGTATTAAATGCAGCATCGCGCGGGTTCGATTTAAAATTGGGGCTAGGTAGGTGTGGCAACATTACATCGCTTCTTTAATTTGCTTACGAAGTATTAGAGTATGATTTCCAAATGTTTTGTCAATAAATTGCAATATATTGAGAAAATTAACGATATTGAGAAAATTAACGAAGAGACATTAATTTGAAGTAATTCCAAGTCAAGAACTGTAAACTTCTAGTTAAATGTATATTATCTTAAAATATATCATGAACATACATGAATTTTTTTCTCGTGTTACTTGACTCCAACAAGTTTAAATGTAGATAGTCTTATTTTGATGTACGGCTGAAATCCTAGGGTTTCTCGCAAATCATATTTTTCCTTTCCTCGTCGCACTTTCGAAGAAAAAACGGTGTATCGTAATACTGATTTTGTTCAACAATTGCCGCATACCGAATTAGGCTTTTTTACATTGAAATATCGAAATATCTGTCTTGTGGAAACTTTTGCAATCCCTAGTTATGTACTGGGCGGGCAATGTTGGAGTTGGGAAGTAGGCTATAAGGAAAGCGACGGCCTGTGTCTAACGAGTCTTTAACTTCCTCGATCTTCTTGAGCTCTACTTTATGGCTTCTTCTTCTTCTTCCCTGTTATCGCCGAAAAGGAAAGTGCAAAAGTAGTTGAGGCCTCTTTCGAGTTAATCCGGTCTGCTCACAACCAGCGGAATCCCCTTTAAAGACTTTACCTCGTCTCCAGCCATTGTAAGCTAAATAAAGAGAATCTCTGGAAGTCGCCTCACACTAACGCGTTTTGTAACAACCTCTGTGTCCCGATCCGCGTTTTTACCTTTATTAATTCTGTAGAAAGCAAATGTTACACTTCTCTTCGCTTTCGGAAGCGTAGAAGCAGACGCCCGCTCAGGAAAAAACAAAAACCTAAAACAAAAATTCAATACATAAATATTGAAGCGAGAATGTATTATTGGTGAAGATAATCAAGTAAAGAAAAGCGCGAAAAACGTAATTATAGAAAATATACTTTTGTATCTTTTCTATAAATAAGGTCATTTTTTGGTAGACATTCTTGTATTAGTTTGAAAGCAGAGCGTTCATTGCATGCGGACGTGAACAAAGAAAATGGAGCTTCAAGTACATTAACCCGCAATGGCATTCTTTGAAGGCGGAATCTTCATCAGAGCCAGTCCTTACTTTACTGCTGCTATACGAGTTGGTGTAATGCTAACATAAAATCAGTCGATATGGCGGCACGACCTTTCATCCCCGCTTTCCGTGTACTTGCTGTTGCAGCGTTCGTAAAAAGAGTGGGTCGGATAGGTCTATCAATGTGCCTTTGTGGATGCGCTTTGCGTTGGTTTCTTTAGTAGCTGTAGCACGTGGGGCGCAGGCGAGCAATCCGTCATGACGCGCACAGGAGGCGCAAGGGCTGAGGGTAGAAATCACTAAGGGAAATGAGGCAGCGAATCACACTTGATTTTCAACGTGATTAGCAATGCACAAACGGATTGTATAAGAAGTACTACTTATTTAACTGTCTAAAATATATGCAGAATTACAAAATGTAGAAATAAAATATATTTCTGATTCTATTTTTAGGCCATCCGGCACTATTAAAAGAACGGTATAATACAAAGCGCAGAAATAAACGGTATTAAACTGCCTAAGAGATTGATCGGTAAAACATATAACTCTGAACCAAATAAAAAATGAAGTATCTTCTACGTGATCCCCAACCCCCGTTGAATCTTTTTCAAATCTTACAAAAATGTTGTCTCTAACTCCAGACAGGGATAAAGAATAAAATATTCTTATGGCATGAATCTGAAGCTGATGTACGTTTCAATGCACACATTTTACTTTACAACAGTTTTTTTTCGAGTACTTTTTGTTGTTTTTTCATCGCCTGAACTATTTGGGTTACTTTACTTCGGTGCCTAAGTTCAATTCCATTTCTTGAGCACACCTCGCATGTACTATCGACATTTTACCAGCGCTTCCAATCGATGTAATATACACCAAGGAGATACTTCTTTGAGTTTGTAGTTTCTTCTCTTTGTGACCTTACGTACATATGCACATCGCCTTTGGAATCAATACAGTGGAGTCTCGTTTAGCGAACGCCTCCAACAAAGGCGGTCCCACAAGCGTCAGAAACGCGCGTGAAATCCGCACGCGTAAAGGCTATAGCCCCCAGAAGAAGGGGAAAGTTGGAACTGTTTGACCGGGAGCAGTAGCTCAGTGCATCAACTGATGTCACTGCAGCGCCTCTCACCGGGAGGTCCTAGGTTCCAGACCTGACGGTGTCAGGATTTTCGACACTAGCTTTACAGTTATTCAGTCGCTGTCTGGAGGAGAATTCTAGCGGCCGGCTGCTCTGATCGGTAGTTTTCCGTGGTTTCTCCGATCAACACCAGTCGAATGCCGGAGTAGTACCCTAACAAACGGGCCACGGACCACGCGCGATCTGTCCTTCCTCTTCCTTGTCCTATCTTCTCCCCTTTCACACAAACTTACACTAACATGCACCACACTACCACATACTCCAGGAGACCGGTCGGGAGCTTAGAGCTTGTCGCGTCTGGGGCGGTGCCCCGCTGGTGGGAGAGTCCTGGTGAGGGGGCAACCCTACTAGCCGACGGTAGGTCGGCGCCGGATCTCGCCATCCGGCGGGGGAAGATCACCGCCATCTTCCGAGAAAAAACACGCACTACACTAACGAGACTAATAACCAAAGCAGTTGACGCGCCCAGAAACACGAAAAAGTCAATGAATCAATCAATCCATCAATTGGAACTGTTTGAGAAGAATGTAGGCAACATTGGGGACTTCGATGGTAAAACGGTTATACCCAAGTTTGCGGGTACCCGATCGAAGCCGTGAATTTTTAATGGCGAAAAAATCCTTTATACCTCTTCCTTCGAAAGGGAAGTAATGCCAGCTGTGCGATGTTGTAGATTTACTACATGTAAAAGATCAAGCCTAAAAGAAACCTCTGAGCTTAAGTCACATCGCCTCTTTCGTCGTTCGAGTGACACCTTTCTCTGCTCGATGGTGAAACGAGTGTAGTGAAACTTGCGTGGTCAGATGGAAGTGCAGACCTGTCGGCTTGAGCCTCGCCACGTAAAATAAGGTTGAACGGAACTGAATTGAACATTGCAACTGCGAAGCTTCTGCTTTAATCGGGATACAATAAAGCAGTTCCAGGTGCGGTATCGTTGTTGCGTGTCTGAGCGTCGTTGACCGGGAGGTCCAAGATATAAGGTCCTACGGATAGGGTCAAGACAAGCAGCTACAACGAGTCATCCGATGACCATGCGATAGGGAATGCTAGCGGCTCTGATCTGGCGTTTATACGGTCTTTGAGTTTCTGGCGAAAGTCAAACTTGACGGTCGCCCGTGGCCCATCCTCTCCCTTTCTGTCTCCACATTTATCCTTACGACACGGGCAGTGGGCTGATCTGGCAACCGTCATCTGGACCGCAAGGCGATTGATGCATTTGGTCTTTTGCCTGAACGGCGCCCAAGTCGCTGGTCCTGGCGTCGCGTGCGCGGGAGGAAAGGGCAAGGAGCACCGGGAGGGGGCGGGGCGGCGCACAGCGCGTCGCGTGCGGCGGCCGAGGCGAAAGTCGCCCTAGCGCGCGCCGCCCGCCCGCCCGCCCGCCCGCCCGCCCGCCCGCCCGCCCGCCCGCCCGCCCGCCCGCCCGCCCGCCCGCCCGCCCGCCCGCCCGCCCGCCCGCCCGCCGCCCGCCCGCTCACCCACCCGCGCCCACGCCCGCAGTATATTGAACTCCTGGCCGAGCCCCTCGGAGAGTCATTGTCGTTCCGCGCTCTGACGCCCAGCACCTTCAGTGCGTGAGGCCGGCGCGCCGCCGCGCAGCTCCCTGAAGCGGGATGGTTGAGACTGAGAGTGTTCGTGCGTGGGTGTAAGGGGTGTGGAGGGAATGAAAGGTCGCACGCGGTCGCTAGGGCGGTTTCACAGAGCACTGTCCGCGCATTCGCCTGTTATTTGATCGGGGAAACCACGCAAAACTACCGAGCATACAGCCAGCCGTTGGAATTCTCCCCTCCAACCCACCCCACGGGGCGGAGACCGGAGGTGTGTTGTCGTTACATTTCGGTCGGAGTGAATTGCGAAAGAGAGTTGCGAAGAACAATTAGAATAGAACAAAAGGACGGGGAAGACAAAAGTGAGAGTTAGCCGAGTCGACGGGAACCGGCAAAGATGGCTCAGTGCATTAGCTGAGGTCATTGCAGAGATTTTGACCGGGAGGTCCTAGGGTTCGAGCCCCGGCGGTGGCGGATATATCTCATTAAACATGGTGAGGTCGAATTCAGCTGCTGTGGAGGAGAATTCTAGCTTTCGACTGCTTCGATTGGTAGATTTCCGTGGGATCTGCAATCATTTTCAGTCGAATGCCAAAGCAATTCTAAAACTGGACTCTAGCGATCGTAGGTCGAAGAGTAACCATCCCTTCCTCATCTGTCTCTCCTCCTTCTCGTCGTCCCTTACACACACATACATACCACACACACACACACACACACACACATACATGCACACACACACATGCACTACCATTCTTGATGGGAGACCGTTCGGGATCTTATAGCTTGTACCGGTTGAGGCAATGAGCCGCTAGCGGAGATAACTGGAGTGGGAAACGTGTAGGTCGGCACGGGATCTCAAGTCCTGGTGGAAAGGATACACCAAAATATCCTGATATCTTCGTTCATTTCACGTGTTAATTCCATGACCGTTAATGTTGATCGGAACACGTCGAATAACAGAATTGCCTCAGATATTGGTCCGGGAGATGCGTGTGTAGCAATTTTTTCACATGCGTCACTTTCCCCATGATTACATCCGACGCTATATTGTATTAAATACAACTCAATAATAATAATAATAATAATATTAATAATAATAATAATAATAATAATAATAATAATTTTAATAATAATAATAATAATTTAATAATAATATGAATAATAAAATACAACAACACCTATTCGATGGCTGAGGTCGTTAAAGCAGTAGTGCAGTAGGGGTCTCGGACCAGAGCATCGTAGTTTCGAGTCCCGCCTCGGCTGTATGTTTGTGCTACTATTTCATCATCCATCATCATCATCATCATCATCATCATAACTTCACCCCATCCCTCAGGGCTAACAACCTTGTGATGTAGAAATGGAATCTACATTAAATTGCAAGATTATCCCCAATAGAAAGTAACATGCACCTACCTCGATATTTCAGTCTGAGCCCCCGTTGGATGCTCGTATCGCGTTGCCCAATGATGGCCGATTCGCAGAAATTATTATTATTATTATTATTATTATTATTATTATTATTATTATTATTATTATTAGAATGAATCCTTTGGCTCGTGATGACCTCATTCGTCGCACGAAACGGATAAGATTTGAAGGCGATACCCGGAAGCGAGGGCGAGCGCCTTATATCGCCGCGGGCTGATTGGCCAAGGTGGCCCAGGCTGCGAGGGAAGGGGTGGGCGAGCCGGGCAGTCGGCTTGGCGCCACTGAGGCGGCGGTGGCGGCGGCGGCCGCGCGCAGGGAAGGCCGACACCCATCGATCAGCCGCCGCCCCGCGCCGGCCCCGCGCCGCGGCGCTCCTTCCAGGAATAGCCACCCGCGCCGCCCGCCGCACGTGACCGCGGGCCGCGCCGCGCCGCGCCGCACGGCGATGTCCTCTCCCGCCCCGAGCCCCGATTATTCGATATCCCTTTCGGGTCGCTTTCGTAAGAGTCGGAGATGTCGAGCGCCTCGAGATCCCGCTCTGCTCGGTTCCACCCCGCCCGCTCCGCTCTGCTCTGCTCCGCTCCGCCCTGCCCGCTCCGCCCCGCGCCGCCCGCTCCAACCCTGTCTCGCCCCGTTCTACCCCCCCGCGTCCTTTCTCCGCCCCATCCTTTCCCCGCCCCTCCTTTCCCCGCCCCGTCCTTTCCCCGCCCCGTCCTTTCCCCGCCCCGTCCTTTCCCCGCCCCGTCCTTTCCCCGCCCCGTCCTTTCCCCGCCCCGTCCTTTCCCCGCCCCGTCCTTTCCCCGCCCCGTCCTTTCCCCCCCGTCCTTTCCCGCTCCATCCTTTCCCGCCCCTCCTTTCCCCGCCCGTCCTTTCCCCGCCCGTCCTTCCCCTGCCCTGTCCTTTCCCCGCCCTGTCCTTTCCCTGCCCGTCCTTTCCCGCCCGTCCTTTCCCCGCCCTCCCCCCCCCTTCCCACCCATCCCCACCCCACCCTGTCTAACCCCGTCCCTCCACCCAGACCGCCCGCCGCCTCCACCTGACGGGACCGAGGCTGCTCCGCGAAGCGTCCTGTGGCTTCTCCATCACGCACAAGTCGCGCTGGTGAAAGGTGCTCTGCCCCGGCCTCCCACTTCATCATTGCGCCCAGTCGTGAATGCGGTGATCCAGAGAACCTGCGTGTGTGCGTCCGTCTGTTCGTTCGACCTTCCTTCACAGTTTGACTCCTTCCGGCCCACCGGTTGGGGCAGGCATTATGTCGACGCAGCAAGGGCTGCTGGTGCGAAACAGGTCACTTTTTGCATTTTGCGATTGCTGTTGTTATTATTATTATTATTATTATTATTATTATTATTATTACTACTACTGGTAATAACATTATTATATTTTATTTAATATATTTACATATAATATAGAAATGAAATCGTAGGGAAAGAGAAGCTTATGAAACAATTATTATACGTACAAGCTCCTTCGAGATCAGTGTTTGGGACAAGCATCCGTGAGGACTCGAACCCCAAGGTCTCCAGATCAGACACACTGCAGTGACAGTGGCTTCCCGGAGCGCGGTCATCCCATTGACTGCGGCGGCGGTGTCTACAGCAAGCGCGTGCCACGCCGCGTCGTGGCGCATTACGGCACCGCCGGGCCGCGCCGAGCGGTCAAATGCGTTTAACGTGGGAAGCTGAGGAGTGTTAAGGGACGCTTCCCCCTCCCTCTCTCCCCTCCCCCCGCCTCACTCCCCTCACCCCCACCCTCCAACTGTTCGCGTTCGCCGCGAGCGCCAGCCGCTCAAATGTTTGGATTCGCTTGTAGAAAAACGTGGGAAATCTCGCATGCACACATGCAGCGCGCCTATTACTTCTATTTTTAACCCTCTGATCTTTCTCTCGCGCCGTCTGTGGGTAAAAGCACATTTGGAAAAGAGTTTCGCGGTATTTACTTTTCCTTTCTGTACGTGTTTATAACAGCTAAGTAGTTGCAAAGAACGAGAACCATTAACTTTGTGAAATGTGCTGGATTAATGGTTTCTCAATTTGTCTTCGTGCGTATATAATATATATATATATATATATATATATATATATATATATATATATATGTAATTACACATTGAAATTCTGGATTACGAATTTGTCAATAACATTCGTTTGTTTTGTTTTTTAAATTTTAAGTCTCATGATAATATTAGGTTAATTACCGTAAATCTGATCAATCAAATAGTAACAATTAATTTTATACCGGAAAGGCAGCTTAGTAATTATCAGCGTTTTTCAACAATAAGTGCCTTGAAATCTTCCAAAACCATTTTTTCGAAAATACAGCAGACCTTACACGTTAAAAATAGTTCCAATCGAATCTCGTCGGGAAGAATCGAATGAGCTATTGATTACATCTGTAGATGCTTTAAACTTCTATTAACGCTTTTTCGGAGCTTCAACATCCACCCTCCATACTTTTTTAAGAATTGATATGAGAATGGAGGCTTCAAGTGACCTCTCGCTTCCACCAAGAGATGACTTCTGAGGGTGAGGGTCAAACGAACTCATGGACACACGCAAGTTGCTAAACCCGATTATTATACATATAGGATGTAAAAGTATATTCTGCCGAAGTCTCTCTTGAGAATCCATACGACACCCTTTTACTTTACATAGTTGAATAATGAATAAATGTACCGACAAAGCGACATTAGCAGAACTTGAAAAGAAGAAATTTTCGCTCACAAGTAATACAAAACTTATTCACATTTATAAACGAACTACACATTTAATTTCATAGAACTGCTAACAAAATAGCAACCCAACCCCTTCCTCTCCTTCCACTAGTAAAATACTCCCCACAATACGCTCCACAATACGCGCGCGTAAGCAAACCGATAGCTCAGTGCATCAACTGATGTCAATGCAGCGCTTCTCACCGGGAGGTCCTAGGTTCCCACTTCCCACGGCGGCAGGAGTTTCAACATTAGCTTTTCAGCTAGGTCGAATTCAGTTGCTGTCTGGAGGAGAATTCTAGCGGCCGGCTGCTCTGATCGGTAGTTTTCCGTGGTTTCCCCGATTCAAACACTACACTACACTACCACATACTCCGGGAGACCGGTCGGGAGCTTAGAGCTTGTCCCGGCTGAAGCGGTGCCCCGCTGGTGGGAGAGTCCTGGTTAGGGGGAAACCGCACTAACCGACGGTAGGTCGGCGCCGGATCTCGCCATCCAGCGGATGAAGATCATCGCCGTCTTCCGAAAAACAAATCATGCTATAAATGCATCCCGTGGTCAGTATCCCTTACCTCCGCTTCCCAGCTAAACCTCCTTCACTTTTCGTTACCTGAGAAGGCGCAGCCCGACTGTATCCCGTTTCGTTTATTCGGTATTTGGCAAAGAATAAATATATTTTTTTTAAATTTCTATTCATAAGTTGTGCAAATAAATGTTCTCGCACCAGTCCAGAGCAAAACTCAAACACAGGTGAACATAGAAGAATCTTCGTAATTGCGTAGGTTCTGTCAGCGGGGTAAGAAGACGCTCGTTATAGGTTTCAAGTTTTGTTTTCACGAACTTTCAAGCGATAATTGCCATCGTTGGCAGTGCTCTGAAAGGTCATGCAAATGTTTCTTGAAAACAGATAGAAATAGCTCACTTGTAATCGATCAAAATAATACTAAGCAGAATACGGTAAACGTATAAATGTATCTTTGCACTAAAAAGGAAAACGGAACGGGATGCAGTTGGGCAATGGCCTTTTGGGGAGGTAGGTAAACTGCTCAGGAAACGTTGATCACCGGATGCAGTTGGGCTATGCCTTTTAGGAGGTAGGTAAACTCCTAACTTGGAAATGTTGACTGCGGGATGCAGTCGGGTTATGCTTTTGGGGAGGTAGGAAAACTGCTTAGAAAAAGTTGGCCGCAGGATGCAGTCGGGCTATGCATTTTGGGGAGGTAGTAAAAAATTTTAAAAAATAGAAAATGATCCCGGGATGCAGTCGGGCTATACTTTTGGGGAGATATGTAAACTGCGAATGAAACGTTGATCGCGGGATGTGGTCGGGCTATACTTTTGGGGAGTTTGGTAAACGGCTTAGGAAACGTTGATCGCGGGATGCAGTCGGGCTATACTTTTGGGGAGGTAGGTAAACGGCTTAGGAAACGTTGACCGCGGGATGCAGTAGATAGAGCCCCCGGCAGCGGGGGCGCGCGCGCGCGATCTCCATTATGCATAGCATTCGAAGCGCGTCGCGCGAAATTAGTTGAAGGCGTGGGCGGGATGATCCGCGGTAAAGCGATGAGGCGGCCTGCTCCGCGCTCAGCCCTTCTGCGCTCTGCTCTGCATTAGTAATGGCGCGCGCACCGGCAGGATCCTATCCGACCCCGCCCCGCCCCTCTCGGCCAAAGATCAGAGGGCTTTCACAGCTGTGGACGATTTTTCGAGTGGGCCGCGGGGAAAATCCGCAAATAGAATCAGTCACACGTCTAAAATGACGGATTGGTTACAACGGAATACATACCGTGAACAAACAGTGCGGTGTGAATTAAGTTACTGAACGGCGCAGATAGAGAGTTTATCATTGATTACTTATTTGTTTTCTGGGAAGTCGTCCAAATAGATAAAAAACATTTAATTGATTAGTATTTCCGGGCGCGCCAACTGCTAAGGTCATTAGTTCCGTAAGAGTCAGGCATGTTTTTACATTGGGAGGTGGCGGTGAGATCCGGCTTCGACCTCTCTGTCGGCTTGTGGGGTTTTCCCCAATCAGACATCTCCCATCAGCGCGACAACGCTTTAAGGCTGACTTTAAACCCCCGACCGGTTTCCCCCCGATATGTGTAGGTAGTGTTGTGCATGAAAGTGAAAATGTGAGCAAGGGGTGAGGGCATGACAAGGAAAGGAAAGGAAATATTGTGCTCAATTCGTGGCCAATTTGTTACGATACTGCTCCGGCTTTCGCCTGGTATTGATCCGAGAAACCATTAAAAACTACTGATCAAAGCAGTCGGCCGCTAGAATTCTCTTCCAAACAGCGACTTGGACTGAAGTCGACCTAGCAATTTATGTGGTGTCGAAAATCGTGCCACCGTCAGGACTCGAACCCTAGGATTTCCCGATCAGAGACACTGCAGTGACATCAGTTGGTTTGATTGATTTTTTCGCGTTTCCGGGCGCGTCAACTGCTTCGGCCATTAGTCCCATTAGTGTAGCGCATGTTTTTTCTCGGGAGATGGCGGTGATTTTCCCCTCGCTGGATGGCGAGATCCGGCGCCGACCTACCGTCGGCTAGTGGGGTTTCCCCCTAACCAAGACTCACCCATCAGCGGGTCACCGACCCAGCAGGGACAAGCTCTAAGCTCCCGACCGGTCTCCCGAAATATGTGGTAGTGTAATGCATGTTAGTGTGTAAGGGGAGAGGATAGGACAAGGAAGAGGAAGGGCAGATCGCGCGCGTTCCGTGGCCCGTTTGGTTTGGAACTGTTCCGGCATTCGCCTGAACAGATAGAGAGAAACCATGGAAAACTACCGATCAGAGCAGCCGGCCGCTAGCGAATCTAGTACGTGCTTGAGCTGTGTTTATTTTCATAAAAAGTAAAAAGCAACAGTACAAGCTGTATGTGACGAATTGGGATAAGTGTAATCTGCGCACGTCTGTTGAGCTTCAGAATCCATACGCCACCCTTTTTCTATACGAAGTTCAATAATGAATAAATGTACCCACAAAGCATTAGAAACATTTGAAAAGAGCTGTTCGCTCCCAAATAATAGAAAACTTATTCACATCTATAAAGGAACTACATATTCTACATGTGGGGTAAAAGAATATGTAAATATTTATGTACTAGTTTAGCCAGGCACCTGCAGTGGTGGGTACTTTCGTGTTGACAAATCATATTGATAATGGCAAGTTCATATTTTAAAAAATTAAAAGTTACTTTTTTAAAAATTCGTTGCAAAAAAATACTTTTTTAAAAATTCGTTGCATTACATTAGTAGGTTGAACTATTAAGAATATAATAGAAAACAATTTTCAGTATATGAATACATTCACAATAAACCAGAAAGGCAGTTTTGTAATTCACAACATTTCAGCTCGGTAGGTGCGTTAAACCCTCTCAAAACGTGCGTTTTCTAGAATTCTTTCAGAATATTCCAGAAATATCGGGCTAAAAATAGGGCTAATCGATTTACCTTGTCGAGCGCAATTGAATGTGATCATCTCCGTAAAACGCTTTAAAACTCTCGCAACATGTTTTTTTCGATAATTCCCTACAAAATTAGCTTTCCTTATCGTCAAACCAATGAATAAAGTTTCGATTCACGTAAATGCCAGAAAGAGAGTATAGTAATTCGTGTCGTTTCACCATATTCTCGTAGGTGAAAAGAAACCATCAAAACACGTGATTTTCTGGGATTCTCCTAAAATATACTATAGGAAACAACGTAAAATGTGCCAATCGATCTGTCTTATTGAGAGGCATTCAATGAGATATCGATCCCCTCTTCAGTTGACGTAAATCATCTCCAACGCCCTTTAGTATTTAAAAATAAAAATACTATTTTTAGGGAAATTTCTTAAAAAAATCTGGATGGGTTTGCAAAAAGGGATCATTTTCTCCTTTAGGATACAGAAACGCATCGATTGGCCCCCCAGTTGGGAGGGGGTCTAACAGTGACTGCTGGTCATACGGACGCTGGTTACTCGATTATTTCATGCGAAAGCAGTAAAACTAGCAATACATCATATTACATGTATATGTCAACCCTTTGGACATTGGTCGGCGGGAAGAACGAAAAAAATAACTGAGACAAGAGGGCTTTGAAAACGGAGGGGATATAAGAAACCTAGTTTGAGAGAGGTCATTTTTGCCAATGTTTTTAGAAAGAAAACTAATGCATTAATATTAAGAGGACTGGTGTAATAAAATATTTTCTGCAAAAAGAAGTGAGACAGGAACTTTCACGAGAGTTCTGAGTGCTGAGTGAGACAACTGAGCGCTGAAGTTATTGTAATGTGCGAAGGAAGTGTGCGTCATACATGAACTGAGATCAACTGAAAAGAGAAAACGATAAGTCACCTAGACACTTATATAAAAAACTTAAAACTAAAACGGTGTAATTAGAGAAAAAATAATCAAAGGCCTGTAAAGAGGTGAGAATATTTGCTGTAAATATTTGCATACTTTCTTGTTTTGTCATTAATTTTATTGTTCATGTAATGAGTGATTAATACAAGATTCATTTGTTCCACTCGGAAGCTTATAATAGTACTTATTTTTAGAATTGTAACTTTATTTGATTCTAGTAACCATTCTTTCACAATTCGTTCGATGTTTTCCATATGGAATCATTCTAAAGTACAAATCCATGTTTCGATAATTGGTGAATAAAGAAACAATTTATTGTGCTGATAGGCCGCGAAAAAGTCGGGCATATTTAGAAGATAATTTGGTTAATTGTGTCCAAATTTGGAACTATTAGAAAAATAATATGTTTTTGTTAGCAATATATTCCAAAAATGACTGACATTTTTGTTTGGAAAAAAAAAAACCAAAATTTTAACAACTTTTGGTATGCAAAATAAATCGTAATACATAGTTTGAAAGAAAACTGATTCTCATTTGCCATTACGCGCAATCCTAAAGTAGATATTTTAGAATTATTTTCAGATTCCTCGCCACTCCTTATGGATGATAGATTGAGTAATTGGTGGCGAAGTAAGTAGCAACAATTATTTCATAAGGACCCGACGACCGAGCTAGCGGGATTTGCATTTATTTGTAATATATCTGAAGACTGTAATCGATAATCAGGAATCCAAGTGTAACCTTTTCCTGACGCCCAAATTGTTTATAAATTCGGAAATTGATTACGATTGACGTTTTTAATATTAGTAATTAAATAAAATTAAATCCCTTTCAATGTGATAATTAATTTCAAATTGGCGGTTTTGTAATTACCTATAATTTTTATTGAAATCATTTCTCCATGCGTTCCTACATTTGATTTTGATGTATCTCGTGTACTGCTGTTTCATACCAAGAAATATAATACTGAACATTGTGTTCATTTATGACACGACTCCTGCAACAGCTGCGTTTCAATGTTTTCAATCTCATAATAAATTCTCTCACACGCTGGGAAACAATTTTAGACAGTAGCTTCACAGGATTGTTTGTACAGTGGTGTTTGACAATGCAGCTGCTGCCAACAGAATTAATACGATGAGGTTTACTGTTTAATTTGTCAGCTCCTATGAGATGTATCTAGTTGCTATTTTCACCGTTATGTAAGTGTTATCAAATCAAATACACAACGAGGAATTTTTGCGACTCCAACGCATGGTCCTTAATAGCATCTTGCACTTTCACTAACCTCAGAAGCCGCGCGCGTACAACTCGAGTGGAAACACGAAAATCGATTAAGGGTTGGGTTTGGTTTGGTTTTTTCGTGTTTCCGGGCGTATCAACTGCTTTGGTCATTAGTCCCGTTAGTGTAGTGCATGTTTTTCTCTCGAGAGATGGCGGTGATCTTCCCCCGCTGGATGGCGAGATCCGGCGCCGACCTACCGTCGGCTAGTGGGCTTTCCCCCTAACCAAGACTCTCCCACTAGCGGGGCACCGCGCCAGCCGGGACAAGCTCTAAGCTCCCGACCGGTCTCCCGGAATATGTGGTTGTATAGTGCATGTTAGTGTTGGTGTGTGTGTAAGGGGGATAGGATAGGACAAGGAAGAGGAAGGACAGATCGCGCGCGGTCCTTGGCCCGTTTGGTAGGGTGCTGCTCCGGCATTCGCCTGGTGTTGATCAGAGGAACCACGGGAAACTACCGATCAGAGCAGTCGGCCGCTATAATTCTCCTCCAGGCAGCGACTGAATTCGACCTAGCTGAAAAGCTAGTGTCGAAAATCCTGCCGCCGTCAGGACTCGAACCTAGGACCTCCCGGTCAGAGGCGCTGCAGTGGCATCAGATGCACTGAGCTACCACTCCCGGTTTAAGGGTTGGGGATGTGACTTTTTCTTGGAGTGGGGACTACCAATTAGAATGAGCAATACGAGCCATAGCGCATAAATTGAGAGCGCAATCGGCGAGAATATAACGGTCATATGCATTTCAAGTAATATTACCTTTTGTATTATATTGGAAATGTTTGTTGTCGATGTGACAGTGTCAAATATGGAACTACCACTAATTATACATATTTGATTTGGACACCAACTATTATAATTGCTTGTAAGGTTGATAATGTAATTCGATTTGCTACGATGTAATCACAAAGTAGTGTTTTGCTAAAACAAAATTATGATGTTAGAGCAATAAACTATTTTTTCATACATGTTTAATTGAATAAACGCTTGTATCATAGCTTAAAGATATTATTATTCAAAAAATCATGATTATTTTCTTCACTAATCTCTGCAAGAGTACATTATATATTTCTAATATCAAATCAATGAACACTATTTATTCATCGTTTACAACATCCTATAAAAATATTAAGTCCTTTGTATTCTATTTATCAAGACACACGATAATCTCATGATTGCCCGTAACATACAGTCAGAGAGGTTTTTCGTTGATATCTTTTATTCAGATCCATAATAGGGGAAAATGGGTCACAAATATATTTGTTGCCAAACATTACCTTTCTTGTATTGCTTATATTTCATTTTTACGTCAATCATGATGTGAGAGATTGCTCTCATTTTCTTCATTTTATTATTATTTGGAGATTATAACATTCCTGGCGAGCAATTATTTTTTTTTAATTGTACATTTGTCGTTAATTAGAATATTTTATAAATATTCTAATTAACAAAATTTTTATAATTTTTTTTAAAGGTCGCTGCTTTAAAGTGTTGCTTAAGAGTCACAATGAACATCAACTAAGGATAATATATGCAGTGCACATAGGATAATACATATAGAATAATAGTGCAATATAATAGAATATATTAATATAATAATACAATAATATAAGATAATATAGTGCATATAAGATAATACAGTGCTAAGGATAATGCATAGAAAATGGATACATACAGTGGTGGATACAAAGCAGTGCGCAGAAGAATGTAACAGTGAATTTAGTAGCTTGAAACCGGAAACGAAGTGAACGTAGCTTGAAATCGGAACATCACCCTTTTAAATAAGTGGGAAAATGATTTCACAGCATGGATCATTGCATTGGACGCCCCGGCATTCAATCTACGCGCAGCGTCGTGCAACGTCTGGCTTCTCCCGCGCAATGTAAAATAAAGCATGAAGGGTGAACATGTTTTTGTCGCTAGTGTTAGCGCCCCTGGCGGCCACACCGCAAAGCGCGCATCTCTGTAGAGCGTAGTGCGGGCAGCATCCTACAGGTGCACTGAGCCTCTTTCACCGCGCACAGCCAGCTGCAGACTATGCAGAGCTTCAATCTCCAGTTTTCTGAAAACATTACATATGCAAATTAGTTTTTGGAAATTAACTTTGCAAACAATTTTATTAATTAATTTTTATTGTTAAAATGCAAAGGTTTACGTATTTATCTCACATCTTGATGTTACATATCCAATGAACTTACACAGTGAGTTACATATCCAATAATAATAATAATAATAATAATAATAATAATAATAATAATAATAATAATAATAATGTCTTTATTTCTGGCGAGGCTCAGGCCGTAATGCCTGCTTTTCCGCCTAACCAGTTAAATATTTACATTTACATAATTACAATTGAGGCATTCGGGCGGAAATAGTGATAACTGACATTTTACGTTACTTACGAAATTGCAATGATCGTAGTAGCTAACGGTGATGTGCTACGCATAACTAATGAAACCAGGTGTGAATGTATTTTCATAGTCAATTTTCATGATTCTAAAGCTAACATGATATTATCAAAAAACATGATTCTATTTACAAGAGGGGCGTGGTAAATCAATAATATTACCTTCGAATAATGCCAGAAATTCTCTTATATCCCGAATGCCTCGACTGTGAACAAATTTAAAGAAGGAGGGCAGATTTTACATTTATTTCTGGGATGCAAGACTAGAGGCCATCCCAGCATACGCCTTAAGCGATTGAGTAAACCCAGGAAAACCTCAATCAGGATGGCGGCTTAGGGCCGTAACTCCAGAGAAGAAAATTCGAAGATTAAAGGAAAAGTGAAAAGGCAGAATGAAGAATAGAGGGAGTTAGAATGAATTAGGAAAACTGGGGAAAGTGGGGAGAGGGGAAAGATAATATAAATCATTATTCATGTACATAAATGCAGTTTTCGTAGGTTGGCTGTTGGCAGTTGGCTGAGGTCTACAAGATAATCTGTAACAGAGAAAAAAAACAGGAACAGAAAGCAGGCAAGGGAACAAGATAAACACAATGTAGCACGAATATATTATACAATACAGCGTGAAAATGCATGAAAGTCTTATTATCTAATATGTAATATACTTGTTTTGAGGCATTTTATTAGACAGAAAGATATGTTAGGGATTTCAGCGATAGCGTAAAGAGAAGAAAAATACAGGAGAAGAGCTTGACGTCTTTAAATGTAATCGAATTTGATGAGTGATGATAGCGGACGTGGTGTTTAATTAGGGTGTGAAAATGGGAATAGGGGCTTGTGTTATTTCTAGTTAATCGTTTTGATCCAGTCACTGAGTTGTGTTTTAAATTTTTTGAAACCACAAATTTGTTTTAGATATGTGGTTAGAAAGTTCCATATTCTAATAACAGTGACAGTAAATGACTTACTGTAGGATACCGTGTTGTGCCGAGGTATGCATAGTAATCGCGAGGAACGTGATCGTTCCAGCGTCAGCATTTTAAAGTTGTGCGATAAGTGCGTTTGATAGCTATTATTCAAAATTTTATGGAGTAGGAGGAGGCTATGTAAAGCTCTCCTCATGGACCCGCAACAGTGAATGAACCCGTAGATGCTTGCGTTTGTTGGCATCTGCAATAAATTCAGCTGCTGCTCTTTCTTCAATTACCCAACGTCGCTGTTCGTTTGCCTCTCTCTTGAGGCAGTTTTGATTAAAGCATTTAAAGTTCCAAGACTAAGAAAATATGCTTTTCTTGAATTCAGGTTACCCTCATCAATCGGCAAACTATTACCTGCTCCGCTTCCAGAGATATCTTGTTCCGTATTCAAGAATCACTGTTTAATGTTCTTAAATACTTTCCTCAAGGTTTCGCCAATCTCCTAATCTCTTGAAGACGTTACTGTTGGGGTATTTAAACCAGAATTTCACCTAAAATATCTCGACCTGCATTCATCAGTCGGCATCCATTTCTTACGAACTCGAGCCAGTCTCTAACAAACCTGCGTCCACAGCAACCGAAGCTACATAACCTAATAGTATTTTTCTTACAGGTTGTTACATTCGTACCACTTTTTACATTTACATTTCCTAACACTTGCTAACACTTGAGTTGACAACCCCTCGGCCGTTGTTCTATAACCTGAATCTCATGGCGCACGATGCCGAGTGCCCTATAATGAGCCTTTAGATGAAATAATGATGGGGGTTGAGCAATGAGAATACGACGTATGTGGTGGAAGGAGAGGGAAGGTCGCAATAGAACGGAGGAACATCATGGCCTTCCGCTGCAAATCCATTTTCACCCCCACAGTTGCCTATCATATTGAGTTTACGGGGGTTGCACTACGGCATAAAATGTGACGGAAAAATAGTGTTCTTGGCAACTGTTCTGCCGTTCGATCCAGATCACACTCATAGTTGATTTACAGTAATTATATGCATCGATTTACAAAGATCCTTTGTTAATTCTACGAGCAATATGTAAAAATTAACAGCATTATTTATCTGTATTCTATCCTTAATTTTTGTTTCCTTTTTACTCTTCTTTCTTCGCAAAGTTTGTTTTCGTTTATTGGTGTTTACTTTTATGTATGTCCTTTTAAGACAAAAAATACGTTTTGAAGTTTAAAAACCAAAAATATTTACGACATAATCGACTACGACAAAATTGGTCTCATTTCATATTCCTAATAACAAACTGTTTAAAATGAAATATAAGGGCAGCAATAAACGAATTATATCAATGCGATAAAAGAATGGAACTAAACCGAGAGCCTAACGTCCTTTTGTTGTTGCAAAACAATCCGTAACGTTTGTATCGGACATAGATAAGAAAATTGTCATCTAGAAAGTCTTAGTAAAAGGAGTGTTTCATTGCTGGTGAAGAAGAAGCTACAATTATTATTCTCTTGCTCCTCTTTTTGACTCGTTTTTGTCAATTACTTGCCATTTTTATTCAGTTCCTTAAATCAACGTTGATTGCTCTAAACCTCTGTGACTTGATTCAGCTGGTAGTGCCATTATCACAGAGGTAACGCCTGAGTTTCTAAACTACCTTTGTTTTGAAAAGGTGCGCTCAAACTTCACACACCTTTCGAACATACTAGTTCATCTCTCTTTTAGTACATCTAATGTAAATGTAAGAAAATAGTTTTAAGGACCATCTCCTTTCTGAAATTCTTGGAAAATTGTCTGAAGAATAGGAAAAAATTATTGTTTAAATGATTTAGAAACACTAAATGAAAACTTTATAAATCAAAAATATCAAAACATACATTTGATTTTTGTGTCTAATTTATTTTTCTTCGAAATGGATCTGCACAATATCCAAAAAAATTCATTCCTCCTGGAAGTCCCTTCAGTTGAAAAACGAATGTGAACTTAAGCGTAATTTCTATTAAAACGAACGCATTAACCCTTTTGTCGTTTGGACGAATGGCGTGTCATGCACAGATGTTTACTTTATCACCTACTACGTAGTTACATAGTAAAAAGAAAGCTTTGAAATGCTGCAGCGGAAACTGGTTATTGATCATTAGAAAAATACTAGATTGTGGGGTAATGATATAGAAAAAGTATGTAAATCGTGTTCCTATATGTAGTAAATTACTTCGTATAACACATTGAGCAGTCAGAATCCACGTTTTGTGGGTTCTTGATACCACAAAATTAGTTCACAGCAAAACTGTCTGTAATCAACCTAGCGCCTAGACCGTTCCGACTACGGTGTGGTAATTCTTTTCACTAATAGAGGAAAGTACGCTTACAAAAATGTAGCAGATTCCGTGTTCGTTGAACTCTCTGAAGTTTCGGAAATTGCAAGTGACAAATAATTCGAGAAAATTTGTGGGGTTGTAGCACCACTAGGTTTTGCAAATGAAACACTTAAGAAAACGTTTTACCACCAGGTTCCATATCTACCACAAGAATCCTTTTAGGTTCTCTCTAGGAGGTCTTACGCATGTTCAAGGGTACGATAGTGTGTACTAATAGTTTTAGACTAATTATTAGTCTAAAACTATTAGCTAATGTTTATTATCAATGTTAATTAGGAGGGGAACATTGTATTACGTTCCATGAAATACAATTTTGCACAAAGTTTATTTTCGGCGAATGCCATGAAAAAACAAATGTCCGCGCAGTATCTAATATTTACGCAAACCTGGGTGGATTGCAGAAAGGCAACACTTGATTCCACATGCCGCTATTCCCAGAACAGAACAATTTCCCAAAGGCAAAGCAGTCGACGTCATCTGCACTCAACAGGCGAGTGCAGAGAATTCTCGTAATAGTATATACAAATGGAAAAACAGACGTAGTGTGTCAATAGAAGAATATGAAACATTTTTTAAAGCTTTCACAATTTCCTGAAAAAATTGCGCTGGATGAAAAATGTAGGGAAAATATTAATGGAGTACGTTAGATATAATTCATGCAAATATTGGTTATTACTCACCAGGTTCTGTGTGTATTTCCTGTGAGAGAAATATTATTTTTTCTTGATATTGTATCGAACGTTTAGATGACTACATTGAGTACATAACATTGGTTCAAAAATGTTTGTCAAGTTTCAAATATCGGATAATGTAAAATAATTTTATTACATTGTGATTTTTAACTTTGTCGATTGTGATTCCAAATATTCGAATTTCAAATTCTACATGTGCATTAAGATCTAGAATTTTAGTGCGGAAAATATTTATAATGTTTTTATAGAAATTCCTTCAAACATCTTTCCACGTTTCTTCAGATTTGCTGAAAAGATAATCTCTGTGTCGCCCCACGTCTCATACGAACTTTTTTTCTGAGAGAGTAAAATCAAACCTCAGAAGTGGTATCTATCGCAATTTGAATTATTATATATTTTCAACCTCTTACTCAAAAACTCAATGTTATCTTTTCAGAACTCAGTTTTCAATATAAAAATCCTCATCATAAAAAGTATCGTAAATAAAAATTGCTATATATAATTGACATATGACTAACTTTATTACGAACTCAATACGTTTATTTAATAAATGCTTTTAAAAACTGATTATATAATGATAGTAATGCATTTTATTTATTTAAGTATGTATGTAAGTTAGCAACTTCATCAGATACACGCAAATGAGCAAACGTTAATGTTAGGGTGCAGTTTAAATAAGCTTATAACTAAAACGAAAATTGAGATGGTTTAATATGTGTACTAGTCGTGCGACTTTTCTTGAGGTCTGAGCTCCCTAGAAGTCAACCAGCACGCCTCGGCACGGACTGATCAAAACCTTGGACTCACCCGGAACGACACGGCAAGATTATCAGGGCTGCCTACCCTTGCTTCCGAATGGCTCCAGTTCTCGCGTTTTCACTTTCTTACTGTGCCGTGTGTTTTTATTTGCTATTTTATACCACGTAAAGAAACTAGGAGAATACTGGAAAAAGTCGTGATGATGTAAAGCCGCAATGTATTACATAATGAATGCAAATGAGAAGCCAAGCAATGATTCCAATTATTCAGAAAAAAATGGCAATTAAGTTCGTACACAAATTACAAATATCATGAATAAGTAGTTTTACCACTGACTAATTATTTTCTCCTGTAGTTGCTCATGATTACTTGAATATTCGTTCTATTTTATATTATATAATGTCCTGTTACATTAAGAGGAAAAAGCCGCGAATAGTATTAATAATGTTACTGTTGGCAACATGCGTCTGATGTGACGTAGGCAGTAGCCTTCCCTCCCACTCCCCGCGCTACGAGACGTCAAGAAAAATGGCATGACTACTGTATGTATGATCCAATAAACAACACAATGTATAAGCAAATAAAGTTTCAGAAACAGTAACTATTATGCTTGTAGAAAATTATACTGAACGTGTGTTGTTCCAAAGGAAAGACCAACTAGTTCAAACTAAGTTAGTATTGAATCAATTTAAGAAAATTACCAGGGGATGGAAATCTTTAAATTAAATGCGGTAGTATATAAGAAATTTAATTGTTTTCATGACTGATAAAGTATCTTTTAATACACTTTTTTAATTCCTTGTTGTTTAGTTTCCTATCAGGTCTTTATGTAATTACGGAATTATAGTGTAGTAAATTTATTTATTTAGTCAAAACCAGTAAAAAACTGTATGTGACGTATGGGGGAGAAAATCATCTGCGCACGCTTTCTTTAGTTTCAGAATCCCTTCCCAATAATTTAACTATTAATAGTTGATCGATAAAACATATAGTAATAATAATAATAATAATAATAATAATAATAATAATAATAAATTTAAAAAGCGGGAGTTTAACATTTTAAAAACTAGATATTTTCGTTTCCGAGTTATAGAAAACTTATTTGCAACGGTAAACGAACTTCAGATTTGATTTTTCTGTATTGGTAACTAAATAGAAACTCCCCTACCACTACAAGAAAAGAAAAGCTCAAAAACGTACGCTAGTAAGCTACTGTATAAGGGCACAACTCACGAAATATGCATTACCTTGAATGGTGTTACATTTCTTTTCAAGTAAAATGATGCAGCTATTTCATCTTGGAGTGTTTATGAATCACTTCTTGAAAAGTTGTTACATTTTAATGAATATAATATAAAATAAGTAATTTATATAATTCATGAATTTTAAATACATTAATATCTCTAAAAGTTAGCTTGTAAAATTGGGATTTTGCAGTAATTCCATGGGTTTTAGATATATTTTAACGGTGTCATCTCAGCTAATCATTCCTCGCCAATTATTCGAGCCAATCATTCCAAGCTAGTATACTTGAGCTAACTGTCATGTATATGTTTAAGCTATACTATTAATAGTTGAAAGATAAAAAAATATGTTGTGTTTATAGTTCGATGTTAACCGAAGATCACAATAATAACGAATATCTGTTGTGCATCAATTAAACTCTTTTGGAATGAAATTGCTTGCTATGTTTTCTGACGTTCACTTACTTTAGTAACGTTTCGCTTCAAATTCCGCTGACTCGTCGCATGCTGCTGGGCCGAGTGCAGGGAGCACTAGCGCAACTCGCACGCCGCTGCCTGAGCTGTGCCAAGATCCGCCACTGTGACGTCAACCTGAGCTCGTTCTCAAAGCTCAAGCATTCCACATAACACCTAATCTGTGTTTTGCTTAGCAGAGTTAATTCAAAGAAGTGACATATGTTTACTAACGAACAGCGTAAGATATTCTTTTCATGTCGACTATCCTAATATCGCGGCGAAGATAAAAAATATTGTGTTTATAGTTGATTTAACCGAAGATCACGCACTAGTAACTGGCTATCACTAAGTGTTGAGGATCTACATAATATCTTTGGAATGAAATTGCTTCCTTTGTTTTCTGACGTTCACTTATTTTAGTAACGTTTCCGCTCTCAAATTCCCCCGATGACCCGTCGCATGCCCGCTGGGCCGATTACAGGGAAGCCACTGTCCGAGCGTGCGAAACCGCACCCGCCGCTGCCTGAGCTAGTGCCGAAGATCCGCCACCGTCGGGCCTCGAACCTAGAGCCTCTCGGTTCTCAAAGCTTCAGTAGCGAACTCCCACACTAAAGCACCTAATTTGATTGTTATTTGCGTTAGCAGGAGGGTTAATATTCCGAAAGAACGTTGACCATATGTTTCACTAACGAACAGCGTAAGATATTTCTTTTCATGGTCGACCTATCCCCTTTAATATCCGCGGCGAAGCGTATAGGCGGCCGTGTAAGAGTGAAATTGGGGTAGAAATGAGACCTGAAGATTAGGAAACAGGGAGTGAAATTCGATAGCGATGAAATTCGTAGGCGTGAATGAAAGAGATGTTTACATCTCTTCCAATATGTACGTCCCAGGTTCAAATGCCTTTATGGAAGATGGGATGCTCAATTCATACTCATGAACTGGCGAGTTGTAAAGCACCAATTTAAACAAAACGATTTGACAGAAGGATAACTTCTCGCTTAAATTTCTTTACCTTTCAGTCTATACATTTTTTAATGTTCATATTTTTTAAAAAGTCATATTCTTAATGCATACTTATGCATTGGTTGTTAACATTGTGTTTATTGTGTAGCAGAGGGCCTCGCATTAGACTGATCAAGGCACCAACCAGTGTCTTGTTTTTATAGTTCGATGTTAACCGAGGATCACAATAATAACGAATAACGATGTATCGGTGTTAATGATGGCTTACTTGTACTGGAATAGAAGAAAACGAAGAAGAGGAAGAAGAAGAAGAAGAAGAAGAAGAAGAAAAAGAAGAAGAAGAAGAAGAAGAAGAAATAACGTAATAATGATACAATTTTCTTAATGGCCAATAACTTCTCACAGTTGTATCATAACTGGATTATTACATTCAACAAGTTAGTAAACGAGAGGTGAAAATCAACAAATTTCACTTTCATTTCTTCACACGTTCATTTCACTTTTCTATATTTAAAGTCTATTTCGTGAATAAAACATGAAATTGATTGTCGAAACGTAGTGTTAGCTTTTATTGTAAACTAGTGAACCGGTCAATGCTTCGCTATTGCAATGCATTACACTTCACACGCTACTGGTCACGTAATTGTCAATCACGGTTTGGCTGCTCTCTGCAAAAATTTTAATAGATGAAAGACTTTCTCGCGAGAATGGGTTTGCTCTGTCCTGGTTTAGACATAATTGTCAAGTATCTTATTTTTAAATCGTTCCTTCTGAAATTTGGGCATGCATTCACTATGACACTGTCTTGGAGAAATTTGATTTACTTGTCCGAGATAACGTTCAAGTAATAATTCGTGACGATCTTTCACAATCGCAGGGGTAGACTATGCAGAGAAACCGCGCGTAATACTTAAGGGTGCGGCGGGTTGCGTAGAGCTTCTGTTCAGGGGCGCTTGATTCAACACAAAATAATGAACGTGCGTCAATGTGGGACAAACATACGCACATTTCCAGTGTACTGTGCCTATATTCTTCGTGCAAGTTGACAGTTTTATCGTAATCGGATGAACGGTACGGAAGCGCATAAAATACAAACAAACGTTGATATTTACAAATTTTAGATTTAGTTTGTAACTGGAGATTATTATTACGCAGACTACATAGAGTTAGTGATCGGTAATAATCATTATAGTCTAGCAGACGCAAACATAAAGTAAACTATCATTATAACATACGTATTATGTTATGAGTGTTATTCCTGCAGAGGCCAAAATTTAAAAATCAATGCAGAGCGTAGCAGAGCAAAATCAAAATCACGATGTGAAAAGGCTTTTCAGGAATTTAAAGCATGGCAAATGAAAAATCGCATACACGTATTCACAGAAAATGTAATGTTTGCTTATTTTAAGAACTTGGTAAGGTAATTTACACACATTCCTTTTATAAAGACAAATCCTTTTTTACTGTTTGGTTTACAAAGTCACAGGCACAAAAGGCAATATCATTATGAATTTATTATTCAATGCTGAGATGCACAATAGGTGTAAATGAAAATTTGGAGTGGAAAACATTCCACAAGCTTTATTCTGATTTGTTTGAATCTTATTTGTTTTGTAGACTTCCATATTTTGTTTAATAAACAGTTGATTTGCGATGAATCGATAGTTCTTTATTTACGTCGCTAAGGATGTTAAAACCCGTTTCTAAATTTCTTAACATATCGATAGGTACAAGTGTACTACACAAACCTGTAGGTTTGCACGTTAACAGGGATTAATAGCATTTGACCGATTAACGTAATTAACTGTTTCCTCAATATCAACAAATCCACTGAAATGCAAAAGCAGATGCGATTTCAAATTTCTTTGCGGTGTCTTTTCGACACCCCACCTTAGATGAATAAAGCTAATAATAGTTGCAGTTTCTACATTTTCAAAAATTATATTAAGACTTCTTTTTTTTAAAAAATAACCTCGACGGGAGGTACATTTGGCGAAAGTGCCCCAACACTTTCGGGCGGAAAGAAATGTGTATCATTTCGAAACTCGTTAAGTGTATCCACTGGCAATCGCGTCCCCCTTCCCGTCGAGCGCCCGCCAATGGGCGAGTGCCAGCGAAAGAGGCGGCGGTGGCGACGGCATCACAGCCATTGCGCCCAGGCGTCTGAATGGGGAGTTGTTTTTTTCGTCCACCAGAGAAATACTATCCGGTGTACTCCCACCATGCAGGCCGTGGTCTCAAAGCGCTAGCGCCGATTCCGAAGGTTCGTTTAATCTGCATTTACGCTCGTAGACAATCGAAGTTCGTTTCCGCCGAAACGCAGTAGCGCAAGATCCGGTTCCGGGGATGTTCATTATCTAAAGAGAATAACCCGGCGAAGTGCGTTTGAAGAGTATTGCGTTTTTGTTTTCTGTTTTTTTTTATATTTTCATTCCATTTTGCCGATCATGTTTATTGCGTGTACCGCCCTGCGTGATAACGATCTTGAACGGCGTTTCGGGGCATTTTTCGAGTCTAATATTTAGTTTTTGATTACGGGCTGCGAACGCTTTTGGAAACGAATAACTAGCGCGTTCTCCCGGCGTGAGCGGGAACATGGGCGACGTAGCTTTAAAGCGTCAAATAAAACGCGACATGAGAAGTAGATTTTGCGAATGGGACAGATAACGATCGGTTTTTCTTTTCAGAGGCAGGGTACGTCACATAAAAGTTGAGGGTGACCGAAATGGAACAGTATCTGTCGGTCGTTGTACCCTGGGGAACTACGTTAGTACAATTATATGCGATGGAGTGTACGCCACTGGGCAGCTAATATCACTTTCGAATTGCCAGGGGTACTGTTGCGAAACACGCCCAGTTAGCAGGACAGATGTTGTTTATTGCATTTGCATACTTCATGGGAAAACTTGTGGCTTCCTATGTAAATGAATATTATCATTTATGTACGAGTTGTGTAAAGAACACGTGACAACTCGATGAGAATTTCGCGCCACTTCATTTCACATGTGCAGTGTTTTTCAGATGTTCCAAAGTGTTACAGGCTGCAAATAAATTCCAAAATTTCGCAAAGCACTGTCTACTTTGGGTTCGAAAATTGATTATTGGTCATTGCTACAATCTTCAAAATTCATGATGAATCAGAGCTTCCTATCGACGATATTCGTAAAAATAGTTTCTAAACTAATATTAACACATTCAGAACGTAATTTCTGTTAAGAGACGCGCGGTTTACTATTAACGACTCTTTGCTCACAGTTAACCTACATCGGGGTAGTGAGCATACATACAACGCGATACTGCTCGAGCGCTTCAGAGACCGGGAGATCGCGGGTTCGATCCCGCCGAGGTGCCAGTACATTTATTTCACTTGGCGCAAGACCAGGGTTTGTGGTGCCTGCCATGAAGCATGTGTGAGCAGATGCGGCGCACCGTTTTGCTCTCTTCCCAGCACAAGACAGGTCACGAACCTCGAGACCACAACACTGCGTTACCGTTGTCTTGTAAAGAAAGGAAAATCTGTGAAGGTGAAGGGAGTAGTACCTGGGGGAGAGCTGTAGTGCTGCGTCCACGTAGGCACGTCGTACATGACACGTTTTGTTACCAGCTGTGGCTATCAGTCCAAGCGGGAAAGGGTGTATTAATTCTGTTGGCTAAGATGTCTCGAGAATGCCTGCATTACACATCTTGTTTTTTGATTGATTGATTTTTTCGTGTTTCCGGGCGCGTCAACTGCTCTGGTCAGTTAGTGTAGTGCATGTTTTTCCTCTCGGGAGATGGCGGAGATCTTCCCCCGCTGGATGGCGAGATCCGGCGCCGACCTACCGTCGGCTAGTGGAGTTTCCCTCTAACCAGGACTCTCCCACCAGCGGGACATCACCCCAGCCGGGACAAGCTCTAAGCTCCCGACTGGTCTCCCAGGATATGTGGTAGTGTAGTGCATGTTAGTGTAAGCGTGTGTGTGTAAGAGGAGAGGATAGGACAAGTAATGGGAAGGACAGATCGCGCGCTGTCCGTGACCCGTTTGTTAGGGTACTACTCCGGCATTCGCCTGGTGTTGATCGGAGAAACCACGAAAAACTACCGATCAGAGCAGCCGGCCGCTAGAATTCTCCAGATAGCAACGGAATTCGACCTAACTGAAAAGCTAGTGTCGAAAATCCTGGCGCCGTGGGGAGTGGGAACCTAGGACGCCCCGGTCAGAGGCGCTGCAGTGACATCAGTTGATGCACTGAGCTACCGCTCCCGGTTATATTGAGAGGAACTTAGTATAAGTGAAGTGTGATGCGCATGCCTGAATGAAGCACATTGTTGGACACGTGCGTGTGTATGTGCGCAGGTCGCCACGGGAACCGTCCGCAACTGCGCGGAATCTCATCTCGCCTCATCGCCTCGCCACCGGCGCCTCCGCCCCCGCCCCCGCCGCCCGCGTGGTGCAGCCCCAGCCTGCTGGACCACGGCGCGGCGCCGTCGCAGGGACGGAGGCCCCGCCACGCCCCCCTCCAGCCCCCGCCCGCCCCGCCGCCCCCACGCTGCAGCCACCGCCTCCGGAGTGCACCGCGGCTTCGCACCATCGTACACGCTCCCGGTTTATGCAAGTCGCTTGCTTGCGATTGCAAGAAGTGAATTCGTATGACTGCTGTGATTTTTTTTGTCTGTGTCTTTATTCAATCGTACAGCAAATAGACACATTCCTGCCCCACTCATGATGACCTTCCATGGTGGGTTTCTTTTCAAATAAAGAAGTGCAATACTGAGAAATGACGTAAAACGAAATCGTTATTTTCAATTATTATTGATTTCACATGCTAGCAATATATTTGCAAGCGTCCGACATTTAATGCTACAGTTCGATGTGAAAGAATGTTTGTGCGTTTTCGTAGACTTCAGCATGTTCCAGCAGAACGAGTTCATGGCATGCTGTTTGTTCTCGCGCTGTTTTCAGTTAGGGCGATCAATTCTCGCGAAACAAACGAGTGGTGTGGTCTGTTATATCAAAAAACTCGAAGACATCGAAGAAGCCCTAGCAATTGATGAATCTGAAAATGTGATCGGCGCATCACGCGCGGTTTTTGACTGAGCATTTGCTCGGCAGAACATTCGTCACGAATGTAAGTTTGTGTGCGCGCGTGATTGATGGAATGATCGTCGTGTAAAGAGCTGGGAGCATGTCGGCAAACTTGGAAGATATTCTGGTATCAAAACTTTCCGATTTTTCTCTGTAATGTAAGGTTAAATCGTTGTGATCGCAGCTGATCTGCCAAGTTTGTCAGCGTCTCCTCAAGGTTCCCCAACTTACAAGCTCCATTGGCTGTGTATTGTTACTGAAATTCTATGCTTCATTTATACCTTAGTTTCCTTTCTTACCCTACGAAAATCCTCGTATTCCCTACCCAGGACTAATATACGGTACTCCTGTCCGATAAGAAATAATATTCACAAGACACTTTTTTGTTATGGTAGAAGCAATTTTCCAACATGAACGAAATGGAAAAGACGAAGACTGAATCGAATTTTTGCGCAACTTATTTATATATTGCACATTATAGGTACATGAAATCCACTCATCGCAAACTCTTCTTAGTGTTATCTTAAATACCGCAACGATAAATAGTTATATTTAACCCTAACCCCAATTATGAACAATTTTGTTCAGAATTATGTAACTATCATATATCGTAAATTGTCGTTCCATTTACCTACTGCCTTATTCATGAAAATATGCTCATATCTACCTTCTGAAGTGTATAAGCTAAGAAATGTATTACTATATAAAGTATTGCCTGGTATAATTGATATTCTGATAACAGATAAATGAAGTAGTATTTTCAATACTTCCTTATTATAAGAAAAATGTTATTATTCACAATTTGAAAACAAACGTCCTCTATAGTCGTCGATTATACTTTAACAACTGTTTCTGCCAAGGAAATTGATGGGAAGGGCATTATTAACGCTTTTAACATTACCGCTCGTATCATTATTACTCAATAATAATAATAAGTGTTACTATTTGTAGTTTCAAAACCTCCCAATTTTCTCAATATTCTTAAAAAGCAACATCTCAGATATTCTCCATCAATAGCCTTAATCAAAATCTAGATGACTCAAAAATTCCATTCACATGCCCCATTACAAGAAACAGTCTTCTATTTTCTGCATTCATTAAGGCCGACTACTCAAAGTAGACGGTTCATTAAAAATTATAACGTCAGCAAATAGGAATTCAAAAGCCTCTTTTCTGTCACGTAAGTGGTGAAAAACTCCATTGTCTTCAATGAACTGAATATCAAACTGATTATTAACCTTGCGTTTACAATTGGTCAATTGGTGTAATGAACTGAAGGTAATATCACGTGGTAGAAAGTGTATTAACCCTTGAATTTCCACAAAATCAATTTTCTTTCACAGATTGCATTGAAATTGACTAAAAACAAATGTGTTCTATATTGCCAAAGACTTCTTGTTCCCGAGGCTGACATTTTAGGCAGACCAGACCTCTGGACCACAGTCATCGGCATGCCTTGTGTTTTTTCCTGGCGCCTTTTGTAACGAAGTCAGGAATTCGGATGACATTCTTCCAAAGCTTTGGAAGAACTGTTCGATTTCTTCGAAAGGAAATTGTCAACTCGATTTTCAGTAAAATCTGCAAGTGGTGATGAATCGTTTGAACAGTATGTTCGAGTAAAATATATCGAAAATGTACGGACGTCTGAAACGTAAAAATGTCACACTTTTAAAAATCAATTAATTATAAATGTTTATGAATACTGAGAGTTGTAACTATCATCAGCATTCATTACTGTTTTCTATTGGATTTGTTCTTTGAATATCAACTTTACAATGTAGTCTCAAAAATAACTATTTTTTCGAAATTCCTGGGATCCCATATTGTATCCTCCATGAGAAGTGCAGGCGAAATACGAATAAAGGAGACTTTACAACCGCCCCTCCATCGAACTCACTTCCGGCGACGCCTTCGTCCTATCAGAGTCCATCACGCCCCCGTCCTCCCTCCGTGCATCTCACCGAGGCACTGCAGTGCGGCTCGGCTCACTGACATTGTGCTGAAGTGCTATCCACGTTATTAGTTTCTACAAAAAATCTAGTAATCTCTTTCTTAAAAAATATCATCAGGCAAATTCCTGTTCGTTGTTTAAATAATTTTAATGATATAATTACGTATGTAATATACGTCATTGTGGTTAACCTTAAAAGAAACAAATAATGATTTTAATCCAACATGTTCACCAAATTAGTTCAGTATGTTCGATGCGCTGGTGAGAAGTGCAAAATGTCAGCACGTCGGGTGCCGCGTGTTGTAAGGCAACATATGCAGCATTATGTACAGCTGTAATGTGAGTTATTCTAGCTCCCGTCTTGCGGGAAGAGTTTTTCTCGGCTGTTTCACGTCCCAACAAAATGCGCCTTGGTCGTCATTCCAATAATAACATGATCTCGCTTAGGACAGTACGCTATGACGCATGCAGGTGAAAATATTCCGCAAAGATCTTGAAACTCTTCACTTCGCGAAGCAGAACAAACACGTGCAGTACCTCATAACCGCGCCACCACACGCGATCATCAATAGCTCGCCGATATAAAAAAGCAGGAACAATACACCCATGCAGTTTAAAAGTAATAGTTATTCCTACGCTTCTTCATTGTAATTTCCTTGGTCTCTCGCAGGTGCATGTCACCTCACTGACTTCACCTAACGAGCAGCCATTGTGCTACTGCCGCCCTTTGCGGTTCGTTAATTACCTCACCTGACCGAAGGGTGGGAATTATTAAAGTTTTGATCCGCATCGAAGCGCCCCAAAACGGGTTTTGCCCGGGCCCTTCGGAACCATAGGGCAGCCTATTATCCTAATCGTCTTCGAGCTTCCTTTACGCCCCCAAACGCTCTTGTGTTTCTTTTTTCACTTTTGTATTATGTTTCACGCTTCCCCTTGCGACAGGTGAGACGGACTAGAGATATCGATTGCCGCTGCGGTCTCTGACTGAGAGGTTCTAGAATGGAGTCACGATGCTGGTGGATTTTCGATAGCTAGGCCGCTGTCTGGAGAATTCAAGCGGCCGTCTGCTGTGATCGGCAGTTTTCTATGGATTCTACGATCAATTCCAGCGAATACTAGAGTAGTCCCTAACAAACGGATCACATCGTCCGAGATGTTTCCTTACTTATTCTTAAACACGCCTAGAGTCACACACATTTATAATTATCTCCACTGTACTATCACACATGCCGGGAGAGGTATAAGTCGGCATTGGATCTCACGTTCCAACTGGGGGGAACACCGCCATATCCGTGACACACGAGACTAATGACCAAGGTAGTTGACGTTCCCGAAATACCCACTCAGGGTTCCTCGCAGTGGCCCCGCAGAATAGCGCTGTAGGCAACAGCTCCTCTGGCGGACAAAGCCGGGACCAAACACGACCGCCGTGATCTTCGGGACCATGGGGCAGCCTATTATCATAATCGTCTTTGAGCTTCCTTTAACGCCGATTTACCCGCTAACGCTTACAGAGTCTGGGGTAGGCTACAGGTTACCTACGTCGGTTTACCCGCTAAAGCTTCATCGACACGCTCTGCCCCCAGTAATCGCCGTCAGCCAATTTAACACACCCTGGAGCTCCTACCTCAGGGTGTTAAAGAGGCTGATAGCCAGCTCTTACCTTCGCAGTGACTATTAGCCGCTTTGCAGCCCGCACTTGCCGCTACAGTCCATAGAACTGAATTCACGTTTGGAGCCGTTTTGAACATTTAGGTAGCGCGTAATATGGCGAACACGTCTCAGTTCGTGAACCCACTGACTGTGCATCCTCCTGCCCACCGTAGATGGGTCATTATTAAATAATAATCAATTGTTTAATAATGTTAAATTAATGTTAATTGTTTAATACATTGTTAATAAAGTTTTATATAATGCATAAACTGTTAATTATAAACTGTTAATTTTTAATATGTAAAATAATTAATCGTTTAGTAGATTGTTAGGAACATGGCACGATTTAGTTAATAATATTCATTCCACACATGTACGAATGAGAAACGACTGTAACTTAGTTTAAAATGAAAATGGTAGAAAACGTTCAAGAAAAAGTAACATCAGTAATTGATGTCTAACGATGTACTTCGTGGATGACGATTCTAAAAAAACTGGTAAAGCTGTCTCTTTCTTATTCCATACTCAATATAAAACCTTCACAAAAATATTAGAACATACAAAGTGACTTTTCATTTTATTAATTTTACTAACATGAAATTAATGGTTTTTGGCGAGAGATGAACAGACGAGGAATTACGTTACTAAATATCTAAAGTAGAAATATTCTTTCATATTTTGGTAGTTTTGAAATTTAATATTTGAATTAAAACAATGGAGCTAAAAATCGGACAAATTAATCGATGTGTACATTAATCGGTGTAAAAACAACCGATTTCAATTTTTTGATTAGTCGTATAAAATAATCGGTTGTTGCACTAATCGCGGTTAAATCGCCCATCCCTCATACCCCCTCGCCCTCACGCCCTTCGCGCTGCAGATGGGGGGAGGAGGCAAGGAGAGTTTCCAGCATTGGGCGGTGCCAACATCCACGCCCGTCGCGAGATTCGAACCGAGACTGTTGAGGCGCGTCGGCCTCGGGGCAATCTCGTTTACCCAGGTTGGCAAGATTTTTTAGACCAGGAGACAATTTATTGAGGCTCGTCTGTTTGCCGTCTTTGCAATCTCCTCTCGGTGTCCGCCCCGTCAATGTATGTCGCCTTCTCACAACCAGTGCTCCAACAGCTGGCGTAAGCTTTGCCAAGGAAGAAGACAGGCGACGTCAGAGTGAGTCGACCTTGAACCGCCAAATGTATTATTCCTCGTGTAGAACTAACTGCATTTTGTAAATAAAGACGTGTTCGGCAGATAGTGACAATTCGACGAATCCTTCGAGAAAAATAATAATTGACAAATATTTTATTGATTAAACAAATCGTTATTTTTATGAATGTAGCGTTTTCTAAATAACTTTGATGATCGTGATTGCTTCGTCCTCCCCTCCGCTTGTTTATCTCCTTCCTCTTCCTCCTTTTTATTTTCCTTTCTTCTCCGAATACATTGATTCTCTTTGGACTTCTCATTTTAGTTTTACGCCACTATGAAAATTATTTAACAATCTCTCGTTATCTCAAAAGTTGGCTTTGACAAAGGTCGATCAAAGCATTAAGGAACCAGACTTTCCTCTGTGATCAAGGTACGGAGAAATCAGTTTGGAAATATTTAATTTGCACCATGACGTTCAAAGACGACTTTTCATCCCCGATTTATATCTCACTAGTGATTGGTTTCCGTTCTCGTAGTTTAGCTGGTCTTCGTTTTTCTGGTTGTAAATAAATTTCCTAGAAGGTATATTTCCGACGCAAATCACGTGCTGGGAATACCTTGTGCTCCGCAAAGCCATAAAATGCAAATTTCTAGACTAGTATTTCTATCTATGGAAAACCGCGTGAAAAGTCTTTCATCACGCTGCTACAACTATCTAAAGATTAAGAACTGCTTGAAGGGGCGAGAATGACAAATCCTATACACCGTCACGGACCTTGCACTCCAGTATGACGACATTCATTACCTGTAAATATTGTACAGTACCCCTTAATTTTATTCCGTTTACTTTAATCGACATCTGCAATTTCATTTGTATAAACATTTAATATATTTAATTATATCATTTTCTCCCTTTCAATTTTGTGTCCAACCTTGTAAATTAATATGACTCCACAAACAACTTATGTTAGACGTCCTATTTACCCGGCTTCATCCGGATTTCCCTTGTGATCTGGGTCAATATAGTTAATATAAAAACTGGTAAAAATTCTAAAACTATTACACAGAATGGCTATTATAAATGAAACAATGAAAAAACAGTTAATGAAATAACTAGTCATTGCACAGAAAAGTTAAATTGACACTACTGAAATATTTCAAATAATATTTATATCGTTATTAAAAAAAATAGTAGTAGTGAATTACGGACAGAGTACTTACGTAATATATGGACTTCTATTGTCTCCTAGCGCGTGGTGCTCTTCTCAAAAAATCAACGTAAAGCGGCAAGGGATGCTCCGGTTGAAGGGTATTCCGGTTAATAGGGCGGTCACTGCTTAAATTCTTGGCCGTCCGGGATTAGCCGCGTCATGATCGATGGAGCTGACGTTTCGGCCATCTTGTTGTGGCCTTTTTCAGAGCTATACCGCTGAAAGCCACAACAATATGGACGAAACGTCAGCTCCATCAGCCATGACGCGGCTAATCCCGGACAGCCAAGAATTTAATGACTTCGGCCGCGGAAGCCTACGACTCTAGGTCCCTGCTTACCCTCTCAATTTTTGTCCAACTCTTACTCCCGCCAAACGCCTTACTTTTAGCACACCCGCTCTGGTTGGTTGTGTCGGCAACACGTGTAGATGTTGGCCGTATTTCGATGTGCACGCTCCGTTCCCGCGGCCGCGGGGGCAGCGCGTTCTCCGAGCGAAGCCTCGGCCCCGCCGAGGGCTTCCAATTAACCGTTTGTCTTTCAGCTCGCAGAGTAGCCACGCCTCATTCCGTGCGCTCGTTGGGGGTGAAATAAATGCGAATTATTTTTCTACGTCTCTCGTCGGCCTTGAGTCTGGCGTATAAAATAATTTAAAAAAAGAAGAAAAAAAAAGGAATTCAGTATATCAAGTAAATCTGTCCCCTCCGGTTCATGTATGTTTAGTTTTGAATCCCACGATATTCATCATTTTGCCGGTTTTCACATTTCTGTAGTAGTGATGGGTCCCTCTCTTCAGATTATAGATGTCAATAATCCAAACTTAAGAATGAAAATGTAATTTTAATGGCTCTCAGTGTTACAAAAATAATCAATATTGTTTTATTTGATTATAGAGCTATTATTGTATTTATGATATAATGTTGAGTCATAGACATCTTTTAACTCACCTCTAACCAATCTTGCTTTAAGAATTAAAAAGAAATAAACTTATTGAACGTAAACTATTTTCTAAATCAACTAACTGAATATGTTTGTGAACTATACTCTGATTTAAACATAGTGGTGCCTCAAGGCCACGAGCTGGACGAAGAGGGGAACATTGTTAACCAATCGGGAGCTTCGTTACGATTTAATTTTTTGGTATTGGAGCTACCGATTGGATGACAATGCCCCCCTTTCCTTCCAGCTCGTGACCTTGAAACGCCACTGTATGTAAATCAAAGTTTAGCATGATTTTTTTACGAAATATCACGAGCTGATTTTACACAATTTACCGCGATTCAAACTGTTCGTTTCACTCATTGCTTCATTATATAAAACGTTACGGATTTTATAGTTTTCACTACGTATTTCTGTTTGCGATACAATACAATTTAGAAAATAATTGCGTTTTCCTCTACGCGTACAAAGACGTGCTCGTAAATTATTTAGTGCCAGGAGTTTAACTTGTATTATAACAGACCCCATCAGCTGTGCAACTTAAAACGCTCTAATGGTAGCGTATCTAAGTATTCCGTCATTACGGTCCCTTTGAACAAATAAATAAATTAAGTTAATGAAAGAAAATTCAAGGAAAATATACGTACGTCCTCTACAATAACAATATTAACGTATTTTGATGTATCCTTTAGGAGGCAACCTGTAGTTAGCACCCTTCCCTCTTTATAACAATGTTTTACCCCAATAAACCGCTATCAAGTGCCAGAAATTCTGTATTATTGCAAAATTAAGGTTCTACACAATTGAATTTCGAGCCACTTGCCTAACAAGCACAACTAGAATAGAATCTGTAATATTCTTCACTTTTCTTATTGCCGCTTATTACCGTGTTTGCTGAATTTCTACTGATGTTTTATTGTAATGCGCATTCTGAATCTTTGTGATTTCGTCCGTGTTGACTAGTTTTAATCAATGTATGTTCGTGTTAAATCCAATAAATGAATACTTGTGATGTAAGTGTAAATGAACAGATAAATATCGATAACTTTTCAAAACTTTATTATGATATTGACAAATTCTGTAAATAATTTTTATCTGACATTAAGATATATAAAATTCTATTTAAAATTCAATAAATTTGAAAAGACAATTTGCATCAACTACAATTAGTAATCCGTTTAGTAATATGTTAAGTGATTTAAACATTTAACAACTTTCAAGTTCCAACTTTTCTACGTAATTAATATTTGTTTAACAAACTTACTCGCACATGTGTATAGTTGTCAAATGCTAGAATGGGTCTTAATTGCTTCAAAAGTTTTAAAATCAGTAGCATTTCATGATAAATTAATACATATAGTCAGTCGGGACAAGAATTCAGCTCCGAGGTTTTCAAGAGTTCAACTTGGCGTTTTTCTCTTTTTGAAACTTGGCTGCCCGAGATGAGTCGCGTCACGGTCGAGCTGACGTTTCGGCCATCATATTGCTTTCTCTCTTTTTGTAATGAAGCAAAGCGTTAGCGAAGTAAATCATAAAATCTTTCCAAAACGGCACGTTCTAAAATTAATCTGTCATACCAGCATTACCCTTGACAGCTACATCTTTGGAATTTTGTCTGATTGCGTTTTGAAAATAACATTTTACCCTCTATTTTAAACGTATATGGATGAAAATAAAATCACTAAGCTCTTAAATTCTCTTGACTTTCATGTGTACTTTTACATACTCAGTTTCATAAAATTGCGACATTCTAATGACTGTTAAGAATGTTAAAGAATCAGCTACTTGAAACTTCCAGGATAAATTGTAGCACACACGCCTTAGAAAAGAAAAAAATTCCAGTGAATTTGCAGTCTTCGGCTTCAAAAATTCTCCTTGAGGATAGCATACGTTTGCTCTCTTGAATAAATTACTATATCACATCCGCGATATCTATGTTGGAGGAAAGTGTTATGTATTCAGGAATTAACCTTTGCCCTAAAATGGGTTGGAAATCAATATCATGAGGCTCTCAAACCTAAAAGTAATTTGATATCTCCATGTAATCCACGAAATCGGAGGATTATGTCGTGCTATAACGTGAATGGATTATCTTTGTGTTTCTGGTAATAGAAGTTACCATTGATGTAAATAGATCATAACCAATCACCAATAGTCGCTGAATGTCAGGCATCACTCTAGTGTTAAAGATATATCCTAATTATTTTAGCTACGTGGCCCTCAACGTTTTGAATTGTCTTTCCCATATTAAATGTATCGGTGTGACATGTGGAGAACAGAAGATTACAAAAAAGTAACCCACGTATTGTGTGTAGACAGTACCGGGATTGACAATAAGTGAACTGCCATCCAGCAACGTAGGCAAGCATGAGATTTGCCTGAAGAAATGCATCTACGGTCTAAATGAAATATGAGCAAAACTAAGGCATAGTTAAGTAATTATGGAAATGTCGGAGGTCTTGGTTGGTCTATTTCCTGTCTGAACATTTAAGTACCAAAATGTCGTCCAGAAGAACTGATTGGTCAACGCTGATCTTTGAGAGCCCTCTATCCCTACCCTCGCCACGAGCCCGTCTTCTTGTCTCTTCAGATGAGGCCATCCATAAGGGCGGGTTGGCTCCTCTCTGCGACAGACATCGCATTCGCTACTTCTGAAAGATCCCCTCCCGGCAGCAGACAGAGCTACACGTGCTTTGGACGATTACTATTGTCCTGCAGTGTTAGCACGACCTTCAGCCGCCTCAATTTATTGTCTCTAGAACAGTCGCGATGACTCGAAAGCTCCTCTGTTCCCCTTAAGTCACGTCACTACCGCTCAACATTAACCCGTTAAATGTTAAACGTACACATGTTGAGTAATGCAATATATAATGTGTACGTTGTATTTGTATGTTGAATTAACTTTGCTTTTAGACTTGTTAACTTGTCAGCATTGTTTCGTACGCAAGGAAAATGGATTCAGATCAACTTGTATCAAATGATGTGAACATTGTTTTATTTTTATAATTTCTGTAGTTATCGGCTGCATTAAGAATGCGACGTTTCTGTTGTCTATTCGAGTGATCCCCAGGAGCAGCCGAGCACAACCACTACTGCCTGGTATGTGTGTCTCTTTACCCCCTTTCCTGTATTCATTTCGCGTAATGTTCCTTACATTATGACGCACCACCATCCCCACTAAGAAGTTCTTTTTTCTTCCGTTGACAATTTCATTTTAGTTCCCTAAATCGTAATTGAAAGTACAGATCTTAAAACTACAAAATTTAGGATCTTGCGCTCATTTTATTCCGATCAGACTTAACATATTTTCCATTGCTGCTAGAAAACTACCAATGTGTAAAAAATGTTAAGGGTTAACATGAGACGCAGACAGCATGCACACGTACACGCTACTCGTTAAGAGACAACCTGTTCAGTACAGTAGTCGCGAAAAAAAACACGTTTAACGTATTACATTCAACAGTATGAATTTAACATTCGATGTTCAATGTTAAGTAGAGCAGAAATGGCGTTTTTCCGCCTCTAGAGGCCGCCAGGCGAGGCGCATGACAGCCCCGGGGGCGGCGGCCGTGGGCGATGGGCGATGGGCGAGGGCGATAACGTCCGCGCGCAGACGGATGCGCGGGGGCGGGGCTCGCGCGGCAGGGGCGAGGCGCAAATTGAAACGGTGAGAGACTCATCCACGGGGCCCTAAATGGCGGGCGGAGGATAGTTTGAATTAGAGGCTTGCCTGGCGAGAGAGTGTTTCTAGGATTAGAGTTTTGGCTTCAGGACGTTTGCCCTGAAGAAAGTCACGGTATTAAGACCGAAATATGGACTGCATTTTGTAGGACGATACTCGTCCCGGGTAGCCAAGATTCCACTCACTTCCGCTACGAAGGCCTTCATCCTTGAAAACTCTGATATGGACTGACCGCGTAAGATCCGAAACAGCATCAAAAGATACACCGGAAAGTGATTACACCACGGATTGATTACCGGAAAGTGATTACATCTCGTAACCCAGGATAGTTGGGTCGAATTCACTCACTGTCTGCAAGAGAATTCTAGTGGCCGACTGTTCTGATCGGTAGTTTTCCGTGGTTTCTCCGATCAACACCAGGCGAATGCCGGAGCAGTACCCTACCAAACGGGCCACGGACCGCGCGCGATCAGCGCTTCCTCTTCCTTGTCCTATCCTCTCCCCTTACACACACACACTTACACTAACATGCACTACACTACCACATATCCCGGGAGACCTGTCGGGAGCTTAGAGCTCGTCCCGGTTGGGGCGGTGCCCCGCTGGTGGGAGAGTCCTGGTTAGGGGGAAATACCACTAGCCGACGGTAGGTCGGCGCCGGATATCACCATCCAGCGGGGAAAGATCACCGCGTATATCCCGAAAAAAAGCATGCACTACACTAACGAGACTAATGACCGAAGCAGTTGACGCGCCCGGAAACACGAAAAAATCAATCAAAACCACACTACCACACATGCCAGGAGATCAGTCGTAAGCTTAGAGCGGTGCCGTGATGGGGGATACCTGGAGAGGGGAAACCACGCAAGCCAACGCGTAGGTCGGCACCGCATCTCAGGTTCCAGGGGAAGAGGAATGCACGAAACACTCGCGAAATTACCATAGTTAACGCGCCCTAGAACACAATACGTACTCACAGCGACTCTGATGATTACTCGAAACGATGGTGAAAGTAAATGAACTGCGAAAAAACACCACTTCAGAGAAATTCGGAAAAACTCATTTTCGAAGAATTTTAAATTTTCTGCTATCGTTCACACGCAAAAAATCCATACTCTTGTGTGTGTTTCTACTGCTTATGAACCAATGATCCGAATTTTGTTGTAGATAGCACTCCTTGAAAGTTGACAAAATCAGAGAAATATTCATTTTTCAATAAAGCAACATTTTGCAAGTGGAGTGAATGTTTTTGGGGAGGAAGGAAAATCTCCGCGAAAACGAAAACTACCAACAACCTCTCACGAGCCTGTCGGGTGTCGAACCAGAGTTCCAGGCGTGCTGCCCGAAAACTGACGAAGAAGGAATCCTAGAGAGAGAAAGCGCGAGTAACCCGCGCTGTGCTCTTGACGGACTGCTTAATGGTTGATAGTAAAAAAAGACAAAAAGTAGAGAAGAAAATTAATTTTAAAATTCAATGAGATATTGCCCATGTTCCGGTAAGGTTATTCAGACAAGAAGATGAGATATTGCAAAACCTAAAATTGAATGTGACAGTGTAAAATTTCGTGCATCCAATAAACTATCAAAATATCGTATACGTAATAGAAACGTAAAGTCAACACGAATAAAATTAAAAGGGTGAAATTATTAACATCCACAAGCCGTTATTCGACCAAAATGATTTTCCTTGTTTTGAGTGTGACGACTTCAATTCGAATTTCTTTACTTTGCTTTAGTATCCTACGTTATTTTATTTTCACTTCCTATGTATGCACTGCAGTGCACTCTTACCTTTTGCTAAAACAGACTATTAACTCGTGACTGATGGATTACTAAATAGAACGAAATATTAATCGAGTTGAAATGCTTATGTAATTTTTATCATAACTTCCATTAGATTCATGTTGAATCCAAGATAATGGGATATTTTAGTCATCTAGTTCACCTGTTTCCCTCCCAATGTTCATCGAGAATCCAGCAGTTCTACATTCACAGTAAAGAGTGTCAATTCATACAACTTTCCACATCTCATTCTAATTATTTATCTCATTACGTGTACATTTACGGCAACAGTACTATAAAGGATTTCTTCTTTAATGACATATTTGAAAGATATCAAGTAAGTTCTTTGAAAGTTTTACTCCAAAGTTAGGCAGAAGTGTAATTGGCCTTACTAGCAACATAACTTTTAAGGTTAAAAACAAAAGTTATATTTTAAACAACCGGGCTTTTACAACTAATAGAGTGAATTCAAATTATACAAACTTCATTTACTATTTCTTTTCTGTAAGTTCAACTTTTCTCTACAATTTTACGCTGTAAACCAAAGAACTAATTAAATCAAATTGAACACTTACAACAGATTTTATATAGACGTTCTCCCTTAAAGAACAGCTGATAAAGACCACTGTAAACTGCTACTGCTGCTGCATTAAATTCCTTACTAGATCATTAATTTTGTCTTTGAAGGAAACCTTTCCATGAAACGAAATGGTTTTCTGTAAACATTCTGTGCAGTAATGGAATAAATGTATTCATCAATGACCAGACGGAAAAACCGCCCATGTTGTAGCAATCTCGAACATAAACGCAATAGCTAGACCACTTGAAAATGAATACGCAGGTCAGGACAGGGGTATCTGATCCACTGTTTCCACCTATCCTATTTACCTATTCTTACAACGCATATGTGTGAATGATTAACTCTCCATTGTAGAGGGTGAATTCTGATTAATATGTTTTCATACGCCATGAAAGTGTTTTTCCTCTACGAGAAGAAAGACATTCCCAAAAAGGATGGAATCATCGCAAGAACCAAAGTAAAGACTTGTCTTCGTTATTGTGAGTTGTACAAAGCCTATACGAAGGATGCTCCCGAATGCACGGTTTCCAATTCCTGGATCAATGTGACTAAAATTGTAAGCGATCTTCGCAGTCAACTATATATGTGTGTGTTCATTCTAACGTAAACGTACCTGTCTCATGACTGGAAACTCGTGGTTCGGGATCATCCTCCCGGGGGTGCCCCCAAATCGCTGCTACACTTGTTGCATACGGAGCAATTACAGCTTTGTGAGTGTGCTTTATTTTTGTTATGACATGTATATCGAAATAACTCGAAATTCTTGTGATTCAGTTTTGAAAATATCATTTTCAAAACTAGAATGCAAACAAGAGAGGTATATAATGACTTAATATAATTAAGCCAAGAGTGTATTTAACCTTATTGTATGTATATAAGAACAAAACTTATATTCTTGTGCAATGGACTGTCCTAATATTTTTCTTCTTTTGCGAAAGAAACCAAAATGTTATATCATATCATGCATCAACAGAAATGTCGTTATATATATGTATAAACACATAATATTTAACAATTTAAAAGACGGGTATTTGTAACTAGATTCTTGTATCATCATCACTAACATTGTAGCATCACCTAATCGTCACCTGATCATTAGGCGTATGGCCTGAACGAAAAATGTGTATTACGTATTTTCTTCATCAGTTCCTTACGTTCAGAGTTTAATTGGATTATATTTTTGGAAGATAGTTACATGACAGGATGTTTTGTCCGAAGTGTAAAATTTATATGAGGTAACTACTAAGGACTCTTAATGTCACTATTCGTGTGTGCTCGAAAGGAAATATCGGTCACAATACACAATTTACGGGTCTCTTCGTACGTAAAGAGAAAATATATACAAGCCAAGAATGGGCAATAATAGTCTGTATAAATTGCTGAACGTTTCCCCGCTGTCGAATGAATACAAATGGTATTAATTTTCTTATTGTCACTTCTTTGATTTTGTGAATTCAGAAAGGCTCTCGTTGGATTGCAGAAAAAGAATTCTGCAAATGGAATGATTATAAAAAACATCCTGCATGTCGCCAATGAGATATATTCGCTTAGATCTTCAGTTGGTTTTGTCAATCCGTTTTAAATGGCTAACGTTGTACATGTATTAAACTGTGTTTCTTTCATACTTAACACATCCCATGACTGTTCGTACCTTCTGAAATATCTCCCCACGTTGCATTGTTGATGTGGCATGTAAATATATTCTCTCTTTCGGCGTCTTCTACCTCTCTTCTTTCCCCCATTCCAAATATATCCCTTATGCAAGAGTTATATTTAGTGGGGGGACGTTTCTGCAGGCATTACAAGACACTAACAAGATTAATTAAACACAAAGATTACACAAAATTAATTAAATTCAAACAAAGAATAGTTTGTATTGTTATAAAACTAATAAGAAGAGGATTACTTACTTGCTAACTAATTTAAAAAATATTTATCTAACCATGTTGCAATGTACGCGTAAAGGCCCTAAAATAATGTTTTTACGTCCAAGGCGAAGTGTATAGGAGCAGAAGATATTTTTCCGAGTTTGAAAAGTCGCTTTGCACCGAGGTTCATACAAAAGTTTTTTGCACACTCACCTCTAAGTTACTGAGTTTGCAATTCGTAAGATGATGTTGATAGTTTGAAATGGTTCCAATGCTACATCAACTGTTCAAAACACAAAAACAATAAGAAATAAACAGTTGAAAGTTCCATGATGTGCCATAACGGACGTGGTAATTAAAACATTTTAATGCGAATTTCTGTGACAAAGTACGTTTCCTAGTAGACTCGTTAATTATTTCATTAGAACCGTTTTTTTATTCCAATACATGAATTTTAAAAAGTTTAAATAATAATAATAATAATAATAATAATAATAATAATAATAATAATAATAATAATAATAATACATTGTTTCATTTAGTTTTTGTTTTGCGATGGTATTGATGCTTACTTTTATGACTTAGGGCGAGATATTTCCCTGCCTAGGTTTTAAATGTGAAGCTTTTCTTACTACAAATGATCCGTACTATTCAACTTTAGAGGTGAGTGTTTACATTTATGTGCGAACATTGGCGTATATCTTTACGAATTAGTTACAATTCGCATTTAGTTTCTCCTACATCATTCTGAAATTTCTTGCCAATCATACATTACTTATATACCCCTAATTACAATTTACTAATTTTTTTCAAACATGGTATTACAAGATTCGTTTGCATATTTCTTCTTTTAAGATTGAGTAGAAAGCGTGTTCGAGAAAGCAGAAAAAACATCTTTATCTAAAATGAGTTTTTTCATTAAAAATAAAACTATTTTAGCTGTATTCATAATTATTGGACAAGTGAATGAAATGTTTAACGAATAGTATAATTATTATTCTCATTCCAAAATACGTATTTATAAAATGTTTGCATAACATCTTAATATTACAAATAGTGCAAACACATTTTGCATACACATCACAACTTGTTCCTGTTCACATTGCACTAACAACTCTTTAATACTTTTCCCTTTCAAAATAAGCCACACAATATTGTTCTATCTAGTTACGTCGATTTATGCTCTTGTGTACGAGAACTAAATGCTTTCAGCAGCGTCCTTACGATGCAAATGCGTTAATACTCTGTAAGAACACATGGACATTAATCAATTCAAAATACCCAGAGTCTCAAGCGAAGAAATAACTTCATCAAAATCAATCAAGAAATTCTATTTCATTCTCCAGAGCGCTTAATGTATAATGATTCTAAACATTTTGAATGCATTATGATTGCAATACAATAGTATATATTTTACTTTTGCTAAGCAATTTATTATAAAGTTTAAACATGCGAATGTGATTAAACAGATTTTTAAGACCCTTCAATGCTAACAATCTGTCACTTATCTGTCGTCTTGTAGTATTCTCCGCATAGTATCTTCCTAAAACATCACAGCCGCGGCAAAGATCCAATTGTTTGGGGAGGGAAAATTCTCGGAAGAGGGAAATAAATGCTATCAGAATACAAATACATTTCAATATCTCCTTTACTATAAACTAATAAATAACGGTAGATGCTGCTGAGGTGGCTCAACGCATCAACTGATGTCAATGCAGTGCCTCTGGCTGGGAGGTTCTAGGGCTCGACTTCAACCGCCGTCTGGAAGAGAATTCTAGCAGCTGGCTGTTCGGATTGGACGTTTTCTGTGGTTTCTTCTATCAACATCAGGTAAATGTCGGTGCAGTATTCTAACAAACGGGCCGTGGTCCGATCTTTCCTTCCTCTTCCTTGTCTTATACTCACTCCCTTACTTACACTTACATGTCCTACACTCCCACACATGTCGAGAGACAATTGAGGGCTTTGATCTTACCTCGGTTGAGGCGGTGACCGCTGGTGGGAGAAACCTAAATGGATATTTTGGTTGATTGATTTTTTCGTGTTTCCGGGCGCGTCAACTGCTTTGGTCATTAGTCCCGTTAGTAAAGTGCATGTTTTTTTCGCTGGAGATGGCGGTGATCTTCTACCGGATGGCGAGATCCGACGCCGACCTTCCGTCGGCTAGTGGGGTTTCCCCCTAACCAGGACTTCTCCCACCAGCGGGGCACCGCCCCAGCCGGGACAAGCTCTAAGCTCCCGACCGGTCTCCCGGAATATGTGGTAGTGTAGTGCATGTTAGTGTACGTTGTGTGTGTGTGTGTGATGTGTGTGTGTAAGGGGAGAGGATAGGACAAGGAAGAGGAAGGAGAGATCGCGCGCGGTCCGTGGCCCATTTGGCAGGGTACTGCTCCGGCATTCGCCTGGTGTTGATCGGAGAAACCACGGAAAACTACCGATCAGAGCAGTCGGCCACTAGAATTCTCCTCCAGACAGCGACTGAATTCGACCTAGTTGGAAAGCTAGTGTCGAAAATCCTGCCGCCGTCAGAGACTCGAACCTAGGACCTCCCGGTCAGAGGCGCTGCAGTGACATCAGTTGATGCACTGAGCTACCGCTACCGGTACCTAAATGGAGAGAAAGCCCCAAGCCAAAGTACAGATGGGCACCGGATCTCACCAACTAGCGAGAGAACAATACCGCCACCTCTCGTGAATAAAAAGCATGCATTGCACTTACGGGTCAAATACCATAGTCGTTGACGCATCTGGAACCACGAAAGAATAACGGTGGTTGCTGTTTTTGCACTGTTTCGTCTATTTCATGTTTCTCTGCTTCTGAAACATCAGATACTTTCGCACCTAAAGCGAAATAAGGTAATAGCAAGTCGCTTACAAACATGCGCGCACCAATACACACGTACAAATTCTCAGTTCCTGTACTTGTTTACATATAAAGGCTGTATGCTTCAGTCAGTATCTAGGCCTTCGACGAAGGAGCACCGCTGAAATTCAAAGGTATGTTTTGGAGGGCACTTCTGCATACAGATTACTGCAAATTATAAATCTAATTATTACGTGCCAATGTGAAATTTGTAAGTAAATGTACGTGTACTTTATCTAAGCACATTATATACACATATATAAGCACATATATTATACGTAACAATTTAAATCAAAATAGTAGTAAAATTTAAATTTTTCCTTCTCTCCAAAACACCACTTGTCAACGTTCACAATCATCAATATCTTATTTATAGATATTCATTCACACAAGTCTATAAATATGACTGCTGGCTATTTTCATTACACGTACAAAAGAATGTTGGCGAACCTGATGGCGGGAGGAGATGAGTTTGGCCGGCCGCAGGGGCATGCGCACAGAGAAGGATGGGAAGCAGGGTGGCTTTTCCTCCCCCAGAAAACTTTGAAGAGGCCCCGTCGCTCTACGTATTTTTTTTTTTTTATGAAAATACTCTCAATTCTTAATTTCCGCATTTTTAACGTTGCAATTTGAGGGATTGTCTTTTATTTATTTTCTAACGTAATACATGACTGTAAATAAAGTTTAATGGAAAAGGGGCCCAGAAATGTAATCCCCCCTTTTGCTTTAGTCTGCACACAACTGTCGTCAGCCGTCTCTAGCATTGCATTTTTAGAGTCAACAAAACTCACGGTTAGTTATTTACTTAGGTCGATTAGGCCGATAAACAGCAAATAAACAACTGGCATACGGTTTAGTTTACCTTAATAAAATCTCATACCAATTTATGAATTTAGAAATTTGGTGCCAATTTTATGATTTCTTTTATAAATACCTGGCCAGCTCCAATAATGCAGTTAATTACAATAAAGAGAAGGAAATTTACATTCACGAAAAATGTACATAACAATACCATATGATGACGAAGTTAGAAAGTTATTTTTAATTCTTAAATACAAATAAACAACATTTACACAACACACCTCAACATTTTTAGTCATATTAATTAAAATGATGAAATTCAAATTATTGGTTCAATGTAATATGCATTTTTAAAATTTTATAAATTATTTTTTAAGAATACGTCGGTTGGATATCAGATGACACAATCAAAAACACATTCGTAAGTGTCTCATTTATAATGTAACATTTTCCGTTCCTATGACGCAAATTACTATAACGAATATCGACTGTTAAGATATTGTTAATGTTGTAACTATTCACTTAGAGACCAATCTTGTACGGACCGAGCTACATTCACTTTTAACTAGTCATTCCCTTCCCCTTGCTTGTTTTTCAAAGTCAGAAGCGGTCTGGCATTCGATCAGTAAAACTCACCAGAGACGGAACTAAGAAGTGTTAGGTAATCCATTGGATTGGAACAGACACGCACCGGTAGCGGTAGCACAGTGCATCAACTGATATCACTGCAACGCCTCTGACCGGGAGGTTCTAGGTTCGATTCCTGATGGCGGCAGGATTTTCGACTCTAGCTTTTCAGCTGGGTCGAATTCAGTCGCTGCCTGGAGGAGAATTCTAGCGGCCGATTGCTCTGATCGGTAGTTTTCCGTGGTTTCTCCGATCAACACCAGGCGAATGCCGGAGCAGCACCCTACCAAACGGGCTACGGACCGCGCGCGATCTTTCCTTCCTCTTCCTTGTCCTAGCCTCTCCCCTTACACATACACACACTTACACTAACATGCACTACACTACCACACATTCCAGGAGACCGGTCGGGAACTTAGAGCTTGTCCCGACTGGGGCGGTGCCCCGCTGGTGGGAGAGTCCTGATTAGGGGGAAACCCCACTAGCCAACGGTAGGTCGGCGCCGTATCTCGCCATCCAGCTGGGGAAGATCACCGCCATCTCCCGAGAAAAAACATGCACTACACTAACGGGACTAATGACCAGAGCAGTTGACGCGCCCGGAAACACGAACAAATCAATCAATCAATCAATCAATAAACAGACACGCAACATCCGCCACGGCTTCCAGCGTCCGCTGGCGTTTCGTCGTCCTCTTCTGCGTCCTGCCTGCGACGGGGAAGCACAGCCTTTCATTGTCAGCGAGTCTTCAAGAGCGTTCTGATCAGCACACGCGGTAGGTACACCAGTGCAAACCAGCGTGTCTCCCAAACGTTTTTCTCCGTGAAACGCTTTTCGTTTTAATGAATATACCCGAACTCTGTCACCGCAAATGCATAACATTTTTGTGAAACTTTAAAAACGAAGTAACGATATTTTAAATGTAACTATTCACTTAATGAAAAGAATTTAATTACAGTGTCCACGAGTTCTGATTTTTAATCTAATAATTTTTAAACTAAATTGAATTAATAATTTTAAGTGTTAGTGACACAATTCAGTTAAAATCAGTTATCAAACAAATTTCATAGTCTTACAGAGATGTCAAACGATGATGCCAGTATGCCAAAAAGCGAAATTTAAAGGTATAAACCGTCATCCTTTCCTAATCGACCTTCGAGAACGGCTACTGTTCTGGAATGTTCTATTCATATCCGCACAGATTAATTAATACTGTAATTTGAACCCCTCCCAAATCATGATGTTATTTAAAGAAGGTAGCCTGCAAGTAGAATTATCACGAAGAGTAAGTAATTCCTAGGACTTAATTTGAGAGCATATCGATTTCCACTATCCACATGAATATGGGTTTCCGAATGCGTAACTATCTGCGTATTGCGGTAAGTACAGACCCAATACGTATGAATATGTTAGCTATTCAAGATTAATAACCTGCTCTAAAGTACAATAATAACAGTAAACCCTTTACAAACAAGCTGGTATTATGTACACATCCTAGCCACAGTATATGATGAAGTTTAAGCTGTCGTTACTGACATCTTTCAACTTCCCATACTTCCGCAAATGCATCGACAGAAACCTGTGGATAGGCCACGTGCACCTTACTGTTTCCGAAGGTCACATTCAATAAAAACTAGTGCTCTAAAAACAGCACATACTTTCTCGCATTATTTCTGAATTTGTAAATTTTCGAAAAATGAAATATTTCAACGAAAATGCATCTGCACCTTTTTTTTTTCTATCCACAGAAAAATTTCAAGAAAAATTTGGAGCGGTTTTTGAGAAAATATTTTCTAATTTGCATCAACTTCAAGCAGAAATTGTCCGAAAACTAATCATTTTTTCAAAAAAATATACATGACTTTTTTAAGGATATATTTTTTAGAATAGATTTTGTTTATTAAAAAATAATTCTTTACTGAAAGTCTTAAATATAAAATTTTGGGTTAAAGAACTAGCGCCAAAATTCTTCATCGTTTTATACACACAAGGAGAAAGTTTAAAGAAAAAATTAGAGCCTTTTTTTTAGAAAATAATTGTTTAAAACTGCCCATATTTCAGGTAAAAACTATTCAAGTTTTGAAAAATTGTACTTGAACATACTTTAAGATATGCCTTTAAAGAACAGAATTCATTACGGAAAAACTCTCAATCATCAATATTGCAGTTGTATGAAGGCGCCGAAAAAAAACTTGAACATAATTTTTGAAAAACAGGGATTTCAACGAAAATGTGACAACAATAACGTGTTCTTTAAAGTATCTTTTATACTATTCGAGGACAATGTCAATGAGTCTTCATATAAAGTGCATCCAAAAACTTTTTTCAAACTCGCAGGGCTGAGAGTTGCTTTAAATCAATCAGGGAATATCAATTTTGGAGATAATCGACTGAAGGATTATGGCCCTTCGACCACAGACGGGCAGACGTTTTGCTGTCAAGCGATTTTTCGGTTTCAAGCACCCACAAAACATGGATTCTGGCTACATAACGTGTTGAAGTAATTTACTATATATATATATATATATATATATATATATATATATATTGCGAGCCACAGTCGTGTGCGGTACAAGCCGTAAGGCCAGCACCCGACCTGAGACGTCTTGGGGGTGGCGAACACAATTCACCAGATGGTCGACTAGCTCAGTATAGACGTCCCAGTGTGGACACAATAAATAAAAAAATTAGGGGCAGGGTCGTGAAGATCGTTTATGGATTGGATGCAAAAATTACAAATAACTCGGGTGAGAATCACTTTTCACTAAATTCAGAATATATTCTAAAAATATTGGCTGCTTTGACAAATACATACAATGACAAAAAAAAATCAAATACAGAATACTCTTGACTGAAAAAAACAAATAACACAATACACAATTTCCTACTTTCATCAAAACCCCAATTGTTTAACAAACACACTTTCAGAAATTCAAAAGAACTTAAAATATTACTTTACAAAATTTAAAAAAACACACATTAAAAATAAAAAATTAATACTTTTCCCTTAACATTATTTTTAAAACCAAAAAAAACTCTTTCTCTCTCTAAAATCGAAATTACTATTTTTAATTATACTCTTCCCAAAACTCTTAATCACTATATTACAATATTTGATCTTGAAATCCTTTTGAAAAAAAGATTGATTCTGTTCTCACTATTAAAGTCAAACAAATGTACTTTTATTTTTTCTTATTTTTTGCGTGGAAATCTTTACCCCCCCTTTTTCTTTCTACGTATAGATGAATGGGCTTTCTTTTTAAACGAATCCCCTACCCCTACAAAACATTTATTTGGAACGACCTTACTGTGTTCTCGGCCGCGTAGAGCATCCCTTTGCTTCCCTACACCTTTCACCGAGCTGCTTGGCCGAATCGTGGCCTCGGTTAGAACGCCTTGCCCCCTCGAAATCGCCTTCTTCTTCTCGTTCAAGTTTTTATGCTTGAATACTCTCATATAATTTTACTTTATTTTCGATTACGTTAATGCCCAAACTGGATATTCAGGTAAAAATGAACCCAGAGATCCTTTATATAGCACCCCAAAGAGTTTTAAATATCAAAACATGGGAAAAAAAAAAAAAAAAATGGAAAGAAAATGAATGCAAGCTATTAATTACCCATCTATTAAAATTTCTCCCCCTAATTCTTATTATAAATTCTCTTTTCTTTTATCTTTCTTCTAGATTATGTTTAAATCAATTTATAACAGAATAATTACCTCTTCGGGTCTTCTAGAAGAGTTTTCCTCGAAAAATTTCAAATCAAAGTCCGCTGCAATGTCACTTTGGCGTACCTTTTTTCCATACGCCCGCCCAGTTCATCTACCTTAGAAAAAATTTTTCTTTCACCACCTCGGTCTCGCCCTTGGTCTAAGGTGGCGGTCTCTCTTTTTAAATTTAATTTCATTCCAAATACCCATCCGCGTTGGTTTTGTTAAAATATTCTTTTCCCTCCTTTTTTGGGCGGTATGGACACTTTTTCCGGAATCTGAAAACGGGCGCCCACAAAACCCCCTTCTTTCAAAAAAAGATTTTTGGATTTGATTTCATATCCCGTAAAATCTTTTCACTAATTTGCTCTTTTTTTTTCTTGATTCTAGAACGTCGGGCAATCTTGTTTTTTCCCCCTCTTGTACTCCCCCCTTGTCCTTCCTCATCTTTTCTTTTTTTTCCCCCTTCTTTCCCCTCTTGTTTTTTTAATTTTTTTTTACATGATTCTTGTCAGTTCTTTACCCTGTTTGTTTGACTTTTTCCTTTTTCATTTTTAAAAATGGTGAAATTTTGAAATTATTTTTGATTGCTTATTTAAGGGTTTTTGCGAACGGGAAAATATTTAATTTTGGCGAAATTAGGAATAAATCTGGCGTAATAATTGCCCAACCTAACAAACTTTTAAGTTGTTTCGTTTTTTTGCGGTGCAATTTTATCTATCTCTCGCATCTCTTCATATTCTTTTTGACTCCGTTAACTGTCACAAACAGGAACTTCTTTTTAGTGCGAATATTTTTCTAAATTCAGTTGTAAATTATTTTCAATCAGACGTTTCAAAAAATATCTAAGCTTAGTCATGTGTTCTTCAAATTTTTAGAATACAAAAGACGTCATCAATATAGATAAAAACATCGCTGGACATCTTTTTGCCAATGATATTGTCTAGACATTGTAAAACAGATCCCTGTTTTTGAGCCCAAATGGCATTCTTTTAAAGCATCAGAATTCCCGGTGAATAAATCCGAAATTTTTACATTCAGGTGCTACCCTTTTCCCAATACGATGCAGTGAAGTCAGTTGAACTCAACCCGTCCCGGATAATTGATTAGTTAAATCCTCTACGCAACGGTCTGTCTCTGTACGGTGGAAACGTTAATCGCCGCATCTAAACCAAAACCCTTATCCCCATTACTCTTTTCTACGAGGCACTATCGGTTTAGATAAAGGTTTTGGACTTCATGATGATATCATTTTGTGGTACAATAAATTTACCCCTCTTTTATGTTTTCGGGAAATGACTTTTGGTAACCCGTGAATGGTGTTTTATCTTTTAATTCTATTTCAATTGAAAATTTTTACTGGTTCTTTTTTTTAAAACCCCTTTTTGTTTCCCTAAGTAATTTTATTTTTTTCTGATATCATTAGATTATCGTTTCTCCCCTCGAACAATTTGTAGGTTCCTCTTTTTTCCCCCAAAAATTAGCCCCCCAGTAATTCCACGTGAATGAATCAATTCAAGATCCTGCTGATTATTCGGTTTCAAGTTAAAGTATTTTCTCAAATTTGATAACAACTCCGTGTTGTTTCTAAATCGACCCCCAGTATGAGTGGATATAAAGTTCTGACCTCAAGACCCAAACGATATTTATTCTTCCCTATCTCTTTTTCCCAAATAAACTTGTCTTTTATTGTTTTGTTTTTTCCGATTCGCACCTATCAAAAAAGATTTCACGGGGCAAAAGAGGTACCTCCACTCCTTTGTTCTTTAATTCATGCAACAAACTTTCAGCTTTTTGGGAAAGTTGCACAACCTTTTCTACTAATACCGAAGTATCAACACCCCCATTTAACTTTAATTCTCAGACACCCTCCTGGATCCGATCTGCATTTTTCTTCTTCGTTCCACGTTCATCATCAAAAAAAGTTAATTCGATTGATAATATCGCCCCTCTTCTTCACTGATTGTTCTATTTGGTTTGCGGCGGGATGGCGTGTCGAAACAAACCTTTCTAATTTTAAAAACTCATGTCCGAGATGTACTTGCCCTTATTTCTGGGTTAAAAACTCCTCTATCAATAAATTTTTTTCTTTTTCATCCTAGACGGGGTCCTGTTTTCAGCATAAGTTTTTTTTCTTGGTAATTTTTCGGTTTGAATTTTCTCCTGTTTCTGGTTTTTTACTTTTATTTTTTGCTGTCTGCTATCGCCTTTTACCGGACCATTGCTTTCCCCGCTTTCTGTAACCTTTCATTATACACAAAAGGGCATCATACAATCTAGCTGCGTTTTTAAATTTTTTCAGTGGACATTGGTAAGATTTTTAAGCAAATTTTGCGTCGAGGAAGAAAATGACGTATTAATAAACAGACAATTTCTTCACCCGTATCGTCGGTAATAATTTGAAACAACTAATTTCTCCGTTATATTCCTGCATGGACATCTACCCTTCTTCCGTACCATACATTACATTCTTTTAAAATTGATTTGGGTTTTGTTATTCCCAAAATCTCGAATAAAATTTTTTCGGTTCGTAGTTTTGGGGAAAAACTCCAAACTATCCCCAATTCGTGCATTACCCTGCAACATCTGATAAACGATTCGAGTTTTCTTACTGTCGGAACACAATTTAAAAAAAAAGAAATTATCTACTCTTTTTTAAATAAAATGGGTTTTCATCTCCCGCTGCACTGAAATTGGGTACACGGTAATGAAACATCGTGGGGTGAACATTTCCCCCACTCGGTGGGAAATTTTCTAATTGATTTTCTTCCTACTTCATTCTTATATGCATTAATTTGATGTTGTAGAACGCCATCCCGTTCAGAAAGAACTTTTTCCACTATCTAATTTTTGGGGAAACCCGAACTTTTCAGTAACTAATTTCTGGAACTTTTCTACTCCTTGTTCTACCTCAATCTGCCTGTCGGATACGGCGGTTATAAATCCGATTGTGTTTCGATCCTATTTTCAAATTCTTTCGTTACGTCAACCTTTTCTTCTAATTCAAATTCCCCGCTCCGTGAATTTTTTTTCCCAAGTTCTCGTGTTCCCGTGTAATTCTTGGAACCTCGCTCTTAAATTCGACCTTCCCCTGCTCCCCTAATTCAGAAACTGTGCAAATTTTCTTCTAACTTTATTATTTTTTTCTAAATTTCTTTAATTCCTGAATTTTTTTTCCCCAAAGCATTTATTGCCGAGTTATTTTCCTCTAATTTGGTTTCCAAATGGTTGTTCTCCTCTAGTTTAGTTTCCAAAATAACTTTGTTCTCCTCTAGTTTAGTTTCCAAAATAACTTTGTTTCCCCTAGTTTTGTTTCAAAATAACTTTGTTCTCCTCTGTTTTGTTTCCAAAAAAACTTTCTCCTCTGTTTGTTTCCCAAAGCATTTATTGCCAGTTATTTTCTTCTAATTTGGGTTTTTTTAAATACCTTGTTCTCCCCCTAGTTTAGTTTCCAAAGTAACCCCAATTTTTTTTTGGTTTCCTCTTTTTTCCTCCCGCGATAACCTCACATCTAATTGTTATAAATTGACCTATTAACCGTTGCATCATTGAATTTCCCCCTCGGTTTCGTTCTTCCTCATCCCGATCTCTGTTGGCGTTGGCGTGATTCTGTCGGGGACGTCTCACTATTTCTCCCGCCGTTCCTAGTTCTCTCCTGTGTTTCCTCCCGATCATCGTACCTGGGTGCTTGTCCCCCCGTTTCCCCCATCCTATCTGATTCCTCAAAATTCCCCCATAGGTAAATTCCCAGCCATTAACTTATCTGCCATTTTTAATCTATTAACTGCCTAGAATCAATCAATTCTTTTTCCCCGACACCATACACCTCCAAAAAAATTTTTACACAGAAATACCCGACACAATTTGAAACTATAAAACTCTCCTATAATAAATATCCTTTTCAAAAAAAAAAACTCCCGAAATAAACACTTTTACTCAACACACTTGCTCTAACCTGGTCAGAAATTTTAGTGAACGTGTTCAATTGTACTAGTTTTTATTCAAATTTTGGTCTATTTTTCCCAAATCGGTTTTCGTAAATGCATCCCAAAATCAGGCCCCCTTATAGGCCATTTCGAGCCCGTCGTGTGCAGTACAACCTAAGGCCGCACCCCACCGGGGCTCTTGGGGGTGCGAACCAAATTCCCAGATGGTCGACTGCTCGTATAGACGTCCCCTTACAAATAAAAAAAAAATTAGGGGGGGAGGGTCGTGAAGATCGTTTATGGATTGGATGCAAAAAAATTTCAAATAACTCATGGAATCCTTTTTACTAAATTCAGAATATATTCTAAAAATATTGTGCTTTGAAAAAACATACAATGACAAAAAAAAAAACAAATCAGAATATTTGACTGAAAAAAACCTAATAACACAATCACAATTTCCTACTTTCATCACAAAATTTTTTTAAAAAACACACTTTCAAAAATTGAAAGAAACGTTAAAAAATTACTTTAAAAATTTTAAAAAAAACCATTGAAAAACAAAAAATTTAAAACTTTTCCCCAACATTACTTTTTAAAAAAAGAAAATCTTTCTCTCTCTAAAATCCCGAGAATTCATTATTATATTCTCTTACCAAAAATCTTAATCACTATATTACAATATTTGATCTTAAATCCTTTTTGGGGAAAAAATTGATTCTTTCTCACTTTAGAAGTCGAAACAAATGTCTTTTCTTTTCTTATCTTTTAAGCGTGGAAATCTATTACCCCCCCTTTTTCTTTCTCGTTTAGATACAGAATGACTTTCTTATTAAAAAAATCACTCCTATCCCTACAAAAAATTTTATTTGGAACGCCCTGTTTCTCGGCCCGTGAGCAGTCCACTTTTCTTCCTTCACACCTTTCCCGACGCCGGCCGAATCGTGGCCTCGGGTTAAACGCCCTTTTCTCCCCCAAAAACCCTTCTTCTTCTCGTTCAAGTTTTTATTGAATACTTCTATGTTTTACTTTATTTTTGATTACAGTTAATGACCAACTGGATTTCAGGTGAAAATGAATCCGAGACCCCCCTTTTTGGCACCAACTTAAAGTATTTAAATATGAAAAACATGGGGGAAAAAAAAAACTGGAAAGAAATGATAAGCTATTAATTTGCCCTCTATTCAAATTTCTCTCCTAATTCTTCCCTTATAAATTCTCGTTTCTTATTATTTTCTTCTAAGATTATTTTAAATCAATTTATAACGAATAATTCCCCTTCTGGTCTTCTAGAAGATTTTTCCCCGAAAAATTTTAAATCGAAATCCCCCGCAATGTCACTTCCTGGCGTACCGTTTTCATACGTCCGCCCGTTCACTCTACCTTCAGAAAAAACTTTTTTTTCAACCACCTCCGGGCTCGCCCTTGGTCTAAGGTGGCGGTCTCTCTTGTTTTAAATTCTAATTATCATTCCAAATATCCATCCGCGTTGGCGCGTTAAAAAATATTCTTTCCCTCGCTTTCTTAGGGCGGTATGTGACACGTTTTCGGAATCTAAGAAAACGGGCGGTCACAATATATATATAGTAAATTATATATATATATATATGTGTGTGTATATATACATATATATATATATATATATATATAGTTAATGCCTTATTTTACGTGGCGAGACTCGGGCCATCAGGCCCGCTCTTCCGTCTAACCACGCAAATTTCGATACGCTCCTTTCACCACCTAGCGCTATTATCTTGGGCGACGAAACTGGTGGATCTCAATTTTGCTCAGAGGCTTCTTTTAGGCTTGAGGATCTTTTACATGCAGTAAATCTACTACATGGGACAGCCGGCTTTATTTTCCCTCCGAAGGAACGCGTACGAGGGATTTTTCGCCCTTAAAAATCCACGGCTTCGATCGGGTTTGACCCGCAAACTCGGATACAACAGTCCGGTACACTGACCGCTGACCGTATATACGTAGTTAATATGCCGAAAGAGTTTTTTTTTTCTTAAATAAAATCTGGTCTACAAGTTAGATCTTTAAATGTCATGTACAAGTTTTTGAAAAACGAGTCGTTTTCGAGTTATTTCTGCTTGAAGTTAACGCAATTTATCCAAAAAAAACATTTTCTCCAAAAAGTTCCAATTTTTTTCTTCAATTTTTTTTCACGGATAGAACAAGGAACGCTTAAATGAATGGTAAAGGTCGCTTGTTCTTTGAACTGTCTGAATTTTCGAACATTGCAAGTTTAGAAATATTGCGAAAAAGTATGTGCTGTTGAGCAACACTTGTTCATATATGTCTGTTGCAATATATTAGATCTTTAAGTAGGGTCATGTACAATTTTTTGAAAACAGTATTTTTTCTTAATTTTTACTATCTCGCACTTACTTTGTAAGAAGAGAAAGTTATGTAATCCTGAGTCGGAAACGGCGAATTTTCGGCAAAAATTTCTTATTTCCGGACTCTGGTCACGAAAAAGTTGATAAATTATGTTGCTACATGTAGTAAGTTACTTCCTCTTACACGCGGTGTAGCAAGAATCCACGTCTGTGGACCGTTGGTACCGAAAAATCGATTGACGGCAAAATATGTCCGTCCGTGGTCAACGCTAGCGCCTAAACCGTTCAACCGATTTTCTCCAAAATTGATATTTTTCCCGATCGGTTTAAATAAACTCTAGACTCTTTATGTTTGAAACAGACATTTTGTTTTTGCGCTACTTTATATGAAGCCTCAACAACACTTTCGAAATTTTCTAAGAAATACGTCCACATTTTTTATTGAACTTTTTCCTCCGATGACGTAAAAAATACTCAAAGAGTTTGGTGAAATTTTTTTGACTTCTTGTGAATTAAATCTGTTTTTAAAGACGTCTTGAAATAAAGTCATGTTCAATTTTTCGGAAATATGAGAAGTTTTCGCGTAATTTCGGTTAATGACCTAATTCAAAACCTACTTTTAAGAAACAGATTCTATTAAGGGGAAAAGTCTCTTTCTTCATAATTGTAGTTGTAAGAAGATGTAAAAGAGACGCAAAAATTGAATTTTTGCAATTTTTGACAAATTAGAATTTTCAACGAACATTAGACCTGCACCATTCTCTTAAACGTCCTCCTCCAGCAATCGTTTGAGCTAACACTTCACGTTCACGTCAGGATTAAGATATATTAGTTGTATTCCAAATATTGAGATGGTTGCAGATGGTGAGGAGATACACTTAGCTTTCTCCGATTTTCATTAAAACCTCTGGAATTTTCAAACTTGCAAAATTCAAATATTTTTCGAACGTGTCCTTCATCTCCAGTATTAAAGCTAGACATTTCTTTCTCAATGCAATTTATCTCTCATGTTAATATCTGCATGTACTACATTTTGTGTATGCGCAATTGAGAAATTTTGACGTAAAAAGTTACATTTTTCCAAAAATATATAAACAATAATTTTAGAGTGGGGGGGGGGCATCCCTAACTATTCATGGGGCAGAACACAGGAAGGCAATATATTCAATCTACTTTCCGGAAAAGTGAAAAGCTGACACCATCAACACGTTTAGTATTCTTTACAATATATAAATTATACAATTCATTACACTAAGATAGGAAAATTTTCAGTAAGGTGTGTATTTCCACTAGATTTAGTTGAAATTCATGTTTTATTAGGTTTTAAGATAAGTTTTTATTCTTGTTTTTTCAGTACGTTTTCAAACGAGTTTCAACATTACCGTCGTCTCTGCAGCGACTCGACCGGGAGGTTCTAGGGTTCGAGTCTCGGCGGTGGTGGGTTTTCGATTCTAGCTAGATAGCTATGTCGAATTCTGCTTCTGTCTGGTGGAGAATTCTAGCGGTCGACTGTTCTGAATGATAGTTTTCCGTGTTTGTTTGTTTTTTTTTTGTTTTTTTTGTTTTTTTTTTTTTTTTTTCGATCTACAACAGGCGAATGCCGAAGCAGTTACTTAAAAACGAACCACGGATTTCGCGCACTCTTTTCATGCATCTTTACACACACACCATACTACACTACCGCACATGCTGGGGGACCAGGCAAGATCTTAGAGCATGTCCTGGCTGAGTAGGGACCTCGCCGGCGAAGATTTCAGCCGGTGGAAATCTGCAAGCTGAGATGTAGGTCGGCGTCGGATCTCGCACGCATTTCATGCAAAATTATGCACAAACTACTCAAATTTTCGAAAACTTTTACATTAACTTATTTAAAAATCTGTCGTTGAAAAACAAATTTTATTAAGGAAAACTAGTAAGAACCCGTCAAAAGTTGACGGTGAGATCTGAGATAAATGTAAAATACTGTGCCCAGACTAATGTTCATAATATGTTGCATTGTTTGAATCTTCAGGGTATAACGAAGATATTCTGTGTTGTGGAGTTCCCACAATTTCGAACACGTATGGCCCATGACCAGGTGGTAATGCAATATCGGCACCAAAAGACAAAAGAAAGAGCACTATTATACTGACGGGTATCATTTCTTAAGTTTTTTTTGTGTCATCATCTCCTATAAACAACTTTGATTTCTTTTGGCATATTGCTCGAAGGTAAACTTATTTTCCCATTTAAGCAATACAGAGTATACTCTTTTGCAGAATTTCTCTCACATGGGAAGTACAAAGCAGAACAAAACTCACATTTCATAGACAACTACCCAACAGAAAACGAAAAGACCTCCAAAACACGACAGCTACGTAACTTTCCCCCCTTTTTTTGGGGGGAATTAACCAAACAAAACCTTGACGAATTGTAAACAAATCTCAACAATCAAAACAAAACATCAAGCAGCGCCACCATGAAGCAGCGTGGACTTACATATATCGACTCATATATATCGAATTTGAAACAGACAACTTTGGAAGAAAACAACTGACTATTGATAAGCGTACTATTAAATAATGATTTAATTAACTAATTTACACCGTAAATGTTGGTGAATCAACACAAACAATATCTGATAATACATCTAGCGATCGCATTATTTTATTTAAAGGAAAAAATACTACAATCGGTTCAGTAGAAGCTCTAAACGAAGCCATGGCAGAATACCTTATTTTTTTAAATATATAGATAATCTCCATCTTCAATATTGTAGTTGTAGAAAGACTCCGGAAATATTTGAACTTTTGCAATTTTCCAAACTTCAGAGAGAATAACGAAATCTGCACCATGTTTAAACGTCCGGTTGTCTATCCCAAGCAAAAATATAATCAAAGAGCGGGAGCAATTTTTGAAAAAAAAAATTGAAAATTTCGAAGCGTAGTGAAAAGTACCCTCAAAAATAAAATATCCGTTTCATACTAGCAGGATCTTAAGTTCGTCCAGATCGATTGAAGAATATCAATTTTGATGAAACTTGTCCGAGCTATTTAAACGTTAGGGTTGACTACATACAGATGCTTTGGCGTCGATCAATTTTTCGATATCAAGGACCCACAAATAGAGTATTCTGAATACATAATGTTTTAGAGGAAGGATTTCACTACATGTAAGAAAGAGATTTATCCCCCTACGTAAGTACATAGTAAGACAAGAATGTAAAAAACGTATTGTTTAAACAAACTTAAAATCGTTTTGGATAACATATGGCACCTAAAATGGAATCAGACATTCAATTCCTTTCGACAAGATAAATCGATGGGCACATTTATTTCCCAATTCTCTCTTGTATATGTAGTTTTTATTTTGTCAAAAAACAGTAAAAAGTATGTGTGTATGGGGTAGAAGATAATTGCAAGAATTCTAGAAAAAGCAGTTCTGGATAGTTTTAATGGACCTACAAGTACGTTGGAGAAATGCTGGGAACACTTCTTGGCATTTGCATGAATCGTAATGACTTGATACATAAGTTGCAGAGGATTTTGATGACCTAAAACATCACCAAAATTATCAATAAAATGCTTTTAAAAGTTTTTAAAATACCCTAAACGAGAAAAATTACGTAAAAAAGTGTTCAAACTCAAGCGTTGGGTATGTTACTGATGTAATCGAGGCATCTTCCTTTCGTTCAAGTGAACTCAACGTGCAAACTTTTAGTTTAGATTGCTCTTTACCAGGAAATGTCTGCCTTTAGTTATTCCGAAATCGGTCAAACTGACAATGGTGGTGATAGGCGTCACAGAACCTGAGATTACGTGGTACCCACGACGGGCGACAGCAGAGAGTAAGAGTACAGTAAAAGTAGTAAGAGTAGACGGCTGACAGCAGAGAGTAAGTTGTAGAAGAAATTACCGCGCCATCACCTCGCGTCATAACTCCATCGTTGATGCGATCAAGGGCGCTACATGCGCCATGGACTGGCTTCCTGGCGGCGGCCAGGGAAACGAAGTTATCTCGTTACGAGAAGACTCTACAAGAGACCGGGGCCATCGCGCGAGTGACGTCAGCTGAGATTGTCCCCATTGTGGTTGGAGCGCGCGGAGCGTGGGACCCACAAAACGACAAGCTGCTCAAACAAATGGTGCACGAAGACTACCTGCCAGTCCTTCGCAGACGCAATATTAGTGCAGCCATCCGTAGATCCCACGATATCTTCAAGGCACACATGGCGTAGATCCAACACAGCCCTTCTAAGGGCTATGCTGCTCCACTTTAAATAGCCCTTTTTAGGGCTCCGCCGCTTCACCTCCTCTCATCTGCCTGTTCTCTTTGCCTTACCTTCAATCCGCCCTTCTCAGGGCGATCGGTCCTTCTCAGGACCACTCCGCCCTTTTAAGGGCGATCGGCCCTTATCAGGGCCACAGTGTGAATGTGAGAGAACGCGAGTGTGAACCCTTCCACTTCCAAATCCCCTCTCACGAACAGAAATGATGAAATGTTCATCGCTGATGATGAAACCACTAATCATTATTGATGACACTACAAATGAGTGAAGAAAACAAATCGGCTCCTCAGGAATTCTGTGGAGAGCATATGTTTCATCTCGAAAGATTATTTGAAGCAAGTACCATTAAAATAATATTAATATCAATGAAATCAGTGAAAATGCATTAAAAATTACGTGGAAAGGTTAAAAAAAGGAACTTATTAGTTAAAATCGACGAAAAATGCAAAAAAATAACATAAAAATGGGTCATTTCTTTTTGTCATAACATAAAATTAATGTCTATACTAAAGGCATTGTTCTGAAGTGAAAAAAAATGATATTTCATTAAAATCCGCTCCCTATTCATAAGATTGACAAAAATAAAACTAATTTTGTAATTAATTAAAAATATTAGGAGTTCGAAACTTCGATCGATACTTTCTCATGTAACTTTTCATACCCAAAAAGGAATGATGATTAAAATTTGTTTACATGAAAATTGCCGGAGGCCCTACGCCAAGCTAGCAAACATTTCCCAAATAATTATTTGTTAATTTCCAAAACAACCTGGAAGGCTTGAAGAGATATAATTCCCGATCGCCTACAAGTACAACAGACTTGAATTGTAAATATATCAATTAACATTGAAAATGCTCCGTATGTTATGCTCCGTAAGTTGAAAGAGAAATATGAAAAAATGGGTCCTAAAGATTATTATGTCTAAAACTGAGTATCTGAAAGTGGGAGATGTCGAGCTGGAAGATACAGAAATAGAGACTGAAAAAATTAAAGGTTGTACAACTTTTAAATATTTAGGGGTCTCTTTATCATCTAATGGTAAAAGCAGTGATGACATTAATAATAAAATTGGACAAGGTAAATGAGCGATACGGCAACTAAACCCCATTCTGTGGAACAATAAAATAACAAAAAGAACAAAGCATATTATTTACTCCTCAATGGTTGAAACTCTCACTACTTATGGCGCAGAAGTATGGGAATGAATAAGAGAGAACGAGTCAGACTTCTTGCATTTGAAATGGATTTTTGGAGAAGAAGGACACTTCCAAACTGGAACACGTACGGAATGAGAGAATAAGGGATATTATGGGCGTTAAAAGAAATATTATCGACAAAATAGAAACCAAACGCCTCCTCTGGTATGGTCATCTAGAAAGAATGGAGAAATTTAGATAGCCTATATTAATATGGAATTGGATTCCCCCCGAGAGAAGAAATCGGAGTTGACCACCAAGAAGCTAGGCTCAAGATGTACAAGACGCGATGGCTGTCGGAGGGGGAAGATTGGGAAGATAGAGAAAAATGAAGATCGGAAGCGAGATGCGGCGTCAGCCGTAAACAACTCGCTGTGTGTGTGTGTGTGTGTGTGTGTGTGTGTGTGTGTGTGTGTGTGTGTGCGCGCGTGTGCGTGTGTGCATGTGTGTGTGTGTGTGTTGTTGTTGTTTTGTTGTTCACTATATCTGCTTTCTAGGTGTCGTTAATAAGGAATGTTACTTGATCGTGTCAAATTGCCCGGTTTTTAGACGAAGTCTCCATTGCATCCGGCGCAGCAATGCTTTCAGTTGCAGAGAGCTCCGCTGCGCGCCGCCACAATGCAGAGCGAGAGAGTGGAACTAGAAATACGCATATGGAATACCTCCACGGCAAGTGTGATTAATAAGTTCAGGCATTTATTTTACCTAAAATAGGCAGGCAAAGAGGGATTTATTTTTACTAAAAGAGGCATTCATAAAAATGGATTTATTCTGGTGAACGACGGGAATATAAAACAAGAAACATTGAAAAATCGCCATTGAAAAGAAATTATTGTAAAAAAGATGAATAATTCAAATGATTCACATTTTTATTCCAACCCTAAACTTTACATTAGCACTTGCGTGGAAGGAAACTATTTTACTTTCTCGCTGTCTCTTACGCAGTAGAGAGAAAGTTATGTAATGCGCGAAAAAACGGTGCATTTTCGGCAGAAAAAAACCTCTTATTAATGGGATCCTGGTAACGGAAAAGTGGATAAATCCAGTTGGTAAATTTGTAAAACAAAAGTCTCTAACACGTGGTGTAGCCAGATTCCATGTTTTGTGGGTCATTGGTACCGAAAAATCGATTGACGGCAAAACGTCTGCAAAACATTCTCAAAATTAAAAAAAAAATATGTATCGTTTTCGATTAAATTTTGTTGTTGGATAGTGTGAATGACTTTTAAGAGAATGGTGCAAGTCTCATTTTCGTTGAAAACCCTGATTTGTCGAAAATTGAAAAATATTCAGAATTTTTTGGGCATCTTTCTCCAACTTCAGTTATGAAGATAAAGGGTTTTTTTTTTTTTCCTTAATGAAATCTGATCCTGAAAGATTGATTTTGAAATAAAATCATGTACAATTTTTCGAGAGAGACACTGACACGTCACCATGAGTGTTCTGAGTGTAGTTCTGTTTGCTTTATCTTAATAATGCACGATTTGAATAATTCAGCCAATTTCTTTTATGACAATTAAGGTATAATTTTCGGCATAACTATTTGAAAATTATCTCATCGAAAATGTCTATCTTGAGACAGCTCTCTATCCTTATTATTTTTCGTTATGCTGCTGGTTTCATTCCATTACACATTCGTGTCATCGTTCACGCAAACGAATAAATTATCATCATCTACATAACATAATTTAAGAAAATATTCGGTCCGATGTAAAACAATTTGTAGATTTGGGCTCTTATCCCTCATCATGTCCTTCGTGAAGGAATATATTTCCTTCCGCGACAACATGGAATATCCTGTTGTCAAATTGAAGTGTCACGGCCATTAGTTTAGGATGGCAAAGGCTGAACGCGAATCTGATGCCAGAATTGCTGCCACTCCCCCCTTCCCCCATTTTTTTAATCGCGCAAAAAAATCTTAAAATTGAAAATTTCACGGTGGTTCTTCGCGATTAAAAAAAGTGGAAGGTGGTGGTTTTTCGCAATTAAAAAAACTGGACAGTGGTGCATTTGTGGCTTCAGATCCTGAATTAACGCGTCGACATACAAGAGAAACCTGTGTCAAGTCTTGGACTTGACAACTTTTTTTGTGGGTGCCTGTATAATTTGAATAACTACCGTATGTATTTCCCGCTGAACTCCAGAAGACTGGCACAGATAGTGAAGTTACATTTATGTCCAGAAGCAAATAAGGGGCCATCTCAGCATTCGTTCAAAGGATGAGGGGATTTTTTTTCAAGATAAAGTGTTATTTCGGAGCTACAATAACATCGTGTAACAGAGTATCCCGATATTCGCAATTCTAACTACCCGCTTGTGGCCAATAGTCAATTTATCGATATGAAGTTCATGATAGAACTTCGATAGTTCGATGTGAGCAGTTGCTTTCTGTCACCTGTGGTGCCGAAGAAGCAGCGTAATTTGTCCACGTTGTTTTTAAAGGAAAGCGTAAGGCGAATATTTCTAAAGAATAACCACAACATATTTGCTTCTCCGATTCTTGTATTCCTGCTTTGCTCCGTGTGTAAAGATGGCGAATCCAAAATATGCAGATCTTCCTGGCATTGTGTGTACCAGCTGAGTAATTTAATTCGAGATAATTTTCATTTGAATTGTTTGTGCGACACTATATAATGTTCTGTTTTTAATAGGCATACGATCAGCCTGATGTATATGAAACAGAAGATCTTCCGGAAGCCGATCAAAACGCAGATTTTTATGAGGTTCGGTTGTCAGACTTTCTTGACATTTGTGTGATGGGTAGTTAATATATTTTCAATATATTTGTGATGTTGCAATGAGCATGATTGTTTACCATGTACGGTTTATGATTAAATTTCTTAAGTATTTTGGAATTCTTGATAATTTTGATTCCAGGAAGAAACTGATTCCATTGAACGTCTACATATTAGTGCAAATGAAGCATTTGGGAGATTTAAAGGGAAGTCTTTAAATGCAGCCAGTGTGGATTTCTCTGACCGTATTACAAAATCAAGGCGTTCTGGCTATGAAGTGCTGTAAGTATGCATATTTTAACAGTATTATGTAGTAGGTATAAACCTCTGAATGTTGTGTTATATTTCAGAAACTGGGAAATAGTTGGCGAAGGGGAGAAAGAAACACCTTTACAAAAGTATCAAAGATTGCAGATAGAAATTAAAGAGTTAGCTGAAGAAGTCAATCAGTTGAAGGTAGGTGGTGTAATTCACAATAGGTGGTTGTAATTAATTTCACTTGAAAAAGAGGAATTGGTGTACTTAGTCGTTTTATTACATTAAATTACAAGTGATAGCTAAAATAAATGAGAAAACATTTATAGTGTCATAACCATGTAAACTTCTAGTAAAAAAACCAATAGTGAGGTTTTTTGAGATTTAAAAATGTGGACTGTGCATCTTCCTTTGGTTTCAAATTGCTTAGAAGTGCAGTGTAGAAGCATAAAAGATCAGGTCACCTTTGTATAGTATTTGCCTGGACTGTGTGCCAAGAGGAAGGCATGTTGAACAATGCTTCAGAAAGTGTGTTGATTTAACTCCAATAGTTAGAAGAACATCAATAATTTGGTCTTTCAAAATTGAAAGACCAAATTATTGAATTGAAGTAAATGTTATTGTAAAGAAGGTGAGACATCCATCTTTGTCTCATCAGAGGTAGTGTAATCGAGAGAGATGCAAGAAAGAGCATCAGTGATCCATTGGTCAAAGTTCAAGATTTTTGTGATATCATTAGGCTGCTGCTTCTCCTTAATCTGCCATTTTAAAAGGAAAAAAAGTAGTAGTATTTTTTTTCTTTCTATCATATTCATTGTCTAGAAGTTGGAAGTAAAAAGACTTCTCCAATCATTCCTTCCTGCCCCCTTCTTCACAAAAACAGCGTATTTAGTGTTCTGTTCTTTACTCTAGAAAGTGTGTTGAAATAAGGCAAGGAATATTCATCTTATATCCTGCTAGAAATTAATAACGGTAGATTAAAATTATGTTATATTTTAAAGGTTGGTTTAAATTTTTAATCCTAGTTTTCTAAAAGGTAATATTTTTATTGTCTGAGAGATATTTAAAAAATGAAGAATTGGAGTGTGTTTAGTGGGGGAAAAGAATATTTTTTGATAAATATTTCTAGTGGGTATATTATCTCAGTAAGTGAAATGTGAAATGCCTTCCAAATTCAAAAGCCTGTGTGTAAAAAGCAGGACAATGTAGCAAAATTTGGAATTTCTTGAAAATGTTTATTCAGTATAAAAACATACTAATATCAATGAAGCAGCATTTTCTAAATGATTACATTACACAAATCTCTTGAATGTAAAAATCACGGTGGCAATAGAATTAAAATTTCTAACAAATACACTGCCTTTGATGGGGAGGTCCTACCGTTAGAGTATGTCACAGTGGCAGGGTTTTCAACACATAACTAGATAGTCAGGTCGAGTTCAGCCACTACACACACCACACACACAGAATTCTAGCAGCTGGCAGCTCTGATCGTTAGTTTTCCATGGTTTCTCCAATCACCACCTGGCAAATTACGGAACAGTACCCTAACTAATGGGCACATGATCTTCCTCTTCCTGGTCCTATCCTCAACTCTTCCACAGACACTCACTGACATGCACTACACTACCTCGCATGTTGGGAGACCAGTCAGGAGCTTAAGAGCTTGTCCCGACATGCAGGTTGATGACGGATCTCATCATGTAACAGGAGAAGATCATTGCCATGTCCTAAAATAAAGCGTGCTATACACTTACGGGACTAATGACCTTAGCAGTTGATACACTCAGACTAATCTGTCGATCAATCTAACAAATATGGAAAGACATGTCTGTGATTACTGTGACAGAAATCATAGTGTGTTCAGAAAGCTAACTTGTAAGAAAATTGTATTCCTTTTAATTATGTTTGTTTAAATTGTTATATTAAAATTGTCTCAATTCTTGAGCAGTTTTTGCATTTAGTCCTGGGACTAAGCAGTCAAGGCTGGACAGTAAACTTAGGGCCGTATTTATAAACCTCTGCCAGGGGCCTGCCAGACCTAGCAGGCTACAAGTGTTCGGTTTTGTGATTAATGAACGGCCCCCAGCCAATTCCAGATGCCCCTTGAGCTCCTAGCAAGCCCCCAGATGGCAGGCCCCTAAGAGTGCTGCTGGCAGAGCTTCATAAATATGTCCCTAAGTCAAACAAATGTGCCCGTGCCCCCATGAGATCTACATATCAACATGTATTCCGCTGCACACGTATAATGCTGCACTTAATGACGTAATCGTTACAATAGGAGTCACCGAAAAGCATCACATTTGAGGAGAAGATAACAAACTGAATTATGATTTCAGCTTCAAATTTTATTTATTTTAATTTATTACTCCATTATTCTTATTAGGAAAAAAATGTGTGATGCTGAAATCGCAGTACTTTTGTGCTTTTTTTTCTTCTTAAATGTGATCCTATTCCTTAAATGTGATCCCATCCTATATGTGGTGCTATCCTATAGAGCAGCTATTTTTTTTGCAAAACTTTATTGAATATTTGCAAGAAAAATAAAAAGCAAGAGTTAAATATGTCTTGTAAAGTGTTGTACACATCACAGTTTGTGCCATTAGTAAATTCAAAATGTTTGGAGTCTCTGGCTTCATGTTGTGATGTATATTGTTTACACTAAGTTTATGTGCAAATAACTCTTCTTAATCAACCAATGTAATGGGATTGAATCTTTCCAAACATGTTACAGAGAAGTTAGTTTTGATACATTTTTCTTGAATGTTGTCATCCTACTTCTACAATTCCTTATGAGGTGGCACTTCCCCAGCAATATTTCAATCTCATCTATTCTTTCTCATCCTCCAGTCATTCCCATTGTCATTGTTTATTATTTCATTACTTAGCAAAACTGAGACCTTTTAAATCCTGCTGAGCATCTAATTTTTGCCTCCAGTTTCATGTCACCAGGTTGTTGGTGTGTGGCCGATGTTGGATTGTTGCAGGAAACAGGAGTCCCAGTGGGAGGAGAGCAGCCCCCACCTGCTCAGCTGGCCCAGCTGGTGGAAGCTGCCCAGCGACAATTGGCAGAAGTGCACCTGGAAGAAGCATTAGGTTCAGAGCTACTGGCCGACTTGAAGGACCCAGAAGGGGCCCGTGTCATGTGCGTTTCCATAATTCACTTTTAAATATGGTGATGGTTATCTTGTTTGGGATTCTGAAAGTGCTCTTATCCAAATATTGTCACTCTACAAGTGAAAATTACTACGTCTGTTTGTGATATTGTGTGTAATTGACATTGCTGAATCCCATTTATTTATTTTGAATACAGAAATTATAAGTTCTGTAATGCTGCAGAAAATCTATTTCAAGATTTCAATGGAAGTAGAAGATTTAGGGTCCCCTGATACCAAAAGTGTGTGGGTGTTTTTCCTTCGAAATGTCCCTCTGTTAATCTATGAACAACACTAGCACTTATCTATTAGTAAAGTTGTTTCCAAAATGAATATTCCCCACCCAATCTGTCCCAAGTCAAAATTCTGCAATTCTGAAAAGAGGTCTAAATTTTGAGAATATTTCACATGGCTTCAAATTCGCTGTTTAAATTTCCCTTTAAGAATAGTGTGAAGCATATGAATAAAGATGGCGTAGGTCCAATTTTCACTGTAAACTCAAATTTTTTATAAATTGCAACATTTTGATATTTTTTAGACATATCTAGTACAGCTATGTTATTCAAGATGGTGATTTTTTCTAAAAATAAAATTCATCAAATTAGTTCTTTAATTAATGTCATGTTTTTGTTTTTTTTAATTATTAGTAGTTTTCTCATAATTTTTAATGAAATTTGGGCAATAATAAAAAAAAGGATTTTCTCAAAAAGTCTCCAAATTTTTTCTTACAACTTTTTATATGGATAGTGCTAAATGCACCAAGAAATATAATAAATGCCATTTTGATGTTTCAAAAATTACACTTTTGAAATGTCGCTCACATCGTGAATATTTAATTTACAGGTATTCTTTATACTTTATTGGGTTTGCATGTACAAGTGATTTAAATTATTGCTAATGAAGTTTCTCAAAATCTCAAAAGTTTTCTGTGAAAATAAGCTCAAAATTGTGTGGCTTAAGAAACATTCAAACACCATTTTCTCAAAAATAACTCTAAAAGTTTTCAATGAAAATTTGCTTTTGGAACCAGATTTTACCCTTCCATAATATTCCTGAAGCCATTTTTCAATTGTATGATTAGGGTACCAAAAAATAGAGAAAATGTGAAAAAATATATTTTAGGCACTGATTGTTATCAGCTGGTAAGAGGATTGGGCAGCACTGGAAAGCTAGCCTATTCTAAAAAGATTAGAACACGAACTAGTATGAGATTGTCGTCTCCAGTCTGTAGCAACACTGGTTCTGATTTGAATACGGCTTTTGATCTTGTGAATTTCACTTGTACACTGCCTATAGCCTCTTTCACATAATCTCCAATTCTCTACAATTTCTTTAATGGTTCTAAATACTGCACTATTAGTTTATTGTTTAAAGAGGAAATAAACAGAATTTCGTTTCCAGTGATTATTTTAGCTTTCATATTTTTTCCATTAAAGAAAAACCAAAAAAATTGGTTTGTATCTTCACTATTGAGCAGAGTGCATTCCTAGAAACCGATCTAATGAAAAGAATTGAAAAAGATTCCATTCACTTCTAAATGAACTCAGTATTTCAAAATACTTCATAATTATCTTAAATTATATTAGCAAACAGTTACAGTTCAAAATGTATAGAATGCTCAATATAGAAACCAGATTCCTTTATGTATGTATTATTCCTATGTATATATGCAGTGTTTCAAATTTTTGTTTAAGAATATCACGAAAACTACCGTTAATAAGTGTGGAGCCAAAAGCATAAACTGTGTTTAAATAACTAGCCAAGGGCGCACTCCAGGAATGTTAAAAATGTAAGTGGATTTACAGGCGACTTCTGACGGAGTTAGAAAGTTTACGGCAAGGATCCACTGACATCAAAGCAAAAGGGGATGCTCCATCTGGTCGACCTGCTGCAGGAGTTGTGTCTTATGAACTCCAGTTCCGACCTGAACAGTCTGAACTGTCACGTAGTAGTCGATTGGCGCAGTTGGAACAGAGGTTGCATTTTGCAGAAAGCGCTCTTGGTGCTACTCCAGAACGTTTGGTATGTACACATTGCTCAAATAGAAAAAGGTCATTAAGTTTAAATTTTCTTTAAGTAAACATTGAGAATCGTATACTAAGTTAGATAATGTAATATTATTGTTCAGCATTTGTTTTCTTCAGCATTGTAATATTTAGTAAAGATTAAATAGTAATGTGAAGAAAATTATAATACAGTAAACCCTTGTTTGCACGAACTCGCCTAACACAAATTTTGCTGTAACATGAACAGAACTTCGGTCCCAAACAGTAATGCGGATGTTTATAATACTTGGATAACACAAACTCTTGATTATTTTGGTCCCTTGGAATATGTGTTAATGAGGGTTTACTGTATTAGATTCATATTGGAGTTGCCAGTATTTTCTTATATAATTAAATACAGTAAATATAAATATCTGTGTGTGTGTGTATTAATTGAATAATTTATACATCCGTGATTTTCATACAGTGTGCAACATGCTATGAGATTTATGATTTACTTCATTGTAAAAAAAAGTATGACTTGCAAATTTTTTATGAGAAGTATAACTGGATTAAGAAATGATTATATTTTAAGCTTCATTCTTAATTGCTTATTTGAATAGATAATTCGATTTTTTAAGCCATGGTATTATAAATTATTTTATTTTAAAACAATTGTTCTGATTTCTGAAGAGTTATGTGCTGATATTTGTGGACTACAAATCTTAGTTGGAGAAGACTTGTCATTATGCCCTTAATTTCACTAATTAAAGTGGGGTAAATTCGGTTCAGAAATCCACTATATCAAACTTTCATTTCTTTCTACAAATATGTAATGGCTCATCAATTGTGTATGAATTTATTACTAGGCCACATTATGTGTGGATCCACGTGACCGTGCTAGGCCATGCAGTCTGCTTGAAGCAGTGCAGCTGTTGAGTGCTAAAGTCAGTCTGTTGGACACAGCACATCTAGATCATGTAGAAGGCAGACTTATTGCTTTAGCTCAGAAGATGGACTCTATTGCTGACAAAAGTTCTTCAACTGTAGAGGATGCTGAAAGGGACCAAAAAGTAATTATGAAACTTTATTTCTGTAATTCATTATTTTAGTAAAAAAAAATTGTATTCGATTTTCAAATGCCATTAACTCTTTCAGTTCAAAATTACTCCAATTATATTTTCTGTAGTATTGTTCCAATATTTACTAATTGTGTGAATGTTTACAAAAATTTAATTTTTGTAAGGTAATTGAACTGTATGACCTCATGAAGAAAAACAGCGAAGAAGTGGCTCAGATCCTACCAGAAACTTTGGATCGAATGCTTACCTTACAGGCCCTTCATCAACAAGGTGATATTTTTTTAATTCCCTTTACATTTAATAATCATGAGAGAATAAGTATTAAACTACAATATTGATGCAAAAATAATGATAACCTCCTCCCTTCAGAATTGTTCCTTAATCCTTTTAAAAATTGTTTAAATTGCATTTATTGTGTTTTGAAAATTTACACTTTTAATTGGTTGTTGAACACTACTAACAAAAAGAATCTTTTATCATTTGTATGGTAATTGTAGTAGTAAGATTTATTTGAATTTTCTGCTATTTTTAGTGTTAAAATCTATGACAGATTCACTATGCATTGTGAATTAGCATTTCTATGATGTAAAAGAATATATGTATGTGATGACTAGACCTTCGATTTTAGGACAAATGCCTATTTAATTCCTTTAGGATGTTGTGGAAAATAATTGCAGATGTTTTCAAATCATGAGAAAATAGACCTACTGAAAGCGTCTAATAGTACCTAAAATGTCCTAAAAGGCCGGTTAATGCCTATTTTAATATGTTTTTGCCTCAAACTTCCTAAAAGAAGTAATTTTCAAAAAACAATCATATTTTAAATGCTAATTATTTTACAAATACTTTCCCGAAATGCAAATATTATGCGATCAACAACGCACCGAAATCTCTCACCCAAACTCCGAACACAAGTAGCCCTGCAAGCCAACATAATAAGGATGTTTCACGCTCATCTTCAATAAGCACGCACTTGCACCCATTCCTGGTGCAGCTGCGCTGTTGACAGGTTGAGGCTTATCGCCACAGCACATCATCTTCGAAATCCAGACAAGCAAAGACAGATAGGCAAAAGCTTTCTGTTAGAAAGGCAGAAATTACAAAATACGTCCAATGGTTAAATGGGTCAGTGGAACAAATTATTTTTCGGAGAGGGAGAGTTAAAGAGAGGGAAGGAGAGAGAGAGAGAGAGGTAAATATGAGAAATGTGACTAAATTTGTTTAATCCTATAAATCTGTGTCAGTGCAAAGTTGACATTCAGCTTTCAAAATTATTTTAATAGATAAAACATACCCTTACTGTAGAAAATTTGGAGAAAATACTGATTATATACTATAATGCTAATTATGAAAGTTAATAAAACATGCTTGTAGTCTCTCTCGTAAATGTGACATTCAGTCGACTCCGGTTGTAGTGAACTCAAGTCACCGGTCCCGTTTCACTTACATTACAAATAAGCAAAAGGAGATTTGGTTATAGTGAACGTAGGAAATAAGTACTGGAAATTAATTGGATCTCATTTGTTATTAGGCGAATAGAAGGGCCTTCGGAGAATGGGGCCAATAGTGCTAAGGCAAAGGTGTTAAGACTGCATTACAATACTTAGAAACAGAAGACAATCCAGAATCATGTAAGGAGAGAGAGCACAAACTCTGGAAAAGAATCTAGAGAAATTACTAATGTAAAACATATGAAGCATTTGTATAATTGTTTGCTTTTTACAATTGCGATTGTGTGCAATTATTGAAATTAATTAATTTTTTAAGGACAGAGATATTGAAATTTTCAGTTTGTGCTGTTAATGATTTTTTATGTAGATTTATATTAATAAAAATCAATAATTGTGGAGAAATTCTATTTAATTTTGACATCATCGGATATAGTGTATCTCTGATATAGTGAACCACGCGTTACTCCCCGTTCCTCAAGTCGACTGTACATGACTTTTCTGCATAATAAAAATTACCTAATTTAATCCTTTTGTGATCAGTTCCAGATACCAGAAATATAACTTTTACTGTCTTTGCCTGATTTTTGTCATTATGTAACCTATTTTAAGTGTCTAAAACATGCTTCTTAGTGCCTAATTTTGTAATTTTGTTTCCTATTTTAAGTGGCTAAATCATCACTTTTTTGTGCTTAAAATTCTGAGGTCTAGTGCTGACAAAAAAAATAAGTTCCCAATATGACAAGCTGATGTTCTTTTGAGTAGTTTTAAAATGTGATTTAAACAATTTCCTTATCCTTTTTGGTAGTTGTATGAAGTGTCTGAAATATTATTGCTGCAAGTTCAGTTCCTTTTTAACTTAAAATTCTCCAAGATATATTTGTGAATGAGGAGCGTTTGTATTAGAGTACAAATGTTAGTTGAAGGCAGAGAGTTTAATTATGTTCTTGACTTTGCAGCTGCTGATTTTGGCAAATCGCTCAGTCAATTGGAAGCTGTCCAACAACAGATATCTGGATCATTACACAATAGTGAACAACTCCTCCAAGAGCAAAAAGATACTTTTCTCCAGCAACTGGAGTTGCTAAAAAGTAATTTAGCTCGTTTAGATTCCCGTATCACAGCTTTAGGTAAAAAATGACCATAACAGCAGCAGTTGGAGACAGTTGCTTGGTACATATTACACTGAATGCATTGTTCCATTGCCCTAACTGCACAAAGTAACCCATATCTCACATAAAGGTGCTTTCCTCCAGTGTTAATTATAGGTTGAGAAATAAATTTTTGCACCTTTTTAAAAAAAATTATTTGCATCCAGAATGTTAAATGTATTTTATATGAATAATGTTTCACCTCAATTTCACACCTTGTAATCCTTGTCTTCTCAGAACTCTGATTTGTGACTTTCTGTCAATGTGTTTCGGCAGAAGCGAAGGCAATGTGATTTGCTTTTTCTAATTGTACATCTTGCGTTTCTTCCATTTAAAAACAAACCTTTTGTTTGACCATTTATGTAGCATTTCAAGATTGGAGACTAAGAATAATTAATGGACATTAATAGAAACCATTCTTTACTGTTTACCATTTAATTACACTGCTCCTCAAAAGAAAATGTATTAAGAAGCGTTTTTAAAATATTTAGCGATTTAACGCTATTGAAGGGTGCTGGTTATCAATATTCTATGCAATGTCTGATTTTTTGCTCCAGTTTGAAAAGTAAAAAGTTTTCCAGTTTATAAAAAGGAAAGCAGCTTAAGACAGAGTAAGAATTGACAGATTTTTCTTCCAAAGGAATGTGAATTAGCGTAATAAATTCTAAATGTAATAGATGCAATACATATTCCATTGCTTTTTCTCCCTTTGCCCTTGCAAAAACTTTGTTCCCCGTTGCATGTTAAACATGAATCAACACGTTAAGATGTATACAATGATGATCAATCTGCAATCTACTAACATTGTTGTATTTCTGTGACATTCATTACTGATACTTTTATTCTACCTTTTTCTTGTGGAATGTATATTTCTACTTAAATTATCAAAGTATTTAAAAATGAAAGCAGGAAATGAATTTTCATGCACATTCCAGCTGTAAAGAATTTTTCATCAAATCATCCAAAATATTCTTGCAATTTTTGTTTATTGTTTCGCAGGAAATTGTAACAAATACTCTTCCATCTTCCTTTCTATCGAAGTTGTATGATATCAAAACGTGATCCCTGGTGGTGGGCCAATTACATGCAGGTTATAAAGAAGTATCTTGGTACGATCATATTTTCTGCACTTGACCTTTTAGCTCACAAGGATGTTACTGTGTGGGTTGTATTACAGTGTCTTAATACCTAGAGTTGGCATGTCATATTAAGTTGTCACTTTTCAAGTCTGATTCTTTTACTTCTTATTTATCCACCAAGCAAGTTTCAGAATTTAATCATGGTTTAGATCAAGTGCTATCCTTCATTTCAGTTCAAATAAAAATAATATGTTTTGTAAATTAATTTATCTCTGGGACAGCTTTCAGTACTACAATATAGAAAAAAATTCCATTCTATGTTAGTAATATTCAGTAATTCAACCGATACGGACCATTAAGTTTTGTTTCTGATATCAAATGGCAGAGAGATCATGTTTAACTCAACAATAAAATTAAATCATTTCTGAAAAATTTTGATTCATTAACCTTTAGAGGTAATATTGATATTCAGTTTTCCTATTAAGAGAAATTATTAAGATTTCCTTTAAGAAAACTCTGTTGAGACCCAGAGTTATTTTTATTTGTAGATTAATTACATTTGAAAATGTTTTTAAATAAGAAAAGCAAAGTACTTCTTTAAAGCAGATTACAAATAAACAATATACTTTATATTTATCTTGTGTATCATTTTATATGCAATAATAAAATTTAATATTTCCATTTCTGAGTCAGTTTGGTCATTAATTGTATTCAAATTTTGCAGCGGTTTGCAATTTCTTTTAAAAGGATGTAATGCCATCAAGTAAAGAAATGAAAAGATGTGTTCATGATCTGGATATTAATTTTTAATCCATGCTCTATTGATACAGATTGTGAATGCTACTTCATTCAGTAATTGTCTAAAATATTTTTGCTCAAATATAAGAAAGTAAAGCTAATTATAGCAAGATAAGTTTAAATCACTCCACTAGGAAAGCATATTAATGTCCACCTGTGAATTGCAAATAACTGAAGCTTTCACCCCGATAATCTACGATACCGACATTACTTTGATTTTGTTTCTGAAAAACTGCTAAAATTCTGGCTACTTCACTTTTTTTTTTCTTAGCTACTGGATTTCATTACCAGGGCCCTGTAATAGGTTTTTCTGTCAAAAATTCGTGGTTTTTTTCCTGCAGCTTTACATAACTTTCTCTCTACTCTGTAGCAAGGAAGTCAAAATGCTTTCATTAAAATCAGCCCCCTAGTAGTGAGGATTTGAAATATAGATTTACGTACTCATATTAAGTAGGTTTAATTTGCCAAATAGTTTTTCTAAATATTTATGAAACATTCTGGGCTAAAAGAGCATTTAAATAAGATGTGTGCTGATACGAAAGATTTACTGTATTTTGAAGGACTGGAAAAGCAACATTTAGAACAGCCAACTGTGTGAAACCTCTCAGAATTGCCTTGTAAACAAGATGGTAAGACTAAGCTTTCTATGTTTCATTGTTAATTGCAAAAGCAGGAAAACCACATCAGCAAGAAATTAATTTTGTCAATAAAGATTAAACAATTCTATACAGAAAATTTTAATATTTCCTTCAGCCTACACAGCTGAGTGTGGATTAGCTAATTTGCTGTCAAAGAAGAGACTACACCATTGAACATAGCAATCTGCAACAATGTTAACGAAAGTTGCAATCGACAGTTAAAATGTCACCTTACTCAGCCATCTCATTTATTATTCATTTTGTTTCCATTTGTTGTTGTTTTTTTAATAATTTCTGCCTTAATTTTTAATAAACAAAAACATGCAAAAAGTACAAATATTTCATAAAATAAAGATATGGTTTTGGGAATTGGATTATATTCTGCTGTAAAGGACAATGATCAAGAAAAGGTTGGTATCTCTGATCTAGCTAATACAAAAAATGTTTATAAATAATTACATGAGAATCCCTGTCCATGTGTAGAATGTAAGGGGTGTCCACACCGTTTCACACATTAGAGAAAACGTAAATTCTTGCAGTTATCTTCTTGGAAATCTCTGGGCCACGTACAGTAATTGGAATCAGTTGCACCAGGTATGCTACCCACCCACTGGTATGGTTTGGACCATTTTAAGCTAGTTGTTTAAAATGGAATAATTAAAAACTTGACACACCGATCCAATGGCAGAGATCATTAAGGCAGTAGTGGTCTTGAACCAGAGGATCACTGGTTCAAATCCCGTCTCATGGATGTTTGAGTTAGTGTTGTCCTTGCATGTTCTCACCAGTTCCCCCCACAGCTTAAAACCCACAGTTGTTGCTATATGACCAAGATGTTGAAAAGCTATCACAAAAAAAATTGATACACCCTGACATGGTAAGCAGTCTAGCTGGACACAAAGAGATGAAGAAATTGAAAAGGGATTAAAGCGTTTGAGTTGGTGTAGGAAGGAATTGCCCTAAACCAGATTTATTCAAACTGGTGTGCCTCCAGGAAGGCACAAGAACTTCTGCTTTCCAGCTTTAGCAGTAATAAAAACAAAAAAAATTTCCAGAATGAGATGTGCATTGTCTTTTCTAAATTTGTGCCAAGACGCAATGAACTGTGAAATTAAACACACCCATCACACTCTTCTTTACTATCAATGTTTCTTTTTCTAGTTTCCCTCATTTTGTCATTAATTATATTCGGTAATTACAACAGTGAACAGTGCAAATCACTTTCAATACAAAATTGTGCATGACCTTATTTTTAAGGAAGAAAATATTTAGACATTAATGATTTAATTTTATTAAGGGAAGAAAAGTTCAAAAACCACTGCCCTCAACAAATGCAAAGTTCACATTCCTAACTTACTATTTATACATTATGCTGTGCAAAAGGTCACTTCCTTCCATCCATACTTTACTAAATATACATGCATGCTTTTATGATATTTTTTTCACCTAACCTTAAATACACAATTTAACACTAGCTGCGCGTTCACAATGAAACAAATTCTACCCTCCCTGGCTGGCTTCCACTTTATGTCATTGACTTCAGCAAGAGAATAATGAACCCAATGGGTATGGAAACAAATGAAAACATAAAAGCGAGTTCAAGGTTTATTGAACGTTTTATAACATACAAACGCAGCTTAGAATCTCAGTTTCTGGAAAAACCATTTGTTCTTCCCCGCCTTATACCTAGAAAAGAGAAAGTAATTAGACGTTAGAAAAAAAGCTATTTATAACTCAATAAATCAATAGAAAATCATCTCTTGCCTTTCTTCAAATTTGACTTTGGCCTGGAATCTCGCCTTTTTCCTCTTCATAGGATCCTTAAGGTCCTTAACACTCGTCTTCTCAAGCGTAATGTCTACAGTGTAACGGGTTGGCATTAAGTGATTGTAATTTAATACCTGTAAAAAAATAAAACATTTTCATAATTAAAAACTTTTATGGACACCTTAGCCTTACTCAAAGGTCAAGAACACCTTAGCCATGGCAATATAGGAAATATAAAGTTTTCTCCACATATACATTCCCTTAGGATAGTAACATAAATATTACAATTCAAAGACATTTTGAATCAACAGAAACCAATGCTGAAAAATCAGCAATACAGTTTTATTGGGTTTTAAGACTTACTAAACTTAATGTATTTTATTCCTTAAAATTGATCACCCAGGAGGGACCAATGACAAAAACTAAAAAATCTTAGCAATGTTATGGTGAAGTTCTACTGAAATGAATCACAAGAAGCCCCCTAAAGTTGACTTTATTAACAACCAGTAATCCCAAATGTCCATTACCCATATGCCAACCACATTCTAACTTTAACCCACTTTCCTCCACTTACACTTACACATATAATATTAGTACACTATTAAACAATTTCTTGTAGCCATTTAATGTTCTACCAAGACAATTGTTTCCAACAATCACAACATATCCAACTCTGAAAACTTCAAGATTTTCCTACATCAGCTATTGCTATTAAAATCGCGAGAATTAACAGACGTTCTCATTATTATATTAATTTACTTCTTTCGGGGAAATTAACTCACCTTAACAAAAGGCTTAATCTTAGATCTTTTATGTATTTTAGCTTTCCCCATTCTTTTGCATACTTTGCGGGGATAACGGTCAATTCCTGCAACGAGAGCATGACCATACTCCTTGTCAGAGGTTCCTTCATCAAAATTTTTAATGACGATAGCTTTTTTACCAGCGTACCGGCCACTAAGGACCAGCACTACTTTGCCAGCTTTCATTATCTTCCCCATTTTTAACCCTGTAAAAGAAAAAGGCAGATCACTTACACACAAAACACTCGAACACGATTGCACAAATAAGTAATATGCTAATAGAACACTTATTAGCACAAAAATACGATTTTCTTCATTCATACGTTTTGCGAAATACGCAGTTAACCACCTATCTTCGACAAAGCATGGGTCTACTACACTTTACAACGGTAGGTACAAAAGATTTGCGAGAGTGAAAACTTGCTTTAAACCACTGAATTCACAATTGTACACTTAACAAAATTGTTTAGAACATCACAAATACAAGATGAAATATGATGTTTACCGATTTATTTTATCACACTACAGATGATCCACGACTCCCACAACATTCAACACCTTGGCCGGAAAAGGAAGCTCTCAGAAGTTTCTACAGTACATTCATGGAAAGTCCATATCACTACTTCTAAATTTCACTATAGGATGCGCTGTACTCACCAAAAGAGAAAGAGGTGTCATAGCTCAAAAGTCGAAGTAATATTTCATTGGTTCAAATAAAGCAATAAATTAAATTATAAATTTATATTCTTATTATACTCGGGGCAGCGTAGTGGGCCGTATTTATAATGACCTATTATAAAATTTTAATGAAGGGCTTTTGTCATAACATGCCGGGTTCGCCAACTTCTGAAATGACGAGCTTTTGAATCAGACCCGCGATTTTCAAATTGACGGATATTCGAAATGCATCTTGTCCAGCAGGGTTGATATTTACTAGGATTTTTTCCTCCTTTTTTAGCTCAGGAGCTCATACATTATTGTACGTACGAAATTATTTCACAACAATATCTACTTACAAAATTAATTCAGAAGCATATTTACTAAATATATATGAATGCAAATATAATTTAAATATACAAATCATTCAATAGGGTTCTGTGATACATTAAGGTCTGAAGTAAATGATGATGTCAGATGAAAATATTTTGCTTTCTTTGTTGCATTCACAAGTTTATCTGAACATTTGTGAAATGTATGACTTTAGCACTAGTGCTAAAAATTGATATTTTAGCATGATGAGCCCTAAAAGTAACTGCTTCTGTTAGTGGCTGTCTAAAATACCATTATTTCTTTTATCATGCCTGAAACATCAAGAACTAAAATCTCACACAAATGCCACTAGATACCACGAAACAAATCCAAGCAAAAGCAATATGTGTTTGAAGACTCAATGCTGTAATGTCTGTGTTTTAGATAATTTCATTGTCATAGGAGAGGTTGCTAGCTGCAAGGCCTTCTAAAACATTCCATATTTGCTGCCAACTCACCTTCAGAAACTGTTCCATCTTTGTATGTTTGTTTTTAAATAAAATTAATGTAAAATACAATAATAATAATAAGGCAAATACTGCTATAAACGTATTTGGTGAAAAGGTATTTAAATATTACTCACTTCTAGAGTGTCTTTTCACAATATGTTCATTCAAATGAATGTGCATTGTGAACATTTGAATAAGATTGTGTACTATAAACTTTTTCATTGCTTAGTGTAAATTTTAGTGAGTAAAAATAACTAACTTCAAGCACATTATAATAAATTTAGGCATAATTTTCCTCATATTTTATTTCCTTTTGTACATAAAAATTGTTACATGTTCAAAGTGAATCTGCTTGCTTAACAGAGAGCATGTAATAGCAGTGATTGATTTATAAAATGGTAGGTCCCGGAACGCTCCCCTAATTAATTATTAATTAATAGAAATAATTATATATAAATAATATAATTTAATAATAATTCCCAAGGTATTGGGATGCTGTTCCATCACATTCCTCCAGAAATTAAGCCCTGTGTAATAGTAATTATATTCATTGGAAATTTTCAAGGGTTTAATCTGTTATGTCCCTGACAGTGGTCAGACAAGAGGGCACATTTGTGTCTCAAACAATATCAAGCCCAAGTTAAGCCTTAATTACTTTGTACATGCTCCCAGATTAATACAAATTAATTTGTAGACATCTTGTCACTTTCCCATATTAACAGTAGACCATTACTATTACATTATATAATATTTAACACAAATTTTAACATAATCATAAATTGTGTTAGTGCACAAGATGTGACAGGTTGGATTTCTAAACCATTTAAATTGGTTTATCAATGAAAAGATTTTTAGCAATTGAGATGATTTGAACTTATTCTAATATTCTTTTTTTTTTAATACATACATACATATATATATATATATTTTTTTGGGGGGGGGGGGCTTTATATTGGAAGTGAATACATTATTTTGTAATTTTAATACTCTCATGACTGTCCATCTGACTACAAACAACACTAGTTCCTAAAGAGTACATAGGATTTCACCAAAATAGATAATCTGGTTGATTATCCTGGTTGATATCCCGTGTCATTGATTTTGAAATGGATTTTTAATTATTTGAGAAAGTTTATTTAATTATTTCATAAAGCCCCTAGAACATTTTCTAAGTTTTTTTCCAAAAATGGCTCCAAATTTTTTCTTTAATTTTTTTGTTGATATTGACCAAAGTATGTTTATAAACACTACACAGGTTGAATTTTCAATAAATCCTCTCAAATTTTGAGTTTTAAAGTTAAAACATTTGGAACCTTCCCGTAAAACTACATATTCAAAGATAGAGGTTTCTTCTGAGTGACATCTATTCTTCACAATTACGATGTATCTGTAAATAATGTCATGTACAATTTTTTGAAAATGAGTAATTTTCATATATTATAAAGTAAAACAGTGACTTTTTGTAAATACATGAGCAAGGGTTTCTTAAAAATAGTTACATTTTTTCTCCACATTTTTTGATTAATTAAAACAAAATTAATTAACAACACAAAACACACACACAATAATAATGTAGCATATGTCCTGTTTTCATTTAAAACACTGGACTTTTGAAAATTATTGTTGTTGTTGTTTCTAGTGATGGCTGAAATGTTAGTTGGATAGAAGTTGCAATATTGTAATATTACAAAACCTTAACCATTAACGTGAGAAAGTATGTCCTGTTCAGGCTTTATTAGTTTTATTTACTATTGAATAAAAATAATGTGTCTATTACCAAAATAATGAAACAAACAATGCAAATGAAAAATACTGTTAGCATATTAGTTATAGACTAATTTGTTCATTGGCATATTGCATGTTTTTTCCATTGTGTATTTTCCATAAAGAATATTTATGCTTTAAAATCATTAATTTAAAAGAAAAGAAAACTCAAGGGAAAAAATTCCCAGAGAATTTCTCGTTCTTTTCAATTATGTTAGACCATTTTTGCAGCCACTGGAAAGTAACTCGATATTTAAGTGTTAATCCAATTAATAAGAAACAACAACCAAAGGAAAATGTAAAAATCAATGTAGTATTATTGTCACAGAAAATGTTTTGTGAATAATTGAATAAGGATTTAAGGGCGTTAATGAAATATTTAATGTGACAATTGGAACATATACCTTTTCTTGGCACAATAAAGAAAAGAGTACAATAGAAGAAAATTAGAATAGAATAGAATTGAGTGTCTTGGAAAGTGTTGGTGGATAAAAACAAAAAAGTTTGTTCAGGATTTTCAGTAACTAATCCATGGAGCTCTATATCAGCCCATCAGATATTTAGAAAAATTATTTCATTGAAATGTAATAAAAAAAAACAAGCAATTTTAACACTGATTATGGCTGTAATATATTCAATAGTTAATTACTATAAATTTTTCTCAAAATACTTAAGGAATATAATGCATTTGATTCATCAAATAAAGCCCCTTTAATCAAGATAAGTATGGTATTGTCTGACCTTTTTGTCTCTGGCTTAACATCAATAACAACTCTAGGTAAAACTGTTACTAAGTCATAATGTTTTATCCTTTATATTTATTTTCCATCATTGTGGTGTTTAAAGCAATCACAGAAAAGTCTCCAAATTTGTAAGTCAGAATTACTTCTTTACGATCACTAACAAGACCCCAGATTGTTTAATTGGTTGTGCAACAGTATCAGAATAAAAATAATATAATATTATACAACGAACAATAAAGCATGAAGAATTTCAATTATTAGGAGCATTTTTAATGTGGTTAAAACTGTTTTAAAACATTCAGATTATGTGGTGAAGAGAAAAGAAAAAAATTCTAAAGGTATATTTTTTCAGAAGTGGCTTCATGAGAAAACCTCTGGAAGGAATGAAGAGATAAAGTTTGGAGGACAAAAAGATAATTCAAAATTATTCTTAATGCAAAAGTAATTGAATCCTCAATTGCTGTCAGCTGAAGTGTGTAATACACAGGAGCAAAAGAATGTTGCAATTCTTGCAAAGAGAAATCTTTTAATTTTTTAAATTTAATTTCCCTGTTTTAAAATGTTTCCTTCTTTTTCTTCTCACATTGCATTTACTTTTCTTTAAGAAGATTGTATTTAAGAAGAAAAGATACTTTAAGAAAACTTATCTCTATGCATTTAACAAAATAAAATACAATTAATTTAATTATTAAAAAAAAAAATAAATTAGGTATAAATATAATTACAGTTTCTCAAATTAAATCATTATTATAAACAATAAAGCAATAATGTCCCAAATTCAAAAACATGAAAAAACACAAAAAAATGTTTCTCAGAAATATTTTCTAACAATACAATGAAATACATAATTTTTGACACCGAATTTGAAGTCCATATTTAACAAAAGAAATTGTTTTAAATGTCTATTTCTAGTCTAGTGCAAGGCAAATAAGATCAGAAAGCGATTGTTTATCATTGCAATAAATCTTTAGAGGAAAGTTGTGTACATTACATTTCTGATGTAAAATATGAGAATGAATAAAATATTGTAAGACTATTCATAAATAAAATATATCATCATAAACATTAATAGATAAAATAATAGTTCAAGAGGTTAATATTTTATTACACAATAAATAATAGGTTATTATTTATTAAATTATAATTCAAAAGGTTATTATTTTAAGTGTTTTTGTTCTGAATAATTTCCCATTATTAAAATAATGTTACAAGAATTACACAAAATGTATAAAACTAAATGAAATACGTTTTGATGTTCCTTTGATATTATCAGGGAAGAACATCATTATTATTTTATTATCTTGAAGAATGTGATAATTATTATTATGATTTTCTTCTTCTTCCTCTTCTTGTTCATCCTCTTCTTCTTCTTCCTCCCCTTCTTCTTCCTCTTCTTCTACTTCCTCCTCTTCCTCTTCTTCTTCTTCCTCCTCTGCTTCTTCTTCATCCTCTTTGTTTCTTCATCTTCTTCTTCCTCCAATTCTTTTTCTTCATCTTCTTCCTCCTCCTCCACTTCTTCTTCTTCCTCCTCCTCTTCTTCCTCTTTTTCCTCTTCTTCTTCTTCTTCTTCCTCCTCCTCTTCTTCTCCCTCTTATTTCCTCCTCTTCTTCCTCCTCTTCTTCGCTATCATTCAAGAATCAAATGTAATTTCTTTGCTATTAGTGGCGTCCCAAGTGGTACGCCTTCAAACTGCAACTCAATTTGTCAGATACTGTCTACTGTATTTGTGTGTGTGTCGTGTGTGTGTGGTGACTGTACCGGCGTTTGTGAATTTTTGTGCAGTCACAACGAAGAGAAACTTTCAATTGTGTGGTCAAGCAATGGCTGCAGCAGAAGTGTTAAGACCACATTTAGGAAATATACGAGTGCCTGGTAAAACAGAGAAGATCTTCAAAGATGAATGTGCATTTTCATTTGATACCCCCGTAAGATTTCACCAGTTTGCAATTTGTCATTGTTGTTAATATCTTTTATCAGTTAAAAGTAAATTTTTACTGTTAATTGTCATCAAAAATTAGGGGAAAGATCGTGCATATTAATTGATTTTGTGAATTATATCATGGAAAGTTTCCTGCCCTAACCTGCACAGCAATTCTGTGTGAGAATTTATTTTCTGTGGTGTAATTCACCGGGCCGAGATGAACGCATTTCATGAATTTCAGGCTCCAAAAAATAATTTAAAAACATATTTTTGTAGCTACTTTATCTCCAGTTGTTGTTTCTTGTGTAATTAATTTTTTTACTTTAATAAAGTCAATGGGTGAAAATGGTAACTGACACTAATTGAGTAATAAATATTTTGTTACTTCACACTTTCTATGTTGTCAAATATATCATTGTTCTAGTTATTCCTTTCAAAACTATTTCATCATACCTTTCATGTGATGATATTGAACACCTGTAATAGGGTTATGTTAAAAATTGGAATCGTATTTCATTCTAGGCTTCCATACGAATTCGAATTCCATTCGTTCATTCTGGGCTTCCATACGAAATATTTATAGGTTAAAATAATTTAATTTTTTTATCATAAAATTAAATAATAACAGTAATGATGTTTCATTAAAAACATTTTTAGTAAGTAATCTAATCAGCATAAAATTTTAATAAATTTCTTTTTGACATAGCTATTAATACATCCAAATTTAAAGGAAGTCTATGAAGTTGTTTTCTAGTGAGACTCCAATTATAAATAGTTTTCCTCGGATGCTACGTTTCATCATTAGTACAAATCTGTACTGATCTGTGCATCTCTACTCTATGTGTAAATTAAATTAATGTGGTTCTGAATAATAATTATAGTAGGTAATAAGACAGCTTGGTAGCTTGTGATGCTATCAGAAAATTAAATTTGAAAAATTAATTCCGAATTTTATTACTATAAAATATTTTTAACATACTGAAAATATGAGTAAATATAATTCTACATAATGTGAAATAGTTTGTTTAAAAGATGCCTTGAACACATTCATGGCATCTGTTGGTTCTTTGTGCAAAACACTACTCAACTTGAAATCCTTCCCTCACTTAGAAATCTGTGGGGGTTAGGTAGGAATTTCTCCTTACAAGTTACTTATCATCTAGAGTGTAATGTACATAATGTTTAAAAAATGATATTACCTTTAGACATACTATATAATTTGTAAAAATACAGAAATAAAATGAGACTAACTTTAGTGATTTATTGACTATGATAAAATATGCCAAGTTTTCATACTGCTGTATTAATATAATATTATATATATATATGAATATGATAATACATCGATATAATAAGTATTCCATTTAAGTAAGTTGTTCAGTGCTTGAATCTACCTTTTATTACATTATGTATAGTAACCAATTTTATTTATCGTAGAGGATACCAGTTTGTTGAAGTATCAAATTACCGTTTCTTGAAATGTTGTTTTCTTTTTAGGAAACAGAAACGGGGCTTTACGTGAGTCTTGCCAGTTTCCTGGGGCTTGGAAGAGAACATGTTGAACGCTACTACCAGAAGACTGGAAATGCTGTTTATTTGCATATTTTAAGACATAAAAGAGAGGTTGGATTTATTCTTTAAATACTCAAAATGTTTTGTAATTTTGTGGTACCTATTTCTTCTAATAAGACATTGTTCTGTCTTAGATACCTCTAGAACAGCAAGGTGATGGTCCTGAAAAAAAAATAACTCGATTAGCAATTGGTGTTGAAGGAGGATTTGATCCAGATTGTGGGAAGAAAAAATACGAATATGAGGACGAGTATTCTGTTGTTGTTTTACCAAGTTTTTCTTCATTTCCTTGGCCAAACTCAGAATTTCCAGAGATAGTAATGATCAACATAATTTACCTATATATAATGAAAAGATGCAAAATATTTTAAGTAAAACAATGTGTTAGAAAAAGTATTTTAAATTATTCATTTTGTGCAAAAAACTTAAGTTATTTCTATTGGGTTTTTATAATTGTTATAATGAAACATTGAATATTAATTTTGAAATCCCTTGAGTGTGTTAGTCTTCAATTTTTGTTTTTCTTTCTTTCTAGATTTCAAATTCTGTGAAGGCAATTATTGAGGCAGATTCTGCTAAGAAGTTAATTGAATTGGAGGCTTTGGCTGGAACTTGGGATGGAGAAACTAGAATAGTCTCAAAGTAAGACAGTTTAATACTGAAAACATTATTGTCAGTGAATATAAAATGTTAGCAAAGATTGGAAATTTCAGTTGATGAAAAGAATCCAGTACAACAAAAGAAAGTCGTTTAAACCAGCAGTTAGCACTGCTCAGGCAAAGGGGAAGGTTGGAGGATAGGGATTTTTATGGGAATTCTTTGGTGGTCAGGACTCGGGTTGAATCTGTTCTCTGTAAGTTCATTGAGTTGCATTATGGACAGTTTCAAAAAAATTTTTTTTTTTTTTGTGAAATGAAATGGTAAGATGAATGCAATTGAATTTAGCAGCAGTGACAGCTTTCCTGAAACAAATTAGAGTAATTCTTTATTTACCAACCAACTAATATATGAGGCAAGTTTTTCAAAAATCATAAAACACATTGCTGAGATTCAAGTATGTTTTATGTTAACAGTGGGAAACCAGATTGAAAGTGCATAGCAGAGCAACAACTTGACTGTAAAAGTAAATTTGGCACAAACATTTTTGTGTATGAAGTGAGTGAAATATAAATCATTTTGTTGATATTCCTCCTGCAGGTTAGGAAACCTCAGGCTACTTGGAGATTTGGTTTATTGGAGATGTCTCAAAAGATCCAAGCACGAAATAGATATTTTTGTAATTTCCCTATCTTTCTTCCCGATCACTTTTCTGAAAGGGTGTAAAAATGGACTTTCTACTTCACCTGAATTTTCATGTAATTATTATAAATGAGGTTAAATCATAAGTTCTTGAGATGCACCTAAATTCTTTTTACATAATCCAGTAGCTCAATTACAATGCAATTTGTTGTTTCTCGCTGTTGTGGTGACTGTCTAACCCCTCTGGGTCACAAAATTTTTAGGCAAAGGTATTCGCTATTCGAAGAAGTAACCTATCACTCAGAGTATCTAATTGTATTACTGAAGTCCAATCCTCTGCTGTGATCCTATATATATTTTCAGTTGTGCTGTGACAGTAAATTGAAAATAAATTCAAATAAATGCCAAGTTTTGTCAATTTACAAGTCAAATTGTCAAATTGTATGTTTGATTGTACCTTTGATAAAAGAAAGATAGAAATCTTAGATAATAAAAGAAGAACCTTGGTGTTCTTCAATACAGAATTGCCATTCAAATTACATATTGAACAAATAGTTAATAATGGCTATATTTTGAGATTCGGTAGAATTACTTTAAACGCTCTAATAAATTTTTCAGACCGAAACTAGAACACACATTTCTTATGTGGTCTCAAGATACAAATTTAATATTTGATATCAACAATGTCAGTTAAAATTTCTTCAAATTTTAAAGAATCTGGTGTCTGTCCAATAGGGGTACAGATATGACATCTGTACGATAAATTATATGATACTTTAACACTACTACAACATTGAAGAGTAATTTTGCTTCTGATTTACTTATTGCAAGTAATTCATGGCACTCTAGATTTTCCATCTTTGTTACCAAGAATGTAATCATCTGTTCCTCCATATCCAACTTGTCAACCTCAACCACTTCATGTGCAATGTTGATATAATAAATACATCTCCAATTCTGGAATACTCAAAACTTGTGTAAAAAAATTTGTAAATCTGTAATAGATTCTGATGAACTTGATCATTTTTGTGCATTTGTTGAGCTAAAAGGCAGAAAATATATTAAGTTTTGTGAGTGCTAATTGAACGTTGATATATCCATTGGTATTAATTACTCTATAATTTATAACTTGGCCTCGGGATGGCTCATGGGTAGAGTACGAGCTTCCTGTGCTGTGATCCCGGGTTCGATTCCCAGTTGAGGCAAAAATAGAGTTGTAGCTTTCCTTTAAAATCGTCCCAGTTTCTGTAGCTGAGTGACGAAGAATAGCTGCCTTTTTTTTTGGACATTTGTTGAATCAGCATAGATGCACTTCTGGTTAGTATGATTTCATATAATTTGGAGCTAATCTCGATGGGAGATATTTACTCCAGGTTAGATACCTACCTATGTTTCTGTCCTCATGTCTCATAGTTGTTGTCAGAGAATGCCAGGTAGATCTCCGTGAATCTAGGATCTATCCCTGGCCAGTTGGAAGAATGGATAGGCAGGTGTGAATTACTAGTGACTAGCCTTAACAGCCAACTCTTTTAACAATTTCACTGAATTCACTCACCATCTCCTGGTGAGCTAGCAACTTTGCTCTCGCCACAAGAAGGCTCACCCACACAGGCAGATCTTCCCATTCTATGGGAAAAACGGTTTGCTATCCAAACATGGAATTTAAATAGCACATGAGAAACCAGTAGCGCAATTGTGTAAACTGATTTACAAAAGTGTGAATACAATAATGCCAAACATATACATACATTTATCATCTTTCATGTAATAGACTTAAACCCAGAGGATTAATTACATGAATAAATAAAATGGGAACCTGAAAATAATTTTGTGAAATTGAAATTTGTGTTAAATTGACTTTTGTTAGAAGACATTTCACTGTGTGAGCTGATTTACAAAAGTGTGAATAATTTGTTAAGCTTATGTTAATATTGATGTACAGGCATGCTGCTTCATTACTTCAGCTGGATAATGGAAAGAAAATTCCTCCCAGTGGATGGAAGTGCGAGAAGTGTGACCTGACTGAAAACCTGTGGTTGAACCTCACAGATGGATCAGTGTTGTGTGGCCGACAGTTTTTTGATGGAAGTGGAGGAAACAATCATGCAGTGGAACACTATCAGGCTACAAGTAATCTTATTTTATTGTATTTTATTTTGATATTTACTTCTTGGATCAGTGAACTAAGGATCTAATAATTAGGCAAATTAATCTTAGTCCATTGATACAACAGCATTAGGTGCTTATTAGTTTAGAATTTCTTTAATCTTCCACTTGTCTTATTTAAAATTAAAATAAATAAGAAAAATAAAATTTCTCTGTTGCCCAGAAAAATATTGAAGTTGATATAGAAAGATTTTTAATAGTCAGAGCCCACTAGAACAGCTTCATAGTTTTTTATGTCAAGAGCACATCTCAAAATGACCTCCAGGCAAAAAAATATATCCACGTACTCAATTGGCTGCAATGAGGCATCTGATCATGAAGAGGCAATGATCAAACAAAATCATAAAAATAATGCTTGTCCAATATTTTAGAGAAGAATTGAATATTAGTGAAAATAGGAGATATTTTAGTGGTAGGAAAAACTGTTTAGAAATGTCGATAAAATGATGAGTAGGCAAAGAATTCGCCAATCCTAGTGCATCAAATTGAGAGCTTGCTGCTGCTCTAGTGACTCATCTGGCTACTTTGTATGATGTACTTTTGCATGATCTTCTGAGTGAAATGGTACGTGGTTTTTGTGTCCATCCTGATTCTTGAGAGATTTTACTGGGTTTGTTTGTGTGTGTGTTTTGTTTTGTTTTTTCAAGTTTCCAGTTACTGTAAAGGAACTTGAAGATATGGTAGTTTAACTGAAATAAAAACTATTGGTTCACTTGCATTTGAAGAGAAACTTTGGACCGATTGAAAATTTTTGCTTTTGATTCTGAAATGAATAATTCTTGCATACAAATATTTTTGGATCACTAATATTTTAAGAAAATTATACTGATTCTTTGTAATAATTAGATGATTCAAAGCAAATCGTCACAAAAATGTTAAAAAATTTTAATGAAGTTTGGCTATGTAAAGAAATTTTCTGTTTAGCTAAATTAATGTGATAACAACAGAGTAGAATAGCGTCAATAGAAAGGAGATTTTTGCTTCAAAAATTATACCTAATTATAGAAGTTGAAAAATGTACAAGATCAAATGTGGGACCTAACCCTTGTATTAATTGAGAAAGAACTTTGGAATCCTTAGGAGAGAGAGAGAGGATTTTTACAACTCTCTGTTATAACAGTGCAGCTCAAGTCTCTATATAGTATGTAGTGATGTGTAGGTGTGTATGAGTGTGTGCACATGATTATCTTATAAATTTGTGAATGTAACATGTACTCGTGAGTCTAATATGAATGTTAGCTCATAAAATTCATTAATACAACTGTAACATAACAGCTTCCACAAAAGTCATGCATAATTTCAGAAGCGAAACATATGTTTTTATGAATGTAAATCATTTACAATCTAAATTTAACTGCATATCAAGATCGTTGTGGGGGTGAGTAACATTGATGTCTTTTACTTTGTTGCTTTGGCATAGAGAATGAGTTATGTAATGCTGCATGAAAAAACAGCGTATTTTCGGCAGAAAAACTCCTATTACAGAGCCCTGGTAACGAAAAAGTGGATAAATCCAGTTGCTAAATTTAGAAAAAATCCTCTATCATGTGGTGTAGCCAGAATCCATGTTTTGGGTCCTTGATACCGAAAAAAAATGGTGACCAAGCGTCTGTCTGTCTGTGAACAATGTTAGCGGCTAAACCATTCAGCCGATTTTCTCCAAAATTGTTATTCCCCAATCAGTCTAGCTGATGTCACGGCCAATGAATTTGAAACCAATATTTCAATTTTGTTACTTTACATGAAGCCTGTAGGACATTTTCCAAATTTTCAAAAGAAGTGGTTCCATGATTTTTTATTAAATTTTGTTATTGGATAGTATGAAGGACACTTACAAGAATGGTGCAGGTCTCATGTTCACTAAAACTTGGAGTTTTGAAAATTGAAAATGTCCAAAATTTTTTCGAAGTCTTCCTACAACTAAAATATTAAAGATAGAGATCTTTTCCCGTAATGAAATCTGTTCCTTAAATATAGATTTTGAAATAAGTTCATGTTCAATTTTTCAAATATTTGAGTACATTTTGCGTAATTTTGCATGAAAATATGAGCAAGAAAGTATGTGCTGTGTTAGCGCCACTTGTTTGCTTTGTTGGTAATATGCAGTTAGTTCAAGCCTTACAGTGCTCTTGTGACGAGCTTTGATGTATGAGAGGGAGTTCCCAGATTATTTGATACTTTGTCACAAGAAAATGATAGTGTAACCACAGCTGGTGACAGATATGCGACTTGCAATTATGAGATCACTCATTGTGTCACCAACTTGTTTCATGGGCAGTGACAAGGTTTGGAATGCTGAATCAGCAGCTACTGCTCCGTTAACTATAGGCTCATTTTGAATTTTTTTTTTTTTTTTTATGGAAAGGGCATGCTCCTTGCACAACTAGCAATAATCTTAGTAATAACTGGATTGTAAGCAAAGTTTAAATTAATTGTTTCATTTCAGTATTGAATGGATTTTAATTTTGTTGTCAAACCAAAGATCTCTAAAGCAATATTGGGTTAAGGAAGCTCAGGAGACAATTTGATAAATAAATTTCAAAATATCAGAAAATGAGTGTGTTTTTGACGACCATTGAAAGACAGAGTCTCTATGATTTTGTCTTCCTTCCCCCTGTCACTTCAGAAAGAATGACACAGACTGTGGGCATACCAGCAATGACCACGCAAAAGTGCCATGTCCCACCATTGTCAATTCCAATAACATTATACTTCAATAATCAATAGTAATGATCATGCTGGCAAGATTTCTCAGTCTAGGAATGTGAGGCATATAAGCAACCCATTCAGTCATACACATAAGCTGTCCTCAGGTTTCCTAGTTGTTGGCCCAACTCAACTTTGTTGATGACACCATACAAATCTCAGAATGTCCTCCAAGCCCCAAAACATACCTATATTGAAAGAAGCATACAGAGTTTCAAAATGATTAAATGATTTAATTCATGCCATGAAGTACTTGAATTTGAGAGTACATTTTGAATTTTTTAAATTAAGAAAAACAATATTTCATAGAAACAAAGACTGTATAGAAATTTATGTTCATGCATATTCAACGAGCTCATTTTGGTCTATAGTAAAATTTTTTCACATACAGATTTATTGGGTAAGTCTCCCACAAAGTCACATACAGTTTTTATTGTTCTTCGACTAAATAAATCAGTGTGAAAAATGAATAAATCATAAACACACACCTGAAATAATTTAATGTGGAAAGTATAGAAATTTAACTTAAACATTAAAAAAATTCTTCTAAGATGAACTGTTTTAATACACACAAATGTAATTGCCTAAACAGTCTTCATGTCAAAAATTTTAAAAATTCAAAAAATTACTTTTGTAAAAAAATGTTAATTTAATATTTAATAATGTTTCTAAAAACAAGAACTATTATGAAATAATTCAATTTTATTAATAAATATTCCCTCTGATTGTCAATTAGTGACTAAAACTCACTCTGACATTGTGTTTTGCTTTGCATTTATCGACAGAACATTAATAGACTGAAAATATTAAGGTATTTGTGCAATTTCTTTAAAGATTATCCCTTGGCTGTAAAACTTGGAACAATTACAAAGGAGGGCAAAGGAGATGTGTACAGCTATGATGAAGATGACATGGTGGAGGATCCAAATCTTGCTCAGCATTTGGCTCATTTTGGAATCAACATAACTCAGATGGAGAAGGTTTGTTTGTCAATAATATTACTTGAATTTGTTAGCATGGATAAATACAATTTTGAATTTGCTTGCAGACCGATAAATCCATGCTGGAATTGGAAATTGATTTGAACCAGCAGACTGGTGAATGGGGAGCTCTGCAGGAAGCGGGGAGCCGACTGACTCTAATGTATGGTCCAGGATACACTGGATTAATAAATCTTGGCAATTCGTGTTACCTCAACAGCATCATGCAAGTTGTGTTTACCCTTCCTGATTTTTGCAAAAGGTAATTATGATGTCTTGTTAGGACTTCTTTCTTCCATTGAATATTCTTTATACAGAGAAAATATTGCACACACTCAAAATTTTACAACATAACAATTTATATGAACCTTGATTTTTTGATAATTATGTAACACATTTTTCCCTAAAGTGTGAATTTTTTGCTGTCTTCAAACTTATTTAAGTGGCTCAGGGCATATTTTTATGTCACTGCAGTGACACCCGGAAGTCCTAGGTTTCGAGTCCCAACGGTGGGAAGATGTTGGAGACTAACTACGTAGCTAGGTCAGATTTAGGCACCGTCTGGAGGAGAATTCTAGTGGCTGGCTGCCCTGATCAATTAATTTTCCATGGTTTCTCTGATCGACACCAGGCGAATGCCAGAACAGTAATCGAACAAATGGGCCATGGACTGCACGCAATCTATACTTCCTCTTTTGTGTCCTATCCTCACCCCTTATTTACACGCACGCGCGCGCGCACTACACTATCAGACATACTGTGAGATCAGTCAGGAGCTTAGAGCTTGTCTGGGCTGGGGCGGTGTGCCACTGGTAAGAGATACATGGTTGGGGAAACCCTGCAAGATGACAGGTTGGTTGACACCAGATCTCACCATCGACCAGGGGAATATCACCGCCTCCTTGTGCAATAAAAAATATGCACTGCACTTGTAGGACTAATGACCTTAGCTGTTGATGTGCCCAGATTCACTAATCAGTCAGTTGCTGTGTTCAAGATTTTATTTCTTTCTTTATTTATTTATAGACTTAAAGTCCTAAATTTACAATTTATAATTGAACAATACACAATTAACATAGAAAAGAGTTGCACATTCTGTAATATCATTAATCATAGCTCAACAGCAATACTCTAGCTTTGGTGATTTGATGTTTCCAAAGTATTTAACCTTTTCTAATCCATTTATTTTCTTTTAAATGATGTTGCTGGATTTATTTTCATTTCATACACCGTATATAGTAATTTTGAATTGAGATTTGGACAATTTTTTACAATAACATTACATTATCAATTATGCATCTGCATAATTTTTATTGCATTCCATTAATTTGTTTTTAAGTCTACAGAATTCTTTAATGTTCCTGAAATACTAGCCAGGTTAGTTCTGCTGATAAAAATGAAAATCCAAAAATCCAGTCGGTTTTTTATTTGTTGATAGCAATTCTGTTGTAAAAATATCTCAATATCTCAATCAAAATATACACAAAAAAATATAAGTGATTTTGTACACCTGCTGTTTGTAAGAGGAAAAGCACATTATTTGTGCATTGCCCAACATTAATTGCATAGTAGTGCTCCAGATCTAGTGACCTGATGTTGCAGTTATTATTGGTTTCTTTTCCATGACAGCTTTTTTTCTCTGAATAACACATGTCACTCAAACTTTTGACAATTTTTGAGTTGCCTCTTGAAATTTAATTATTTCTTATTGATTACTAAATTGAACTTCTTATGCGATTGCAGATTTGTAGATGGAGCTCCTGCTATATTTGATAGTGCACCTTCTGATCCTACTTCTGACTTCAATGTACAAATGTAAGTTACATGCTCTTGCTGACATTCTATGTTTTTTTGTGCATTGGAATGACACACAATGTCAAAAGGAAATTCAGTTTCCTAATATTCAATGAATTGTAGAAACTGTGTTTGTTTTGTAGGAACATTGCAAAGAATTTACATCAAAACATGATATGCATTTTTGCTTTCTCTCAGTACAGAGAAAGTATTGTATTGCTGTGGGGGAAAAACCGCGGACACAGGAAAAATTCTTATTCTAGGACCCTCGTAACAAAAAAGTGGATATATCTTGTCCCTATATAAAGCAAGTTACTTCCTCTTACACATGTAGTCAGAATCCACATTTTGTGGATCCTTGATACCAAAACCTCAATTGATGGCAAAACGTCTGGTCAACACTAGCACCTAAACTGTTCAGCCTATTTTGTCCAAAATTGATGTTTCCGAATCGTCATGAAACATTTTCAAAAAAAAGTTCAAATTTTTTGATTAAATATTGTTGGCAGATAGCATGAAAGATGCTTTAGAGAATGATGCCGATCTAATTTTTGTTGAAATCCTTGATTTTTCAAAATTTGCAAAAGTTTAATTTTTCCTACAACTAAAATATCGAAGATATTTTTTAAAAAATTTTTAAAAACAGATTTTGAAATAAGGTATAGTAGAACTTTTTCAAAATTTGAGTAGCCACAGTATATTTTTCCACAAAATATAGGCAGTTTTTAATTTTTTTAAAATAATTTTCTACTCAAAATTAGCTTTTTTTCTTTAAGTTTTCCTCATACGTAAGAAAGGATGATGAAAAAATTGGTGCTAATCTTGTTTCTGGCAAACACTGCATTTTTGGAAATGGCAAAATTTTAATACTTAAAAATTCCAAAATAAAAGAAGGAATTTTTGCCTTAAACCAAATTTTATGAAAAATCAATTCATTAAAAAAAGTTGTGTACAGTTTTTTAAGTAGTTTTTGTGAAATTTGTGCTTAAAATTTATGCAATTTCTAAAAGAAATTGTTGTCAAAAACTATTGAAAATTGTTTCCACAAGAACAGCTTAAAAGAACCCCCAGAACAAGAAACGCTTAAAAGAATGGCACAAGTCTTCTTTGTACTCTCTGTATTTTCAAAAATTGCAACCATTTGAAAACTACAAAATTGAAAATAGAGAATTTTGCCTTAAACAAAATCTATTAATTAAAAAAGGTCATTAAAGCTCATTAAAAAAGGTCATGTACAATATTTTTGCAAAAGATAGTAGTTTTCGCCCAATCTCCACTTGAAATTAATGAAATATATAAAGGTGTCTAACCAAGGATGACTGGAAACTTCTGTAAGATAACACAGCCACATAAAAATAAAAGTTGTCAGACCCAAAGACTTGACACCTGTTTCTCTATGTATTTCAATGCTGTGAAACCAAACCTAAAATTAGAATTGCACCACCACCTGCAGTGTTTTTAAAATTGCAAAAACCCACCATTTTTTAAAATTGTTGTCGTTTTTGTCAATTTTGTTAATTTTGTTGTCAGAACCAAAGATTTGATATATGTTACTCTATGAATGTTGATGTGCTGAAGCCAAAATTGCGTCACCGCCTTCTGATTTTTTTTAAAATTTCAAAAAACCAACAAATTGCAACATGAAATTGCAGATGGTAAATTTGAGGATGGTTTTTTGTGATAAAAAAAAAAAAAACTGGACGATGGTGACACAATTCTGGCATCAGTTTCGGATTCAGCACACGTCTTCTGGGCACTATGTAATTATCTAATGCCTGTGTAATTATTCCATTTATTGTCATAAAACTGTGATAGTTAATTCTTCTAGATATTTTGAACTGGAATATAAAATGGGTAAATGTTTCTAGATTTTTCATATTTTATTTGACACTTGTTTTTCTGAAGCCTTTTTATCTCTAGCATAAATTGGTGTATTAATTCTATTTCAGGGCGAAACTTGGTGTAGGGCTCATGTCAGGAAAGTACTCCAGACCTCCAGCGGAACCTGGTGTTGACGATAGTCAACCTGGAATATCACCACATATGTTTAAAGCATTAGTAAGTCGTGGCCACCCTGAATTCTCTACGAAACGGCAGCAAGATGCACAGGAGTTTTTCATGCATCTTATAAATACACTAGAGGTGAGATAATTCAAGTATGGTTTTTTAGTGTGCCCAAACAATTTTCAAATTTGTTTCCAGCAAAATGAAGATGAAGTTGCTCGCACAATTGTTTTTTTATGTACCCTTTGTACAATTAAGTACTGCAGGAACCACCTGCTGAGGGTAACAGGAGGTTAGGACTTTTTACTATACAAGCCGTTAGGCATTTGTTTCCCCACTTCCAGGGCCCTCTCTAAAGGAATGGGTCTAAGAAGATCTTATATGCTTTTTCTGGAAGTGGCAGAAGATGGTGTGACACAATGCATGTGAATATTTTTCTCAATGTTTACTGTTAATATAGCCATTAAATATTGGTACTTATTTGGAAAGGCGGCTGATCACCCTGAATGGGTCTCAGCCAGGTCCCCAAAAATCCCCAGCTTTGTGGGGGTTTGAACCTGGGTCCCTCAGGTTAGCAAATGTACGTCCTATATCCACTAAACTGATGCGACCCTTTACAATTATGTTTCATGGGTAGTTAAAGGTTCAATATTATCAAGGGTTGATAATGATTGTTGTCACATTTAGTCAGGTATTAAAGTGAAAAACATTTATTGTAGCTATCATTAGTATTTAAAATTTTGACTAGAAAATGCTATTTATTTTAATTTAATTTTGTTTTGTAAAGGTATGTAGTGGTGAATGTCAGCCAATCTCTACAATTGTTGATTGTTACAGTGTGTATTTGTTAGTCTTATTTTGATTTCATGGACTATTATAACTCTGGAGATGTTACTAACAGTTTCGTGGCAATGGAATACAAACATCATATGTTGGGGCCAAAGGCACAATTGAGTTTCAGGCAAGAGCAAGAACCTGGGTCATCGCTGGATTCAGTGCTGTGTACTTTAATGAAACTAAATGCTAAATGGACAATAAATAATTAAGGTGTTGTTGTTTAATAGTTTCCCTAACAGATGGGATTTGGCATTTGTCAATACAAATAGCTTCCAGATTCAGCATTTGGCAATACTGTACCATATGCTGTGTAGCTGTCAGTACAAAAGAAAAATTTCCCTGTGGATAATATAAATATTCCACAATTGAAATTATTCTTGTTTATATGAATGTTCAAAGTATCCGTGGCTGATAGTATTAAATCTTGTTTTTTGTGTTGATAGAGACACAGTCGTCACCAGCAAAATCCTTCAGAATGTTTCAAGTTTTCTGTTGAGGACCGCTTCCAGTGTTCAGTATCAAAGAAAGTGAAGTACACCTACAGGGCTGAGTATAGTTTGCCCTTGTCAATCCCTTTGGATGCAGCTACCAACAAGGAAGAGGTGGCAGTATATGAAGCTCGTAGAGCAGAGATGGAAGCTAGGGGGCAGCGCATGTTAGTTTTATTTCTTTATATTCTGGTTATTTGTGTGAAGAAATTTATCTAAATACCAATTAGATCTGGTTACTTGAGACTTCCCTGTTGTTCTCACATTTCAATGTACTTCAAAAATTTCTTGGGCTTAGTTCTTTTATCTTTTTTTCTTAGTCATATGCTTTCAATTATAGACGATTATTTATTCTCTTCAAACCTTTTCCTCAAATTTTATGAGATACTTTAAATATTGAAGTATTAGGGGTGAAATCTATAAATATATTGATGTAATTCTCAGAGAGCTCCTTACTTTTTGCAGAGATCCAAACGAGTTGGTAAGGCCTCATATCAAATTGTTTTCCTGCTTGGAGGCTTTCACTCGACCTGAAACTATTCCTGGTTTCTATAGTACTGCGATAAATGACAAGACCACAGCACAAAAGTTAGTATTGCATGAATTTGGCTGCAGCTTAGTGATTAAAATTCTTGACATATGATATTTATTTTTTATAATGGACAAATGTTAATTAACCTATCATACTGGCTTATAATGTCCCACTATTTTGGAATGTCCCAAAAGTTGTGAATTGAAAATAAAGGAGCGTACATTGTGCTGCATCTGATTTATAGAACTACTCGTTTGGCTTCATTTCCTGATTATTTGCTTCTGCACCTAAAGAAGTTTACATTGCGAGAGGATTGGGTGCCAATCAAGCTTGATGTAGCAGTCGAAATGCCAGATACCCTGAACCTGGATGCGCTGCGAGGCTCTGGCCTGCAGCCTGGAGAGGAGTCGTTGCCCGAGATGACAGAGGCTCCTGCTCCAGAGTTCAACCAAGCCCTTCTTGCTGTGCTGGTGGACATGGGCTTCCCGCTGGAAGCGTGCAAGAAGGCTGTGTATTTCACTGATAATGCTGGAGTAGATGCAGCCACTGCATGGCTCATGACCCATGTGTCAGACTCTGATTTCTCCGATCCCTTTGTACCCCCTGGCACTGATCGCAAACAAGGTATGCAAAAGTTTTTGTTTTTCTCTCTTATTAACACACCATGCATAAAACAGTTTTTCATGCTTTTTTTTCCGGGCATTAAATGGCAATTTCTTTCATTCGAATAGTGTAGAAATGTTACGAAAAGTGCACAAAACATTAGAAAAGAATGTGCAAAACATTGTTCGTGCGCGGCATCTTAAAAAATAGAATAAGTAATGTGTGTGAGGTGATTTATGTGCTTGTAGTAGCGTGTGTAGCTTCACTTGGATGACAGACTCGTTTCTTGTGCAAATCTCGTGTTTTGTGCACTTGTTTCATATTGAAATGATTTGCAATATATTCAAAACAAACTACCTGGGTCGATGGGTTTTAAGGAAATAATCACTATTGTATGCTAATAGATGATTATCCGATCTGCCATCTATACAGAGTGGTCGAGAAACCTGAAAAGCAAATATATTTCTATCTTGCTACTTCATTGCTACAATTGGCTCAATGAAAATCATGTATTCATTTCACAAAAACATGGAAATTTATTAAACACTTTTAGTATCGTATAATTTTACCCAATATAAAATTAAACCTTTGTCATGACTGGTTCCAACCTTATGTCTTCGCGCGCTTTTGGACCTTCTTTATTCATCTCTGACGCCGCCGTCCTCAGGTCCAGACACCATTTTCTCTCTTCTTTTCTCGGAAGCACACTTCAATCACCGTTCATCAGATCAATAAACTATTTGCTGCTAGCATTCCAGTCCAATCACTGACAACTTCGCCCAAGCCCTCAATGTCCCTCCAACTCGTTCACTTGAAATATTTTAAGCTCCACTGTCACACTTAGTATTCAAATCCGATGTTCTCTCAATATCCATTCCCTAGTAGATGCTTACAAGTCCCCAAAAAACTCCTATCATTAATTGGAGCACGATCCGTTCGAGCCCACGGCATCAGTCAGAATGAATGTCTCTTGTATTCTTTCAGCCCTGCAAAGCTCGGTCTATTTTTTCGATTGTTTATTTGCAGATAACATTTGATGTACTTTCGTACCTAGCCAATCCCTAAATTTCTTGCAAAACGAACTAGCCGTCCTCACAACTGTCACTGCTTTTTCGGCCAATCCCTGAATTCTATACAAAATTAACTAGCCGTCTCCGCGATTGTCACTGCATGAAGATGTTGACCTTGACGACGGCTCGCTTACCGTTGCTATGCTAGCATATTCATATATATTTATTCCTGATAATTCACGCCATTTATAATAAATATTGTACCATATTCAGTTACATATTGGTATGTCACAATATTATTAATTCTGTATGATGATTATTTAATTATGTGTGTGGAATTTTGAAGTTGATTTAATAGAGCACAAAAGTTCAGCAGTTTTGAGGTTGTAATTGAACTCTGGCCTTACAAAACCGTATGTTGATATTGACGCATAATTATTCAACATCTTATAGAACATAGTATCGTGCACATTGAGCACTGAGAAAATTATTTTGTAATTTACTACATTTGAAACACACAGGTCTTACTCACTAGAATTGATTAATTATTCACAGAAGTGAACCACTTCACAGTGAAGGTAATTGTTTGAAAATGTTGAGAAATTGTCAAGGAACTTTTGTTTAAGTTTTTCAGTATTTTATTTTCTTTCCCTCTTAACATTGAATTTTGGTTGCTTACTGCTTCATATATTATTATGAATTCCAATAAATGAATAATGAATATGTGAAATATGCAAATCAAATGAAAACCAGAAAGTATAATGTGAACAGTGTTGTTCGTATAACAACTAGAGGGAAGAGAACAATGTGATTATGTTACATTCCTGTTCATATTTATAAAGATGATGCTCCTTTCCTTTGTTCTGAGCTTTTGAATTCTTCTTTTGAAATTAAAGTTGCATACACTGCAATTCAATATAATGTTGATGTTGTTTGCTCTTGTGGAGGACTTTCATTATGTTTTGATTTCCAGGTGCAAAGAATTTCATTCCTAATGAAGAAGCTCTTGTTATGCTCACATCAATGGGTTTTACAAGAGCACAGGCCACAAAAGCTCTCCAAGCTACTGACAACAATATTGAGCGTGCAGCTGATTGGATCTTCAACCACCAAGCGGAGTTAGATGCTGACGAGGCACCTGTAGGGGCTACTCCTGCTGAACCTGCCTTCCGAGATGGCAGTAGCAGTAAGTTAGAGAGCACTTTCAGAATTTATTCTCTTTTTCTCTGCATTGTATGGTAATTATAATGGAACCTGCTGAAACAACCACCTCGATTAAGCTCCCGGTGTCATTAAAGAGGTGCAGTTTGTAGGTTAACCTGTATTAGTTATTACTTCTAAATGATTTCGAGCTAGGTTATTATAAGAAGTGGAACAGGAGTGAATGTACTGTTGATTCAGTATCCACAATCATTGGAGCACATTTTCAAATAACTTTGAAACATATTTCTCAGGGGATTCAATACTGTTTCAGATAGGTGTAGCAATAGATAATTTTTTTTTATGATTGAAGTTTTTTCAGGGGATGTATTGGTGTATCTAGTGTAGTTGGGAATCAAGCAGTCTACGGGATTCAGAACAATTACACAGTGAGAAAAAGAAAAAATGCGAAAACAGGAGGTTGACAGATTTTTTGTGTACAAGTTGTCAGAGTGGGCATGTCCAAGAAGTAGCAAAATTAGTGTCTTCTTCCAATATTTTTATAATCTCCTGTAAGAGGCCACCCAAACTAACTACCATTTTTCTTTAGAACAAATGGTGACCATTTAAGACTGGTGTCTCTGTGTTTAACTCAAGCGATTGCTTTTGTTGTTGCAATATGACAGGTCTCTGAAGTGATCAATCCACTTTTTAAACAGACAGTAAGAAAATGTTTTCCAGAAAGAATAATGCAACTCTGTTTGTTGATCAATCACATTAAATAATTTTGAGTCCTAACATTCCACCAATCATGCCTTAATTTGTAACATCTCTGGTCTTATGTTGTTGGTACAACCCTAGATTCTCAACATTTTTTTTTTTTCATTAATTTCATTGTTACATTGATTATACTTAGGGATTTGGTCGGTTTTATTTCTTAAATGTTTTAAATATTCGTACAGAATTTTGTAGCAAACAAAATATATAACACCAAATATGTACCTGTACATTTTACTATTTATGAAGCATATTTCATTGCACAAGTTCGTTCTCTCTCACTCTCTCTTTCTCTTTCTCTCTCTCTCCCTCTCCCTCTCTTTCTCTCTCCCTCTCTTCTCTCTCCCTCTCTTCTCTCTCCCTCTCTTTCTCTCTCCCTCTCTTCTCTCTCCCTCTCTTTCTCTCTCCCTCTTTCTCTCTCTCTCTCTTTCTCTCTCTCTTTCTCTCTCCTCTTTCTCTCTCTCTCTTTCTCTCTCTCTCTTTCTCTCTCTTTCTCTCTCTCTCTTTCTCTCTCTCTCTTTCTCTCTCTCTCTTTTTCTCTCTCTCTCTCTCTTTTTCTCTCTCTCTCTCTCTCTCTCTTTTTCATTATTAAGTATTGTTTATTTTGATTGTTATGATTTTATGGCTTTTAATAATAGGAATCACTTAATTATACTTCTGGAGTTGTTTTAATAGATTTTCATTGTGCCTTTACTTGTCTATTTTAGCTACTGATGCCTATTGTTAGTACTTTGCCTTACTTTTGCCCTTTTCTTCCTTTTTCGTCCTTTTTCGTTTAATTTTCCTTCATTTCTTCTGGCACCAGTCCCGGTCAAGCTGGAAACAGATCTGCAACCCTAGAAGCCTAGTCATTACAAAGGCATAGATGTTTTTTGTCTATCTGTGGCTGCAAAGGCTCCAGGGCCAGGAAGTGTTAAAAACCTAAATGAGAAAAGAAGATAATAGCAGTCAAGATTTTTTATCCCCCCCCCCTTCTCCATTTATGCAGTCAGGCTTTTTTCTTTCACGAGGAATCCCGTCCTACTTTCGAGGAGTAAGTGACTGGCTAGGAAATTTCTCTCATTCTAAAATAAATATAAAACGGTATGAAAAATGTGAATTATTCACAACAGGGAAGTGGCATACTTTCAAAATTTCAGGAACAGATATTAAAAGAAATTAGGCAAGAATAGAAAGGCCCAAAGAAAGACAATATCTTCTTGAAAATGTGTCCAAATGCAATATTGGCTGTTTGTACTTGGTACAATTCAGCAAACACCAGAAGTGTAAGGTTATGTGATGCTTCCTGAGAATATCTTGAAAAGCGTTTATTGGGCACGCTCTGGAAATGCTCGTATACATTTTCATCTGTAATAATTTAAACAGTGTTTAACCAACAAAGTAGTAAAAACAGTGTGAGTAATTTGCAGTCCAACATCAAATTCACCTGTACTGGTGAACCTTCGCTGCTGTCAAAAGTCTTCAGAGCAGATGTGGGCATCCAAGGGATTTCAAGGGAAAATTGAATATGTTTGTTTCTACATTGCACTCTGTTTGTATAGGGTATCCATATATAGAGAGCATCCAGTAATAAGTTGGGCATAATTGTTTCCACATATGACATTTAGCAACTCATCATCTGAACAATTTCTTTAAATACATTCTTGTTGTGTAATAATTATTAGTAATCATTGTTCTTTAGAACATGCTGTGGATGTGCTGAATTTACTTTTACTCCCAAAAATTGTTACTAGTGTTTGATTGTCAAATTGCAATGAATGGTTTGCCCTCAGATTTTGCCTCTCCCGTTAATCTAGCTAGGCAGTAAGACAAATGCAACAAGGAAAGACTGCTGTTTAGCGCTGTGTGTTTTCTAGTCACTATTAGACTTTATGAACATTAAGATCATTTGTAAATCATTGTAAGTTGTACTTAGAGACTAATAATAGTCTAATAATCCTTCTAGTTTCTTTAGTATACACATATTTCATCCTTCAAAATCTCTTGAAAAGCATGTTATTATTACTACTACTATGAAATGTTGTCATGTATATAACTTTTTTGTTTCACCTTTTTCAGTGTACCGTCTAGTAGCATTTATTTCACACATGGGTCCATCATCTATGGTGGGTCATTATGTGTGTCATATTCTAAAAGATGATAAATGGGTTCTCTTCAACGATAACAAAGTGGCTCTGTCAGAGAATCCCCCTAAAGAATTGGGTTACCTCTATCTCTACAAACGAATGTGAAATGGAGGCATCGAAGTCTGCGCCTCATCTGTAAGTTATTAAAATTGCAAGTTATTGCTCCAATTTAATTATTTCAACTGCACTGGGTCAGAAGACACATCGCAGTATGCAAAATAAACATTGCTTGAGAGTTCGCTATTTAAACATGGAATTTATACAAAACGTGAAAGATCACTGCATTTATTGATTTTTAAGAAATTGAAGTGTTTTCATCCACACATAATGCAAAGTCTTTGGTGGATATTTGATACATTTTCACTTTCAAGTGGGTTGTGTGTTTGTTGTTGTTTTTGTGTTGTTTTTTTAGAAAATGAAGTTTATTGGTGTTGTATGGCCTTGGATTTGTTTGATTCATCTAGTTTGTTCTGATTGGAATGTCTTAATCAGTTTTTCCTGCAAATAGTTATGTCTGAGGCAAGCATTTTGGAAATCTTAAATACGTATTTTTATACATTTCATTGCCTTAACTATTATGCAAATATTAGTGGTTACAGACTTCTGTATATAATGGGAAGTAAATGAGGTTTATGAAAATACTGGATGTACTCGTATATCAAATAAGATTGCTTAATGCAAACAACATATTTATTTGTCAACTGATACAAAATTAAGTGTAAACAATTTTTATATTGTATAAATTACTGTAAAAAATTGACAATAAATGTATTGGTTATATCAGTCTATCAATTTCTTATAATTATTTATTGAGGAAAAGATTCAATGTGGACTAGTTGGATCTGGTATTTAAATTTCATTATAGGCTCTGCGATTTACAAGATTGTCCGAGCACTTGTGGGGAAACATAATTCCAGCTAATAAAATGTCTTGAAGCCCTTTGAGATCCTTAATACATGGCACCAAAACACTCACAATCAAATAGGGCACAAAACAGAAGGATGCTATCCACCATGATACAAGAATAAGAACCACAAACCAGAAGACAACATTGAAGGCCTCTGCTCCTCCTTTTCCAGCCCCCATTTTTGTTTGTGAGCTGAAACAGACAAAAAATTTTATTAACAAATAAGACAGCATTATCAATACTACATCATCAATTTTGTAACTTGCTAATTTACGTTTATTGTAATTATTCAGTTTTAAGTTTTAGCCACAAATTATAACTGAGCAAAATCAGTTGTAATTAGAAGCTTGTTCATTAAACAATTTTTATATATTGTAAATAGTTTTAGGTATGTTTGGAAAATTAACAATTAATTAATTTTTTTTAAAATGTGGATGAAAAGATTACTTTTAGCAACAGTTAATTTTCCATCTTAAATCAGGAAATTATTTAATTTTAGTGTCAGAGACATTCATAATATTTATCCTACTGTGCATGCAATATAGGCAATGAACTGAAATTGTTCCAAAACATCTCAGGATTTTGAGATCTCAATAATATTACCATCAAATTTGAATTCTCTTCTCAGTTTTAGCTTAGCAAATAAGTCAACAGTAATATTTCAGTAAGTATTGTTAGCCCCATCTCTTTCTACTTAAGGGATACTGAAGACATTCAGTATTTCTTCAATAATTGTAGCAATTCAGAATCTTATTTTTCTTTCAAATTAGCTCCCTTCTCATTGTGCACTTGATGAGATAGCTCACATTGCTATAAATAAATGTACGACTGCAGCTATCTGGAAAAATTGTCCATATTTTATAAATGTCTACATTCTAATATTAGAAAAAACCATCAAAGTTCATATTTGAAAAATTAATTCATTCTTATGGTCAATAGGGAAAAATATTACACTGAATAATTACTACATTTGTCAAGTCTCATCAGGTCGCAGTCAGTCAGTGCCTTTTATCCCTTCAGCCTGGGGCTTGACGCCGTTAGATCCCAGGGTTCCTGGCCGGTCACGAAACAAGGAACCTGCGAGTCTCAAATTCGCTTAACCTTCGTGACTTCACGGAGCGTAGTAAACGGATTTGGCTAGCGCTGCTGGTGTGTTTAACACACGCCCTCTATTTTTGCTGTTCTCGTTTACACTTGAGATAGACGGCCTCATACTTCTTTCCCGATGCATACCAGGCAACACACCAGACAAATAAGCAGATACTGATTGCCAGCCTCTTTCATATGTTCAAGCACCACAACCAGTGGCAGATTTAACAGGTATGACATCTGTGTAGGTACTTGTAAAAGATAATCATATTGCACCATAATGTTCAAGCCCTCTCAAAGAAAACTGAGTTTATCGAGCCAGCTCTACAGAGTGATTTAAATCAAATGGATGTTCTTTGCTTTACAGAACATTGGTTATTTCCTAATGAACTTAGCATTTTCCAAATTCCAAACGTTTTAACTGTTTTTGACGTAAAATAAATAAATAAACAGCACTCAGCGTTAGCTGACTGAGTCGTCACAGGAATGGGCTTTATCTGAATGAAATTTTTGAGGTGTTTGTACTTTGTACTTCAGGAGATCTTCTCTCCTTTTAAAGTTATTTTGAATTAAGAACCACAACAACATTGAACATTTTTGTCACAATATTATATTGTTTCACAATATTATAAAAATTGTCTATTTTTTTTTATTCATTAAAAAACAATTACAGGAAAAAAGATTCTACAGAAAAGGACACAATAGTATGACCAGGTAGTTTGTGCAACTCAAAGCAATAAAAGCAGTTGTCCAAGATCTAGAGTCCAGTTTTCACTGCCTTCAAGAAGAGACTGCAATGAAAACAAACTGAAGATGAGATTATAAATGTCACTTCTCTTAAAATGGCATTATTTGACGGTCTCCATCGATTTTACATAATGGGATTCGGTACTGGCAATAATTGTTGCTCGAATACAACTAAAGAAAAAATCAATATCATTTTATGGTCCAAGAATGTGTTTCAACAGTGTTGAAGGGGCCGAGACATTAACAAGATGACACTAAGTATGATTCTTTTGTCTGAAATATTAAAATACAAACAGAAATACTGTTAAATGCATTAAGATTTATCAATCACTCAATGATGATGAATAAAAAAAATTGTAAAACTGCCGACAGCAGAAAAAAGAAATTTAAGGAAAGAATGTGATTTGATTCAAATGTAATTTGAGTTCAGAAACTTATAACAACTACATAAATTTACAGCAATAATTAAACCATCTAGCAATAACCCTTACTTTTTAGCTCAACTTTTAATTTTAATTCATCAATGACAACTTACTTTTTAATGTAAGACTTACATTCTGTACATTGATTATATGTACTGTATTTTTTTGTTAGTTTAATTTCATTCACTTAAGTGACATCACTTGCAGTCCCAAAATACTATTGGTTCCGATTATTTTTTAAACTAATCTCAGAATACTTTTGCTATTATAATGTGTGGCTAGAGAACAGGGATAAAGGGTATCAACTAGGGCCTTTTCTTCTCCCGTCCAACTCGAGAGAACAGTATGCCCAAAGAAGTAACGTAACCCTCTCATTGAGACTTATTTGTATGCATAGAAAGTAATGTCTAAATAGAAGTATGACTGGTTAAAATTGTATGCCCACAAAGAACCATTAATAAATTCATTAGTATTATTATAAGTCATTCCATGAAATATATATCAGGCTGTGGTTGGTCTGATTAAGTTGCACCCATCGCTTGGCATTTGGTTTTCTTTCTGAATTTCACTCTCAATGGGTATATAGGTGTATTTCAAAGTTAAGTCACTGAAGCATTCTCATCACATAATGTCTCAATTTTGCATTTTTTTAATATGGTTATTTTGTTTTTAATTGAATAGAATTTTATTGTAATTACAAATGAGCTTTTATGATGGTTTGCTACCATTGAAACTGAAATTGACGCCATCCAATCACTAAGTCTACAGGTGCTAGTTCTCCTGAAGACTGCTCTAGTGCAGTGTTATGTTGAGTCCACTGCCTCCAATACAAATAAACATATTGTAAATTATTAAAAACTACCAGATATTTGTTTTTGCATTAAACATGTGCTATTATATCACACTATAAAATTTAATGATTGTAATATTAGTAGTTAAAGAGTAATTATATTTTAAAATTATCGTAATTTTCCACTGAGATAGCTGTATCTACCCCCTTAAAAGAAATACATTTTTGATTTTTTTTTTTTTAAAGGAATAGAATAAATAAAAGTGTTGTCTATGTCATGTCATTTAGCACAATCCGTTAAAATTTTTTAAAAAAATTGGAGCTATTTTTGAGAAAATGGTGTTTGTGCGCTTCTGAAAATGCAGTATTTTGAGCTCATTTTCACAGAAAACTTTTAAATTTTAGAGAAACTTTATAAGACTTCATTTGAAGCACATGTCATAATTGCAATAATGTGTAACAAATTGCCGGTAACCAAAATATTAACGACGTGAGAGAGGTGTAAAATAAATTACAATTGTGTAATTTTTGAAAAAAGAAAAGTACAAAGCAAAATGGCGTTTAAAACATGTTACAGTACCTTTAACACTAAGCTTCCCAAAAGATAAAGAAAAAAACTGGAGCAGTTTTTGAGAAATTTTGGTTTTTGATATTTTTAATACAGACCATATTTCAAACAAAATTGCACGAAAACTACTGCAATAATCGAAAATTGTGCAGGAAGTTAATGAAAGAATTAATTAATTAAATTTGAAGAAAGAAACTTTGAACTCTGAAGTCGTATTTCAGTTCAAAGCAACAGGGTACCAAAAATGTAAGAAAATGATAAAACAATGTCTTGGTGCCGGTAGGTAGCAGCTGGGAAGGCCAGTACGGAAGGGAGCTAGCCAAAACTACAGAAATTCGGATGGTAACTAGTACGAAAAATTCTGTAGCATCACCAGTAATTTTTGTGTATTTTCGTTCAGAAACATTTTTGCTGCCGCAGGCCACACTAGCAACACCACCTCCGTGTTGCCACTAGACACGTACTGATGGTCAAAGCAATATTCCTATTATGAATATACTCGTTATTTTTTTTCTTTCTCGCACTTCGTAAGAAGAGAAAGTATTGTAATCGTGTGTCGGAAAACGGCGAATTTTCGACAGAACAACTTTTATTGCCGGGCCCTGGTCCAGAGAAAGTAGATAAACTTTGTTTCTATGTGTAGTAATTTGCTTCCGTAATCACGTAATGCAGTCAGAATTCATGTTTTGCGCGTCCTTGATATCGAACTATTGATTGAAGGCAAAATGATTGACCGTCCGTCTGTGGTCAAAACTAGCACTTAAACCGTTCAGCAGATTTCCTCCAAAATTGATATTCCTCTATCAATTTAAAGTGATCCAAGGGCACACGAGTTTGAAACATTTTGAGACTTGACTTTTGGGGGTACTTTACATGAAGCCTCAACATTTTTCAAAATTTTCTCAAAAATAGCTCGAAATTTTGTAATTAATCTTTGTCTTCGGTTGGCGTAAAAGACGCTTAAGAAAATGGCGCAGGTGTCTTCAAAATCCCTGATTGTTAGAAAATCGCATAGTTCAATTGTTTTTGCGTCTTCCTGCATTTACAATATTGAAGATAGATATTTATTTTCCTGAATGCCTGTTCTTCAAAAACAGATATTGAAATCGTCATGTACAATTTTTCGAAAATTTGAGTAGTTTTCGCGTACTTTTGCATGAATACAGGTAATTTTTTTTTTTTTTCACATAAACGGCGTCATTTTTTTTCTTTAAATTTCTTCCACGTATGTATCAAAGGCCGGTAAAAAGTGGTGTTAGTGTAATTTCCGGCGAAATCCTATTTTCGAAAATCGCAAAATTTCAACTTTTCAAAACCACAAAATTATAGATAGAGATTTTTGTTTTAAATAAAATCTGTTCTAAAAACCAGCTTTTTAAAAAAGCCAAGTACAATTTTTTCGAGTATTTTTGCATATCTGCTTCAAATTAATGCAATTCATAAAAAAACATTTTCTCAAAAACCGTTCGAAATTTTGTGTTCAATTTTTTTCCCACCAATAGAGCAAAAAACCTTGACGCAGGTCTCATTTTCGTTGACCTTTCTGAATCTTCGAAAATTTCAAATTAGAAATAATGCGCGAATGTACGTGCTATTATAGCACCACTAGTTTTATTTCAAGTTACTATTAGAAAAACATTTTAAAATTATTTTAGGGGTGTCCTTTTTGCAATTGGCCCCTCCCTGAAATACTTTCTGGATACGTTTTTGACCGGCTCGCCGAGATATTTGGCTGTTTATACAAATTCAGATAGCTTATCGTACTTCTTGTTAGGTTTTCGCATCCTCTCTTTCCGATATCCTTTCCGAGGCTGATTCTCGTCGGTTGTAAATCTATCGCTGTCGGTGGCAGCTCTTGCGTACTTAATAAGAGGAGAAAAGAGGTCAAGTGCATGAACTGTTACAAATGAAACGTGGAACAAATTCGTAAATCACATACGTCGACTTGGGATGAGAGGAACGGGACTTCTCTGTTTATTTTGCCATTTAACTGAGTCTCGAGCACAAGTTAATGTTTGTGTAATAAATGTGAAACATTTGTACGTATTAATCACCGACCACGCCCCAATTTGGTTTGACCCGAACTAGTGCCAAAAATTCGCTCACTTGACAACACAATAATGTGGACAGGCGCCCAGCGAAAGCAGTCACCACCACAGGTATTCCATGTTGGAGGGTACACTTTATAGAATTTGACACTTTTATATTTACTTTTTCGTACACAATACGCGGAGTAACAATTGTATAAAGTAATGTAATGCGGAAAATCGATTTCAACGGAAATACTCGACTTAGGGTCCCCTGATTCCGGAAAAAACACGGATTCCGGTCCCCTGTTTTGTTTCAAATCGTCGGCCCGTCTGTCTGCCTGAACAACACTAATGCGAAATTAACAGGATTTTTTCCAAACTGAATATACCCCGGTCGATTTAGCCATACTGGAACATCTGCTATTTTGAAAAACATTCTTCACATTTTGGGGTGCTTTACACGATGCCCCTGGGACTTTTTCAAAGTTTTCTCAAAAATGGCTTCAATTTTTTTTTGTTTGGGTGAAAATGGGCTTCAAAATGCGCATTTTCAGAAATGCTCAAACTACATACTCTCAAGAACGGCTCTAAATTTTTAACGAAAATACTATTTACTCTTCTATATTATTCTTAATGTCATATTGCAATTTTACCATTAGGGGTCCGAAAAAAAAATTAAATTTAGGCGGCAATAGATGTCAGCTGAGACAAGGTTGGAACGAATCCGAAAAGATAGCCTTGACTGAAGAGTTAAGGAAACTAAGTAGTTCGAGAAAGTCAGTGCACCACTAGTTTCTTTGATCACGAAAGGAATTTTAGTCCTCTGGCGATGGCGCCTTATGCCTGATGTGGCAGAGGATCAGTGCATCACTATCAGTAAAATTGCGACAAGGCTTCCGTCTCTGCGACCTCCCGTGCGCCCCGCGACCAACAGGCGAAGAAAGGAAGCTTCAAATCATTTTACTCTCTGCTAGAAAGAACTTTGTTTCTCTGGGGATAGCACACAGTTCGATTTTGCGTTGTTTTTGTCGTTCGACAGCGACCAACGTTAAACGTGAACATTTCTTTCGAGCTCGTTGAATTTTTCTCATTTTTATTAGGATTTATTTTTTCCACAGAACAGAAAAACTTCACTGATCTTGGCATGGTCTGCGCAGACCAGCCCTGAGGAAGACCACGAAAAGATAGTCGAAACATCGGCAACACAGTCTTCGACGCGGCGTCACACGGACAGCCAAGATCAGTTACACTACTCTGGCCGCGGAAGCCTAGGACTTCACAGAAAAAACTTGGTGACAAGAGGGGAAGAAGTACATCGAGGTAACAAAAGTCATGAGATAGCAATTTGCAAATTTACAGATGGCAGAAGTATTGCATACAATAGGTATAAAAGGACAGTGGCATTTGTACTCAAGTGATTCATGTGAAAAGGTGTCGGACATGATTATAGCCGCACGACGCGAATGAACAGACTTTGAACGCGGAATGGTATTCGGTGTTCGACGCATGAGTCATTCCATTTCGGAAATCATTAGGGAATGCAATATTTCGATATCAGCAATGTCGAGTGTGCCGAGAATAGCTCATTTCAGGCATAACCTCTCACACCACAGACAACTCAGTGGTCGACGGCCTTCACTTCATCACCGAGAGCAGCGGCGTTTGCATGGGGTTGCCAGTGCTAACAGACAAGCATCAACGCGTGAAATAACCACAGAAATAAATATGGGACATACGACGAACGTATCCGTTAGGGAACGCAGCGAATTTTTTCTGTAATGGGCTATGGCGGCAGACGACCGACTGTAGTGCTTTTGCTAATAGCACGTCGATTCCAGTGCCTCCCCTAGGCTCATGACCATGTCGATTGGACCCTAGATACCTGAAACACCATGGCGTGATCGGAGGAGTCTCAATTTTAGTTAATAAGAACTGATTGGTTCTGAACTGAGCAAGGGTTTGAGAGTGACGCATAACCCCACGAAGCTATGGACCCAAGTTGTCAACAAGGCGTTGTGCAAGCTGGTGGTGGCGGTTTCATAATGGTGTGGTCTGTTATATGGAATGGATTGGGTTTTCTGGTCCAACTGAACCGATCACCGACTGGAAATAGTTATGTTCAGCTACTTGGAAATCATTTGTAGCCATTTATGTTCCCAAACTGATGGACGTTTTATGGGCCGGGCCACAGTTGTTTGCGATTAGCTTGATGAATATTCTGGACAATTCGAACGAATGAACCGGGAGCGGTAGCTCAGTGCATCAACTGATGTCACTGCAGCGCCTCTGACCGGGAGGTCCTAGGTTCGAGTCTCTGACGGCGGCAGGATTTTCGACACTAGCTTTCCAACTAGGTCGAATTCAGTCGCTGTCAGGAGGAGAATTCTAGTGGCCGACTGCTCTGATCGGTAGTTTTCCGTGGTTTCTCCGATCAACACCAGGCGAATGCCGAAGCAGTACTCTACCAAACGGGCCACGAACCGCGCGCGATCTGTCCTTCCTCTTCCTTGTCCTATCCTCTCCTCTGACACACACACACACACACACACACTTACACTATCATGCATTACGCTACCACATATTCCGGGAGACCGGTCGGGAGCTTAGAGCTTGTCCCGGCTGGGGCGGTGCCCCGCTGGTGGGAGAGTCCTGGTTAGAGGGAAACCCCACTAGCCGACGGTAGGTCGGCGCCGGATCTCGCCATCCAGCGGGGAAAGATCACCGCCATCTCCCGAGGAAAAAAACATGCACTACACTAACGGGACTAATGACCGAAGCAGTTGACGCGCCCGGAAACACGAAAAAATCAATCAATCAATCAATCGAGCGAATGATTTGGCTAGATCGCCCGACATGAATCTCATCGAACATTTATGAGACACAATCGAGAGGCCAGTTCGTACAGAAATCCTACACCGGCAACACTTTCGCAATTGTGGCTGGCCACAGGGGCATCATGAGTCAATATTTCTGCAGGGGACTTCCAACGACTGTTGAGTCTATGTCACGTCGAGTTACTGCACTTCGCCGGGCAAAAGGATATCCGAGACAATATTAGGAAGTATCCGATGACTTTCGTTACCTTTGTGTTACCTTATGTCACGTCGAGTTACTGCACTTCACCGGGCAAAAGGATATCCGAGACAATATTAGGAAGTATCCGATGACTTTCGTTACCCTGTGTATAATCTACGCAGGGTTTACTGAAGTACACAATCTCTTCGCCACCCTTTTATTATAATTATATAGGTAACTGATAAATGAAAGTACCAGCAAAGCGAAGACAGCAACATTCGATAACTAGACATTTTCTCTCGCGGGTAAAAAGAAAACTTGTTTGCATCGATAAACGAACTACAGATCTGATTTTATAGTACTGTTAACAAAATCACAACCCACCGCCCCGACCCTACACCTACTACAGCTACCAAAAGGAGAAATCAACAAGACGTGCTCATATTAATCGATGTAACTATAGTCACTCCCGAAGGTCGGGAGTTGGAAGGAGAGGGGGACACTATCATTCTTTCGGGAGTTTCAATTCCAAAAAATTTAAGACGCAGCCAAGCTTCCGATTGGATAACCGTATCGAAGCTGATATCTGCCTAAAGTCACTATACTTCAATCGGCCAATAGTGAAGCTACATTTATGTCCAGAAGCGAAATCTCAACTTAGCCATTAAGCTTTCCTCACCAACTTGGGCATCAGGATGAATTTTTGACCTTCGGTTGCGGATTGTCTCGCAGCTGGAGGACATTTTATTTTATTTTATTTTATTTTTAAGGTCACTTTTCAACTGCTGGGACATATTGCGACCTCTGTAACTTTTAACTTTGGGGTTACTGTGGGGGATCACATACTAACAACATGCACAAACATTCATGCCCGTGTTGGGATTCGAATCCGCGGCCCTTCAAGCCAAGGCAGCTACGGCCCTTAAGCCCTAGGAATCTCGGCTATCGAGGCCGGGCATTTTATTGTTTGTCACAACGATAAAAGGAGAAAAGACGTTAAACAATATTTTGTCATAAATATTTGGGTTTAGAAATCAACAATAAATAAATGAATTAAAAAGTAAATAAATAAAACTTACATGATGTAGTAGATTTCAATTCACGCAAACTAAAGAATCCCTTAGAAAGGAAAATTAAAAAATTAAGTAAAAGAGGTTCGCATTTGTCTTATTTGCACTTTCATTCATTACGAAGTAGGTCGGTATATCTCGATTAGGCTTGCGTGCTAAGTCGCCCAGAACCTCTCAGAAGCAGGAAGTTCGGATTCTTGAATTTCTTGATATCGATACTGATGAAGCGTATGAGAGTTCAAATGACGAGATAGTTGCATATTCCCATCCACGGCTTGTTAAGTGACACATGAGCGCAGTATAATGTCGCACTTCATGTTTCCTGTCTGAATTAATGCAAAGTAAACGGAATGAATTATGATAAATTTAATTTGTTGACGGCATTTTATGCCGGTAAGTTATTCTCCCCTAAAAACGGACGTATCGGCGACCCGTTTCCCAGTCAAAAAATACAGGGATTCAAAATAAGGGAGTGTCATGGGTAGGCATCGGATTGTTTAGGGAAATGCCTATTTTATTGTAGCAAAATTATTTAAAGGTTGATAATATATGTGCACAAATCGTGACAAATGATGACATATGACGAAGTTTTATATTGCTTATTTTTACTTTTTTAGCATAAATGCCTTTTTTGCATAAATCATTTTTTTACAATTATTGAACTTTTTTGCCTTTTATGTTTTTTTTATGTACAATGCTAAGATATCAGAAAATCGGCTGTGGTCCAACGTGACCATTCATTACGTAACATTCAATTCGGTCTTTGTATTTTAAAATACGCGAGAATTCCTAAAAGTATACCAACATGTTATTCTCCATTTCCCATTTTAACACGAAACCGCAGACATTTTAAGTGTAAATAAATGTAAATTCGCAGACTATTTCAGTGTTGGTAATGTTGAACTAAAATATTTGCCAGATACAACAGGAGACGTTGAGAGATCCTCCGTATTAAAACTGAGTTTGTCTCCCAATTGTCGCAAATTTGAAATTGTGATCCTTGAAAAGTTTCTGGTAATATTTTACAATTCTAACTATTAAGAATTAAATGTAGAAAAGTTGTAAATATATAAATCTAGTTTTACATTAAAATGAACGTACTTGTTTTGTGCATTTAAGTTTCTAGAATAATATAGACAAAAATTACAACAAATGATCATTTTATTGTGTATGTAACTTATAACAGTGACTTTTTCTCCTTATACTTGACATTTTCGATGCCTTTTTAGACGCCTAAAATACGATATTTTAATGCCTAAACATCCGATGTCTAGCCACGGGTATAGAGCGATTTTCCTAAGGATGAGCCAAAGTGACAGCTAGTGCTGGCAACATACGTGAAGGTTCTGTGGTCGTCGTGCCCTTGAACCCATTAGAATCCCTTCCCGCAGTCGTTCGTTTACAATGGGTAACTTGTAAATGGCTTCTACTCTTCCTTTTGTGATGTCCTCGTCCGACAAAAATATAGTGCGCCGCGAGAAATAATTGAAATTAGGAAGTGCAGTGCTATGTGCTCTTCTGTAAAAATTCTTTTTTTCTATTAACATTACATTGAATTTACTTCTTGTGTCATAAATGTTGTTTATTTTAAAACCGAGACTTGAATGCGGGATGCGTATCGATGCACGTGGTTTCGGGCTTTGGGCTGTTGGTTCGCGAGCTCTGATTGAGACCTTTCTATTTACATTCGTGGCAGTTTTCTTTTACCGATTGTGAGAGCATGTTAAGAGATTTTCCACATATGTAATTAAATTTAAATATTTCCAGAACTCGCGTACGTGCATACATTTAAGCGAAACCCTTAGACTTCGGCATAGGGATGTTTTCACAGGAGCCATTAGCACTTTACGAAGGGGTGTGGCTGAACAGCTGTCGCGGCGGAGGGATACTTCTCTGAAATACATGTGATGTTCACTTGTTTTCGCGAACTGTCACTTTGGCTCATCCTTTGGAAAATCGTTCTTTAACACGGGACGATGGTCCCCTTAGCGCTCGGGCGCCAGGTAAGGTGGGCAGGCGCGCAGCGAAAGCCGTCGCCGCCGCCGCCGCCGCCACCGCCGCCGCCGCTCTCTCCTGCGCTGCGCAGCCGAACCCACGCGCAGACGCGGCGGCGGAGGAAGCGGGCTCAACATAACTCTCTTTGCTTTGCGCGCGGCAGAGCAGTGGAACGTTCCAACCGGTTCCTTTCCTGTCCATCGAGTGAGTCGCGGTATCCTCGCATTCGTTTGTAGCTCGTCTCCTTACGAGGTCTCGGACGAAGGCACGAAGTGTGAGGTAAATTGCCGTGATGGGCTGCCAATACGGAAGGAGGCATTTGGGTGGGCTTCGAGATATACAAGGAGATGCGTTTGTCTCCGCGACTTCATTTTCGAGTGATTGTTTGTTCGTACGTCAGCGTTAAATTAACTATGAGTGCTTGTGACTAGAAGGGTATGACAGGAAGCTGTTTTGTCAATGAAATTCAGATTTCAGTAATCGAACTTTCGTAGCTTTCGAGTAGTAATTCGAACTTCTACAACTGTGGAAATATTCACTGTTTAGCTGAAAGAGCGTAGCTCACGCGAGCCTCGTATTGCACGAAGAAGGGGGCGTGGCTCACTGCTTAGCGATCATGTCTGGTTGCTCAAGCCTCATGGCTCTTGGCAGGTAGCTTCTAGTCTGTGCCTCACGGCTCAACGCTTCCTGGAGATGCGAAACTTCTCAAGTTGTTGGGTCGAAGTGACCCGCTCCCAACGCAAACGCTCCAGTAGAAAGGGCGAAAATGTTACTAATAAGTTCGCGATTTGATCCGGTGTAGATTGGGAAAATTAACGGAACAATCTTACCCGAGTTCAGTGGCTGAGTCGTAACCAGTATTCTCATGTGATGTTACGCGAAACAACAATACGTACATTCCCGTAACAGTTTAAAATGAAGGAAGCATACAAGTCCTTCATTTTACTCTGAATATAGGTATTGTCATTTGTGTATTCCTTCCTTTATAATAAAGTCCATTCGCATTATCTTCATTATTTTTGTTTGGAAATGTATATTTTGCTATCTAAATGTGAACCTAACAATTCTTTATATTTGAGAAGCTAATGATCGAAACATATTAACTCCATGATAAAATATAATCAATTTGGTGGTCTTATTACAAGCTTCAACATTTTCTGAGATGATAATTTTAGTTTATCTATTGTTAAAATGAACCTAATATTCTTTGTTCTTGCGTATATTATGTGTGTTCAGAAAATTTAAAATATATTAAGAATTTGCTTCATAATTGAAATGAATTGTGGAGTTAAATAGTTTGATCTGTTGATCCACATATTGAATGTCACCGGCAAGGAACAACTTTTCGTTCCCAAATATGGCTACATGAGCTACTTTCAACTTTCACTTTTTCAGGGCATTTCAGGTTTCATCCAGTCTGACTTCTCATATCAGTGATTGTAATATGATGCTTCAAAATAATTCAAGAGTGGATTTAGACTTACGATACGAAAGAGATTATTACTTTTCAACCTACAATTTTTTAACTGAAAATGTTTTTTATTTAATAGAGCGCATTTTCTCTGAACACATGCAAAATATTTATATTTTAACAAATAATTATATTTTATTTATGTAATTTATATTTTAGGAAACATCTCATATGAAAACCGAGTATGTATCTACTGTATTTTGGGCTCCCTAACAGAAATTTAGGCTCATAAAATTCCGTATTTTCGTTTCCTTATAAGATCAAATATTTCAACAGACGTGCGAGTTAAGTGTGTGTCATTTACCTATTTAAGTGACATAAAGCATATAATTTATCGATTTGAGAACAGTTTTCTGGCGATCGAATTTCGACAACAAATGTAGCGAAGAAAAACAACAAAATAGCAAGAAGGATCCTACTTGATGGTAATGATAGTTTCGTAACCTTGCTTAGCCCACTATTGATAGTTAGTGAAGTGTGGCTGTTGCTGCTTTAGCCGGTGATCCATCTTATCGTTTTCCGAGGAGATTAGCACTGAAACAATTGGCGGCAGCAGTCCAATACGCCAAGTTGTCAACACGCGGTGCATGTGCTCTTTCGCGTTACAAAGCCTCATTTCGACCCAATCGGTGTAACTGACAACGTAATGCCAACTTACAAGTCCGCTTTGCATGTATGTTTTCGCATTTTTGTTTTACAAGCACATATTTTCAAAATATTACCCCATAAATACAAACATGTTATGAGTTTTACCGCATCAAATTCCGCCCTCTAATGACTATTAAAATACCAAGATGTACTTCTTTTACGCACAAAGCTTATTATGATTAAAATTTTGTTTCACACATGTGCATGTAACACTCGTAAAATAAAACTGTATAATAAATTATTTTTTCGTTGTATTATAACATTTATAAAAAAGAAAAGGAATGTGGGAATACATATTGAAGCATTTCTATGTGAAAAAGGCACTTGGCTCCCAGGGCATCCCCTTAAAAGCTTGAAATAAATATGCGAAAACACTTTTGAGTACATTTCATATTAATTCCTTCTCTTAGTTATGTTAAGCAGTATCCTAAATTCATTGGATCACAGACGCAGAAACACAAAAGCACTTTTATACCGAAACACTTGAGTGGTTGTTAAATAACTTTCGAGATGTAAGCATATAACAGTGAGGTAAGACACACGTAAACCCAAAAATACACGAAGGATTTTTAAAATTATTTTTATTGAGAAATATTTATAAGTAATAAAAATGCACATTAATAATAAAACGGTAATCGATAAAAAATTGAAATCACGGAATCAACAGGTTGAACTCCGTACTAAAAAATTCTCAAGTATGAAAAGTCTCAGTTACAGCAGCTCATGGAGCGAATTGACAGTAGGGAGAGGAATATCGCGGACCGGGCCCAAAGATAATAATTTTATGACCCTTGCTGCAAAAGTATTTATGTGACCCTGCCAGGAATCTAGATAAGTTGGTGCTTCATTTACGATTTCCACTCTAGGGGAACGATCAAATCAAGGAAACCGCAAAAGAAAACTTTCCGAAGAACATTCTTCAAATAAATCCAGACGATGCTGTGTCAGCGAACACCGTCTTCGGCTCACTTGCCGTCCTCCTGGAGAAAACAGCCCGTTCGTAGAGTAGGAGTGCTCCGTATTCATATGCTTACCTTTCGCTGGCGAGGGCGGGCGGGCGGGCGGGCGGGCCTGTGGCGGCGGACTGAGTGCGTCGGATCACGACGCCGCGCGCGTGGCCCCCCCCCCCCGCCACCGCCCCGCCCCCCTCAAGCCACAGCCTCTCCTTCCGCGCGCCTTCCGCTACCCCTCAACCACTTCTCCTCGAGCGCCGGATACGCAGCCTGGCTCTGACCACTATCTCCTAAGAATGAGCCTAAGTGACAGTTCGCGAAAACAAGCGAACATCACATGTATTTCAGAGAAGTATCCCTCCGCCGCGACAGCTGTTCAGTCACGCCCCTACGTAAAGTACACTAATGGCTCCTGTGAAAACATCCCTATGCATAAGTCTAAGAGTTTCGCTGAGGTATCTGAGGTCCGGGAAATATTCACATTTAATTACGTGTATGAAAAATCTCTTGACATGCTCTCACAATCAGTAAAAGAAAACTGCCACGAATGTAAATAGAAAGAAAAATGGTTTTAAGCCGGAAACATGTGCACCGGTAAGCATCTCGCATTCAAAGTCTCGGTTTTAAAATAAACATAATATTTATCACACAAAAAGTATATTCAATGTAATATATAAAGATAAAAGGAATTTTTACAGAAGAGCACATTACACTGCACTTCCTAATATCAATTATTTCCCGCGGCGCACTATATTTTTGTCGGACGAAGACATCACAAAAGGAAGTGTCGAAGCCATTTACAAGTTACCCACTGTAAACGAACGAATGCAGGAAGGGAGTCTAATGGGCTCAAGAGCACAACGACCTCAGAACTTTCAGTTATGTTGCCAGCAGTAGCTGTCACTTTGGCTCATCCTTAGGAAAATCGCTCTATATAAAGCCTGCTCACTCTTTCGTGACGTCACCGCAGGTAGTCATGAAGACCGTCGGTCACTCCTCGCTTACCTTTTCCACAGCATTTTTCACGCCAGGAAACCTGTTTTCACTCCTTTTGTATTAAAAATTATCAATTCATGATAAAAGTTCTTTTAAGTACATTTTTAATAAACATTTGTTTTCAATACAGTACATTATGACCTATTTATTGAGGATACAATTGATGAATTCACTGGAAAATATTCAATCTTCTGCAATTTGTTTGATAATCAATCATTTTCTTTTGACAAAACTTAACGAAAATACAGATTTCCTTTACTCAAAAATTTAGCTCTAGGAGGTGGTGCTCTGACGTAGCGTTTTTAACCGATGGAATTGGAATAATTTCACTGGAATAATAATAAAGTTGAAAGACAAAATCAACCCATGAATCAACGCTTAGGAAGACATACCAAATTTATTCGATTGTCAGTGCCTGTTTTCATTAACATTTCAGTTCCTAGATTTAAGGAAAGGGATATCTCAAACAATTAGAACAGAAGAAAGAGGTATTTTTCGACCAAATGTGTATAACAATAAAATGCTAGGAACGAATATCGTTCAGGGTTTTATCAATTTGTTTTACATTTGACAATTACATTTGATTACTCATCCTGAGAGAAGTGGCAGAGTGATGTTGGTTGTAGTTACTTCGAGGACATAGAATATTAAAACACTTTACTTTTAACAGTTTTATTTATGAAACTGAATTCAGTTTCGAAAAGTTTGACGTTATATATTCAAAGTAGAGAATACATTTTTGGAATTATTTGAAGAATTACATGTAGTTTTAATTTGGATTTTGTTGTAGTGTAGACCAAATTGGTGTTTGGAAACTGGTAGTATCTAATGAATTCCACTCACTGGTACTGTTACTTATAGGTAGAGTTGGGAAGTATTTCTTTTATTTATTTTACGTCAAAAACAATTAAAAACTGTGGGAAGAAGTGAATTCTGCGCCCTTTTTTAAAATTCTGTGATCCCTACCCTAAGCCATATACTACTTGAATTTTGAATACAGAAAGAAAATGAGCGTTATTTGCAAGAGTTGTCAACAAAATATTCGCTGCAATGCAATAAAATCTATTTTCAAGGGTAATTCAGCAATAAATTTGGGCTCTTATCCCTCATCATCTCCTTCGTCAAGGAATAATACTTCCTGCAATGACATCATGGAGAACGATAATATCAATGACTATATTTCCCATTGATTCTAGAGATATGCACAAATAATGAAGTTAATTATGACCAGAACCCAAAAGAAGGGTCCAACTCAGCATTTGCTCAAAGCATCGGGGAAAATGGACGAAAAAACTGCTTGAGATGGGGGTCATTGACCCGGAAGCTACAGTACAATCCTTGTTACAAGTTGTTTAGAATTATACAAACAGTTATATTTATGTATTATTTTCCAAATGGTAATTAAAGGTAACTTAAAATTAGTGACCTTGTGATGTTCAGTATAGTCTCTAATTGTATAGAAACAGTTATAAAGCAGAAAAGATTTTACTTGGGATTTAAACTTTTCTATTGAATTTAATCGTTTAATGTCATTTGGCAAAGTGTTGTAAAATAATGTACATGTATTGTATATGAATGTTTTGTAATGAACTGTTGATACTGTCACCTGATGAATATGATTACTACGTCGACTGGTATAGTAATAGACATCAGCGTTTTCTGCAAATATATTCCCGCCCATTAGCAAGTCATTTTTGACAAAAAAAACCGATTCGTAAATCACAAGAGACAAGGTAATAGTAAAATTCCTAGATTAATAAAGAGAGAAGAATCACATGGGTAGGATTTGGTTATTATTTGTACAATTCTTTTTTGTAATCTAAAAGTCTGGGAGCTATAAGATAGAAGAATCCCCAGAATATTACGCCATATCTCAGGTGGGAATGAACATTCGCGAAATATACACAACGAGCAGTATGAAGGTTGACTGAATTTGAAATAATTATGCGTTACATAATGAGCTTAATTTTACGTTCAATTCATTTAAATGGACGTTCCATTTGAGGACTGACTGAATTGAGAGACCAAAATATGTTGCCTTAACATCAGTCTATGGTACACCGTTCTTTTCAGTGGATACAGAATTGTTTATTTAAACTGCATTAAAACCGATTTCTTTTCATTTTCCATTAATTTGTTATTTTGAAACCAATTTGAAACATCTCATATTGCACTATTTACGTTTCTTTGAAAGTTGGTTCTTTGGTTTCTTGGCAGTATTTAAATACTTGTATTTGAAATACTTTTTTATTTAAATAACTTGTATTTTTGAATACTTATTTTTGTTTTTTGGACATGCATTTTAAAGATGTATTTAAATACATTTTTAAAATGCATGTTATTCATACAAAATGTATTTGAAGTAAGTATTTCAAATACAAGTATTTAAATACTGCCCAACCCTGCTTATAGGTAATATCACTGCGTTCTGAATCATGTATTCTAATCATGTATCATCTACCAAAGCGCAAATGAAAAGCCTCATTTCGTAAAACATTTTCTTACAATTATCCTGCTGAAAAAAATATTTTTTTATCTTTCCCTTTCACTTTCAACTTTTTAATTTTAATATGGGTTTTGAATACGAGTAAACGTGGCCAATGCTACTGCAGCGACGTAGGAAGATTATAGCCCCAGACTGGCCAGACGTTATCCTTTCGGGAAAGACAGTCCTCCAGTTGCGAATCTCCTTCCTCCCGAAACCTGTGGATAGGGCAGGACGCCCAAATATTCTCCTTTGTGGACTGAAAATTTAATGTCCTACTTTTCCATAATATTTAGATCTGTTGTTTCAAAGATTGAAGGAGTTAGGTATTTTACTGTGGACATCGTTGGAGTGTCGTCTGGATTTGAATGGAGGGCTGAATTCATGCTCTTAACCCGGCAAGCACTTCATTGCGTGGATAAAGGCACTGAATTAGTTCACGAATTTACATGTTTAACAAGATAGGAGGAGAAACAGTGTTTTTGCTTACCTATAGCTAAAGTGTTAATGACTGTCGAATATCAAGTATTATAATGTGAGTTGTGTGACCATAACTCATTTTATTTTATCGGACCTAGGGAAATATTAGTTGATCTCACATAAGCAGCAATGGGACAGAAATAAGTTAACATATTGGACGGACTTAATTTAAAGGACAAATATCTTGTTGTAGTGTATACAATAAAATATAAAACTAATGCGAATTATATTAATGAATATAATTTGAACACTGGCAAATCATGATTGTTTAGCTGCAGTGAAGCTGTTATCGTACAAAATGGTTACCACAACAGCTTGTAGTAGTTCGGATTAGGCCCAGTAGGTTGCAGTTCTATGCATTTCAACCGATAACTTTTCACTTTTCCCCATAGCACGTCATACGCAGTTTTTTAACTGTTTTTTTTTACGTAAAATAAATAAATGCCAATAACAGGATAAACGAAATAACTGTAATTTCGCGTAACAGTTACGAAACGTTAACGGTTAAGAAATAACAGTTTAGCTGTTAAGAGCACTTCTCTAGTTCCAAGCAGGTGATGGACACATAACTGTCACAGACATCGATATCTCCTCTTCCGGAAGGGCAGGCCGTGGCAACAATTGTCTCCTTATTTTGAAACAAGAATTGTAGATTATTAGCTTCGTCTGGAATTTAAACATTGTGAGAGAAATGAGACACTACATCGAAAACTATTTTCTTCTGCACATGAATACGTCTGAGGCTGTATCACGCCGACTAACCAATGGAAGCATCGCAAACCGCGTGCTTTTGTTTACATCCACTTTTTCTTAGGGTGAACGGAGAATAGTCTGTTGTGGGCCTTGGTGTCTCGCGGAAGCCAGTATGGCTGCAGATGGCCAGCGGTTTGCGAACGTTTTGTGAATACGAATGTATATCCAAGATCTTTCGTTATTGCCAAGTACACCAGGGTAGTGAAGTTTTCAAAATAAAATAATTTTATTTGTGTGAAACATGTCCAAGCAATAGTGCTTGTTGCAACGTGCTGGAGTCGAATTGAAGTGCCCAGTGGAAATCAAAGCCAGAACCACGTGTGCGGGATGTGCGTATGCCAGGACGCGACGCATCAAATTATGTAAGTAGTGTTTCAATACAGACTTATTTAATTTATAACTTAGTTTAAATTGATTTGATTTGCGTACATTTTTATTATGTATTCGTGTTTTGAATTTTGGAAATTACTTTGCCGTCATTCGATGAAGGTGCAACATCCAGTCTGTTGGGGCACCTGCCACCACTGCCCTAAAGGGACAAATATAGGCTCTTTAAATTGTTATTAACATCATTAGGCCCATAGAGAGCTATATGCAGTAGCGAAGCGTAGTTTTTTGCCATCATCGCAAGATTTGTCGAATATCCGGGCCCTCTCTTTCTGAAGTCATCTTTCTGAAGTTCACGTCATACGCAGTTTTTAACTGTTTTTCTGACGTAAAATAAATAAAAAATAAAAGAAGTGTTTTGGGAGACTGGGTATTCGAAATATTTTTCGTAGGTTGTTCTGTCTTCTGAACACCTTACGCGTACATTGGAATTGGAATTGGAATTGCTCTAGAATTAAGTCGTTGGTTGGTTGTTCCTTTGACGACGGACGTAAGATAGAGTTTATGTTTGAGATGAGGATGAAACTAAAATTAATTGAATTGCGATCAAAAAGATAGGAAATACTTTGATTTTTCTTTAGCTTTAGCTGATTTTGTAAAGGCAATTAAATTACAAATCCAGTAAACAACCAAAATTTGTACTGGCCTCTTTTGTATGCCGTTTATTTTTTAAAGAGCTTTCACATCTAACACACAGAGCGCCATGTAAATATAACTAAATACATAAAGTGCGTGCTGTAAAATTTGTATCTTTCGGTGACTTTTGGTGTCGGATTGAATAGCGAAGGAGAGGGTTGGCCTTTTGCGCCCCGTTAAAAGTTTTGTTCGAATGTTAGCCAAATGTTCTTTCCTTTAGTCTTATCTTCTAGTTTTCCCATACTGAATGGAATTGATAACCCAACTCATTTGATTAAAACTCAGTAAAATAGCCCACGGACCAGGGCGCACTCAAAACAACCGCCCCGTTTCTCTTGCAGCATCAGAATAGTCCGAGAGGTGCGTTTCGCCAAACTTGGCAGGAAACCGAACAGACAAAGGAGATTCTCCGAATGCAGCGATGAGTAGGAATGTTTATCGCCATGTAAACAAATACGAACCGCCGCGCCCGGTTGAGTCAGCGAATTCTCAATACTCTTCGTATTACAACCTCTTAAAAAACAAGCTATGTAAACAAATATAAGCAAACAATAACAGTGAAAAAAATTAATTATTATTATTATTTTAGGTAAAAATATTATTCTACAAATGGTCGTATGTTTTCCGTTGACTAAAAACAGAAATATTTGCAATATATTAAAATAAAATAATAATAATAATAATAATAATAATAATAATAATAATAATAAGAAGAAGAAGAAGAAGAAGAAGAAGAAGAAGAAGAAGATTATTGTTATAGAATATAAAAGTGAGAACTCACAAATTTTACCCAAATTAATTGTCTATGCTTTTTACTATCAATATTTTGCACAGTATTTTTCAAAATCCAGACGATTTTGCCCTCATTGTTCCTTCCCTTCAAAATGAACACATCAGTCCTCGTCCGACGCGGCTCGGTGAGTGGGCGGGTGGGGAGTCGGGCTGGGGCTGCACTGGGCGTGCTATACCCGCTCGCATAGCTCTGCCCCGCCCCGCCCCCCGCCTCCACGCGCCGCCCCGCCGCTGCGCCCGGCGGCGGCATGTGACGGCGGCCGTTGCGTGCTGTGCGTGACTATGCGTCAGGCAGGGACACCTGCGTAGATGAGCCTCCAGCCGCCCGAACTGATTTCGACCGGCCCACAGTGGGCTGCAGCTTTCGCGTGGGGCGCAAAATTATACATTCGGGGCCATTTAATCAAAAGATTTTAGGAATGTATTGTAAGGTTTGACTTATGGTTGACGTTAGTGATTATTTTGTGTTTCCGGGCGTGTCAAATGCTATGGTCATTAGTCCTGAAAGTGTACTGCATGTTCTTATTACGGGAGGTGATGGTGTTTTTCCCCTGCTGGATGGTGAGATCCTTCACCGACCTACATGTTGGCTTGCGGAGTTCTCTTCAACCAGGCACCTCCCACCAGTGGGGCACCCCACCAGCCGGGATAAGCTCTAAAGCTCTCGACCCCTCCCGGCATGTGTGGTAGTATAGTGCAAGTGTGGGTGTGTAAGTAAGGGGCAATGTTAGGAAGAGGAAGGAAAGATTGCGCGCGGCCCGTGGCCCGAGTGTTAGGGTATTACTCCGGAATTCGTCCGGTGTTGAACAGAGAAACTACGTAACTATGTAAAATATCTCACTTTTTTTCTGAAAATAAAATTCTAGATAAAAACAACAGAAGAACTCAATTTGTGTCAAATAGACATGTCACCTCTTGAATGTTTACTCCTCAAATACGTCGTGCAACTAACAGAAAGATGGCATTAAATTGTTGATTGAAAGTACTGTTTTTGTCGTCTCGGTATCAACGGCGAATTTTCAACAGAAAAACTCTTATTACCGGGGCCTGGTAACAAAAAGGTTAATAAATATTGTTCCTGTATAAAATAAATTACTTCCTCTAATACGTTGTAGTCAGAATCCATGTTATGTGGGTCCTTGATACCGATAATCGATTGATGGCAAAACGTATGTTTGACCGTCCGTCCGTAAAATCAACGGTAAACCTTTCCAAAATTGATGTTCCAATTTTCTCCAAAATTGATGTTCTCCAATCGATCTGAACGAACTTGAGGCTTTCGGAGTTTGAAACGGATATTTTTATTTTTTGAAGATACTTTACGTGAAGTCTCAACCATATTTTCAAAATTTTCTGAAAAATAATTCCAATTTTTTTTATTAAAATTTGTCCTCGGAAAGCGTAAAGGGCGCTGAAGAGAATGGCACAGGCCTCATTTCCGTTGAAATACGCGATTTTCAAAATTGCAAAAGTTCTTTTTTTTTCTTTGGAATCTTCTACAACTACAATATTCAAGATATAGATTTGTTGTTAATTAAATCTGTGTTTTAAGATAAACTTGAAATAAGGTCATGTACAATGTTTCGAATATATGATACAATGTTTTAGCGAATTTTGGGTAAAGTTTGGCAATTTTTATTTTTTTTCTCAAAAAGTCTAAATTTTTCTTTTCATTTTCTCTTCGAATGTATCAAAGGGTGATAAAAAGAGTTGCTAGACTTTTCCAGTAAACTCTTTGAATTTGAAAATTGCAAATTTTACATTTCAAACTGCAAAATTGAGATGGAGATTTTTGCTTTAAACAAATGTTTTTAAAAAAATGAGCTCTTTTAAAAGGTCAGGTAAAATTTTTTAAAAAGAAATAGTTTTAAGAATTTTGCTGGAAAAATCAATTATAAAAAAATGTTCTCAATAACCATTCCAAATTTGGTTTTAAATGTTTCCACTGATAGAACAAGGAACGCTAGAATGGCGGAGGTCTCATTCTCGTGGACTCTGATTTTCGAAAATTGCAAATTTAGAAACAATGCGAGAAATAATGTGCTGCTGTTGTACCACTAGTTCTAAGAGAACTTTTTTTAGGAGGTTCTCAATTGTGTTTGGGGCCCACGTACGTAAACCCAACTTATTGATTTAACTTCTATTTATGGTTTACTAGTTCATTGCTGTGGGTTTTACGGACCAGACACAAAACACGTAACGGTATTGTTAATATCCTTGCAGGCCTTTCTGATTCTTTATGCCCTCGGGCCTTCCGAGTACTTGACGGCCTACTCTAATACCAACAGAATACAGCATTTTTATGAATTCGATTTATTAAAGTTAAGATAAAAGCAAATACACTTAATAAATGGCATAATGCTCAAATAAGGAAAATAACTTTTACTTATTTTGCTTAATTCATACGAAACTTGCAATTTTGGAAAGTTCTCGTGAATTTGTAATTGCCATCAGTCACGCTCATTTCACTGTTATCACCTTTTTTTAGAGACATATGTGCTTCTTGAGTAGCAGTACTTCTTGTAGTAATAAGACGTATAAGTCACATCGGTTAACATCTTCAAAAAGTTATTTGTTGATGTTATGAAATATTCTAAATAATGTTTGGCAATCGAGGCAAATAACTTAAAAGAACCGTTTCATCACCGCAATTCACAGTTATTCTCACCTATATAACTCTCAAAACACCATAAACATTTTCATATATCTCTCGAGATTTTACTGGAAACCACTATCCATAGCTTTGTTAGCTTTTGCGAGAATTTCCGCAAGATCTTCACAATATTCTTTCATTTTATACGAACATTTCAGTCCAACAACAATTATGCAGTAGTAATTAGATACACACTTTGTTTTGTTTATCTGACATATTGATGAATGACTATTAAAATGTGTATTTTCACCTTAGGCGCAGGAAAAATGATAAAATGTTTCAAATTCTTGTCAGATTTAGCAACCAACTAGTAAACCTGGTAATACTTAGTAACGTAAATCTATGTATCTAGGGCGTTACTAGATGTTTTTGCCCCTCAGGCGACTTCCAACCCCTCGGACCAGAGGCCCCTCGGGTTTGGAAGTCGCCTTCGGGGGACATCCACTTAACGTATAAACCTGTAACTGACTGTAAAAGTAACAACTTAAGTTGTATTGCAGCCTCCGGGTCAATCCCCCCATCTCGATCAGGTTTTCGTCCAGTTTCCCTGATCCATTGAGCAAATGCTGAGATGGCCCCTTGTTTTGCTTCTGGACATAAATGTAACTTCATTTTCTGTGCACGTCTTCTAGAATTCAGTGGGAAATACAATAATTCAAATTATCGTTTCCATGTTGTCGCGGCAGGAAGTATTATTCCGAAGGATAACAAGGATAAGAGCCAAAATGTATTGCCTGTTTATACTTGAAAATAGATTTTATTACATGGGAGCTTTTCTTTTCAAAATTTAAGCAGTATATGACTTAGTGTAGGGATCACAGAATTTTGAAAATGTGCACACAATTCACTTTTTCCCATAGCACGTCATACGCAGTTTTCTTAAACAGTCTTTTGACGTAAAATAAATAAATAAAATAAATAAATAAATAAATAAATAAATAAATAAATAAATAAATAAATAAATAAATAAATAAATAAATAAATAAATAAATAAATAAATAAATAAATAAATAAATAAATAAATAAATAAATAAATAAATAAAATAAATAATAATAAAAAATAAATAAAATAACAAATAATAAAAGAATAACATACAATAAATACATAATAACTAAAAAAATAAACATATCATATACATGAAATAATGAAAAATATCATAAATTATAATATAGAATCAAGATCTACAATATTTTATTTATAAACATAGCAATACAATAAATAGTAATAGATAACACTTGTATTGTATCAGACATATGATGAATGACTATTAAAATGGTTATCATAGGCAAGAAATGATAAAATGTTTAATATCAATTAGAACGAACTATAAACTGGATAAAATAGAACAAATTAGATCAATGCTTACAGAGATTATCAGCGATCAACATCGACAGAGGACCATTAGAATAGCATTAAACAGAGATGAGACATACAAGTAATAAACAATGATAAAAGATGAATAGACAGATCAACTAACTCGATCAGTCAGTCAGTTCACATTAGCAAACTGAGATGGACTAATAATAAATAACTATTATAGATCATAAATAATAAATCAATATCAAATAATATACATGCAGAATATATAGAAGAAATAAGAAATGAAAAAATGCTAATGAAATAGATTAATAAATAAATAGAGATTAATAATCAAAATAAATAAATATAATCAAAATTAATAAATAATAATAAATATTCATAAATACATTCAATAAATATAAAAAATAAAAAAAACACTCTAGATACATAGACTGAGTTTCTGCACGCCACAGCGGACAGCACTAACGATCATCTGTGCATGCGCAGATACACAAAACTGATGCGAAACTTAAGCTGCGCCTGCGCAGGAGATCGATAGTGTTTTAACGTTCCAGGGTGCACAAACTCTCTAATAACTATTTCGTCTTATCATTATTGTAACGAATCGATTCCGACGTTGTGCGATCAGTGAACGTAAGTGAAGAATGAGTGTCAAGAAGGAGGACATTGTATTTCGGAATTCAAAAGAAAATGGCGCGTTTTAATTAATAGAAAAAAGTATTTTGGCGTAAAATACGTTGAACGTAGCCGGCGGCGCTAGCCGAAATCGTTTACTACGCTCCATGAAGTCACGAAGGTTAAGCGAATTCGAGTCTCGCGGGTTCGTGGTTGGGTGACCGGCCAGGAACCCCGGGATCTAACGGCGTCGAGCCCCTGGCCGAAGGGATAAAAGGCACTGACTGACTGCGACGTGACGAGACTTGACTAGTATAGTAATTACGGAGTATTAGTAATTAACGGAGGATTACTCCAAAAAATGCGCTCAACGTCCCTCAAGGGGCTTGGAGACGCGTTGTGTCAAGGTGTGGATGCAACAAATTAAAAAAAAAAAAAAACGTTATGCAAGGCAATCTCTCACTTATGGCTGGCTTTTGCCGAGCGGCGAGGCGACGAGCGAGTCATCGCCACGCGTGACTTTGGTCCGAGATTATTATTCTTTTAATTGATTCACTGTACAGTCGCTTCCCCTACGAAGTTACTATAGAATATACATTTTACAGCAATACTAAATTGAGCACCAATCATAATTTAAAATAGTAAATTGAAATAAAATGGGAGGTATTCTTCCTGTTTATTAATAGAATGCTATTGCAATGTCTTTCGAAATATGTATAATTACATATTTAAATCCTATTATGTTTTCTATTTACGTTAAATCACTCGCTTTTGACTTTTCCTTATAAACAATTCTATGACAACCTGTTGCTGGGATACTGCGTGTTATTTCGACAAATGATTGGATAAGCTGCCCGAGATCTAGACGTATTTCATAGAAAAGAGCTAATACTTAATTTAAGAAGAAGGACTTCAACCTGTTCATTTTTGATTTTACGACCTCAACGGATTTGAAAGAAAATATTTCGAGAAGTCAATTCGTAAATTGAAACTGAAATTCCTCATATCCTGGATCCTTGAATCGTAAGTATATAATTATTATATTCTTCACAAAATCATTTGCCATTCATAACGCGAATGACGGGTTAAAAGAAATTCTAAATATACCTTTATAAAATTACGGAAAAACTCTGTATTAATTCATGTGTAGTAAAATATCTTTTCTAAACAGGCAAATGAAATAACGAGCTGGGAATCTTAAGAAGCATCCGTTTTTAAATGCACTAATTATACTGAGTTATTGAAGGTTCATATTGAGCATTATGTTGAACATATATAAGGTTTTTTGTAAAAAGAAAATCAAAATTGGTTTTTGTTAGTAAAAGTGCAGATCGAGTTTGCATATGTTAAATGGCTTTCAGTGTTGTATTGGAATTTTATAAAGAAAAATATTTGGAAATCAAGTTTATTATCCAGTAAATTCGCATAAACCATTTCACAGCATGTGAAATATTTAAAATGCAGTTCCTTGCATATTTTGACTGCTTTGATGCTTTTTAGTACAATTTCAGTATAATTTATTTTAATTTAACAAAATTATAATTCCGTTTTATCAGCTATGAGAGAGTTTAAACTCCGTATTTTCCCTCGCAGATTTGCAAAAAACAACTGATTCACTCAAAATACGTTTTTCATTTTTACTTTTCCTCTGTGTACTGTAGTATTACATACGTATTGGTATCACTTCAATATTATAATCTCGAATTTTCGGTCGTAATATCCGTGTTTAAGGTATTTTCGGTCGTAACTTCGCAGACAAGTCTGATTAAAGTCTATTAGTGCTATTCTCAAGATGGTTAGTATCCAATAACTAGGAGCGAATTTGAGATTTAAATTGTACGATTTCTTTTACATAGTTGACTTGATAGTTTGTTGCAGTAGAATGATGTCTCCTGGAACAATTCAGAACATAATTTATTTTTAAACTCGATAAAGTAGTAGATATGCATATTAAATTTTTGAAAATGCTACTGAATGTGGTACATTTATATCATTTACATCTTAGGTACTAGTACTACTGGAGAAAAACAATTCTGAAGACACACAAATTATTTTCTCCAATCGAACTGCAATCGGCTGTCGGACTTGACAATAAAGGCGATGGTTGGCGAACTCCGTCCCTCAAGACTCTTCAGCGCAAATATATCTCCACTGTTATCGACTAACATAGTGGCTGGAGTTCTTCAGAAATACTACCCTGTGTAACTTTTGTAATCTGGAAAACTTCAATATTTGGCGATGTTTTGAGGTGTGTTTGCAATTCTGTAAATCCCTGTTGATTGAACCGTGCATTTTCGGCCGCGGAGTGAGGAATAATCCTTTTACTTTGTCGTATACATACGTTTATACGGAATAATATACGTAGTATAGAGAAAGTTACGCAATGCAGCGGAAAATCGATTTGGGGATTTTGACAGAAATACACGTTTTGGGGGCCCTTATACCGAAGAAGTGTTGTTTTTTAAAACGTCCGTCCCTCCATCCATCCGTCTGTGAACACTACTAGCGCCTAAACCACACGTACGATCTTTTCAAACTTGAAGAAACCCCTGTTCAACTGGCTCTAACAGAAAGCCATGAAATTTTGAAAAACATTCTTTAAAATTTCGGGGGTTTCATGAAGTCCCCCAGACATTTTCAAAATTTTCCCAAAAACGGCTCCAAATTTTTTCTTTAAATTTCTTGTAAGAATAGACTAAAATACACTTATAAAGGTGGCCTATGTCCTATTTTCACAGTTAGCTCTGAATTTTCGAAAATTGCAGAAGTTTGAATTTTTTCTGAGTCTTCCTACAACTACAAAATTGAAGATAGGGATTTTTCCTTCAAATGAAATTTGTTGTCCATAAATAGTGTTTTCATTAAGGTCATGTACTTCTTTGGAAATTTTAGTAGTTTTCGTACAATAGTGCGTGCAATATTTGCAATTTTTAAAAAATAACAAAAACAAGATTTTTTCAAAACGGCTCCAAATTTTTTCTTTAAATTTTTGGTAGCGGTAGTGCTAAAAGAACCGTGTACGATGACATAAATTTCAAAAATCTAATTTTTTTGACTTGTCTCTCACGTCAGTAATATTTACAATAGGGGCGATTTTTTCACGTTATTGTATTTATGAATATATGTGCTTTAAATAATGACATATAAAGTTCCTTGAAACAACAACAGTTTTCTATGAAAATGGGCTCAAAATTCCGCATTTTCAGGAACGATCAAACGCCGTTTCTCAAAATCACCCCCAATTTTTTTCTTAAAACTTTTCCAATGGAGAGTGCTAATTGCACTGTTTAATATGACGTAAAGTTCATTTTGACGTATTCTTTTGTTTTTTGAAAATTACACAAATGTATTTTTTTAATATCTCTCATGCCGTAAATATGCACATTTTAATCGATTTGTATACTTTTTGCATTTGTGTGTGAAAGTTCTTAAAATGACATTAGATGAAGTTTTTTGAAAACTCAATAGCTTTCTGTAAAAAAGAGCTTGAAATGTAGCATTTACAGAAATGCTTAATCGCCATTTTCTTAAAAACGATCTTCAAATTTTTCTACGAAAATGTTTAGAACGAGTTTTTATTCTTCTTTAATATTCTTAAAGTAATGTTCTACTATTAGAAAACAGAAAAGATGAGAAAATAACAAAAAAAAAAAAGTATTTTGGGCGACGATAGATGGCAGCTGGAAAGAGAATGGGGCAACACCGTAAAGCCAGTCCACACCAAGGAAATTAGAAATGTTATTACAAGAAAGTCTGTGCCAATCTGTAGCTCTAATTTCTATTTATACTTGCGGGATGGAGAGCAAGGTATTTAAGTCAAATGCCTCTGTGGTTCGGAAAGACAATGATCCTTCCTTCCTGGTGGAAGAAAGTTGCACCCGTTTTCTTTCTCCTATATTTTGTTCACAGTCATGATTGCTAGTCAGGGTAATCTTATACGCACTATTTCAGCTCAGGGCCACCAGCAATGTAGGACTCATAATTTGGCTAGTAAATTATGTTGAAAATATAAAAAAATGTATTAAAAGGTGGTGTGTAAATGTTCGTTCTCTAAAATAAATGCTGAGGAAGGGAGAACTTATTACATATACGAGATTTTGTTGTTGACAAAAGTAAGATTTCTAAATACAATATGTACCATTTCTGTTCGTTCTCCTGATACCTTTTTAATAAATGCTGATTTTCATTCTTCGGTAATGCTATACTTTAAAAACATTTTAAGGGAAGCTTCCTAGATGTTTAAGAAAGGCAATGGATTCCCTAAAATATTATTTTTCACAGAATCAGGCATAGGAAATGGAGAAGAAAAAAGATCGCTTAATTAATGTACAATTTCTGTTCGTACGATGGAGTTACGCAATACAAACCTTATGCTATAGCATAACTGGAGAATATTCAAACGAACTTCGAGTTAGTAACGGTCTGTGCAAAACTAATACCAATTGACCTTGAGTGCTTCACGCTCGTTTCATCTCCTATTAGAATATGGATTAACAGAAAGAACTCGGTACTTGTTTGAAAGTGGTATCGTTAATCTAACCATCAAAGGTAATTCATTAAAAAATATAGGACAAATGGTAAATGAAAAGCAATCAATGGTACACTGTGTTTTAATAAATTTAAATATAACGGTTCCACAAATAATTGGCTTTGAAGAAGCAAGGGGAAAGGTTGGACGCCTGGGAAGAGCTCCTTGCTGTAAGGAAATCAAGGCAAAACCTAAATTAAATGTACCAAAAATGCGGATTTTGATTAAACTTGTCAGAGATAAAAAATCGAGTCCCTCCGCTGGATACTCTACAGCCATTGAAGAATTATCAGGAAGAGGCCGTTTGTAAGTAAGAATAGCCATGCTCTGAGACTCAAATTTGCAAAAGAGAATGTTAATAAAAATCAGGAATTCTGTTCTTTGGTCTGACGAAACAAAAATTCATCTTTTCGAGTTTGATTGTGTCCTTAAAGTATGGAGAAAGGCGAATACAGATAATAACGTGGCTGATACCCTGCCTACAGGAAAACAAAGAAGGCGGATCAATCATGGCTTAGGACGACATGTAATCAAACGGTGTGGGAATCTTACATTTTATCGATGGCATAATGGACCAAACAGTTTATAATCATATTTTGAAAACAAATATCAAAGTGTCTATAAATTAGTAATGGCACCTGTTTGTATCTTTCAGAAAGATAACGACAGCCAACATACGACAACACTTACAAGGAATGGCTAATTTGGAACGTACCCAAACAGTTGCATACTTGTCCACAATTAGCCGGTTTTAATCCAATCGAACATATGGGGGCCTTATTGAAAGTCAGAACTAGACAGTATAATATTTCGTGGAAAAGAGACGTAAAGAAAATTCTTTTGGAAGAGTAGCAAAAAATTTGTCCGGATTCAATGCAGCGAAAATGCAAAGCAGTTATCAAAGCTAAGCGATATTCAACTAAATATTCAAACTTTGTTTATTAAATTTTTGAACTTTTGTCAATGTTTATTACAAGTGTTTTGTTATTCGTGATTCGTTTATGAAAAGAAAGGGTTCAAAAAATTCAAAAATAAAATGAAAAAAATAAGCAATTATTGGTAGTTATTGTTTTTAAATTTTGACATAACATCTTCACGAAATTCAACGAATTCACGAAAAAACAATGTATTAAATTTTACTAAAATTTGGTTAGGTTAAAGTTACTTTATTGAAATATATTAGAGTGTTTTTGGTCTTTTATTTTAACGATTGAACATTTTCAGTGTAATTGCTTTATATTAAGATTTATATTACATGATATATATTGTTTTTTTGCTTATATATATATATATATATATATATATATATATATATATATATATATATAGCAATTGCAATGAAAAACCTTCTCTCTTTAAAATGAAGACCAAAACTTTCTAATATATTGAATAATTATAGACAGAAAAAAATTAATGCTTTGTTAACTATTACGAATATTTTTGGAATTGCGTTTATGGATCTTCTAGAGCTTTTCGAAACGAAGCGAAAGTTTAATGTAATATTTAAATATCATAATTCAAACTAGAGGTGCTAGAGAATAGCATAGACATTCTCGTAGCAATTTTTTCTAATTTCCGTGGGGTGGACTGACTATAAGGTCCATTCTCTGGCCCGCTGCCATCTATCGTCACCTAAAGTACACTTTTTTTTTTTTTACATATTCTCAACTTTACGGTTTCTTAATAGTAGAACCGAAATACTACTACAATAATATTAAAGAAGAGCATAACCTCTCCTAAGAATAAATTTTATTCAAAAATTTGACCTTTAAATTGTTAAAAAAAAAAAATTCCAAAGCAATAATGTATACAAATCGTGGAAATGTGCATTTGACGGCGTGAGGCATTTTCAAAAAATATATTTGTTTAATTTTTCAAAACAAATAGAAGAATGTACCAAAATGAACTTTACGTCATATTAAATAGTGCACTTACCACATTCCGTTGTAAAAGTTTGAAGAAAAAATTTGGAGTAATTTTTGAGAAAATGGCATTTGAGCGTTTCTGAAAATGCAGAATTTTGACTCATTTTCACCCAATACTGTTGAGTTTTTGAAAAACTTGATGTGTCATTATTTAAAGCACATATACTCATAAGCATAATAATGTGAAGAAATAGCCTCTTCTGTAAATATTACCGACGTTTCAATTTTAAAAAATTACAAAAACAAGATTTTCTCAAAAACGACATTTTTTTCTTTAAAATTTTGATATGGATGATGCTGAATGTACTGTATGTGATATTTGAATATCACACACACTTGACCAGTCTCTCACAACGTTAATATTTACATTACCGAAAATTTGTTCACCTTATGGTATTCATGAGTACATGTGCTTTAAATAATGTCATAAAATTTCTGGAAATCTCAACAGTTTTCTGTGAAAATGAGCTTAAATTCGAATCTTTCTCACGGGGTTAATATTCACATTTCATTTAATTTGTATACATTTTTGCATTTGCATGTGAAAGTTCTTCATATGACTTCAAATGAAGTTTTTGGCATATCTATTTTCAATTTTATAGTTGTAGGAAGACGCGCAAAAAATTCAAAATTTTGCAATTTTCGAAAATTCAGACTTAACCGTGAAAATCGGATCTATGACACTTTTATAAGTGTATTTTACTCTGTTCTTACAAGAAATTTTAACAAAATTTGAGCCGTTGCTTGAGAAAATTTTGAAAATGTCCGAAGGGCTTCATGTAAAATACCCTTCATAAAAATTAAAGAATGTTTTTAAAAATTCAACTATATCCGGATGGTCAGGGATTTTTTTCAATTTGAAAACTATTGTACGTGTGGTTTCGGTGCTAGTAGTGTTCACAGACGGACGGGACGGGGGACGGATGTTTTGAAAAAAAAAAACACTTTTTCAGTTAGGGGACCTCAAAACGTGTATTTCCGTTGAAATCTCGAAATCGATTTCCCTCAGCATTACATAACTTTCTATACAACGTTTTTACTCCGTGTATATGTACATATAAGAGAAAGTAAAAATGAAGACAGACTTAGCCTCCAAATGTAATTTTTTGTCCATAAATAGTTCTTTCATTAAGATCATGTTCATTTTTGTGGAAATTTTAGTAATTTTCTTGGAATAGTGCCTGAAATATTTGCAATTAAAAAAAATATACGTAGTATAGAGAACGTTATGTAATGCTGCGGAAAATCTGTTTCTAGATTTCAACAGAAATACAAGTTTTGGAGTCCCCTGACACCGAAAAAGTGTTGTTTTTTTTCAAAACCTCCGTCTGTCCGTCCATCCATCTGTGAACACAGCTAGCGCCTAAACCACACGTACGAACTTGAAGAATCCTCAGTTGATCTGGCTCTAGTTGAAGCTTGGATATTTTGAAAAACATTCTGAAAAATTTGGGGATACTTCACAAGAAGCCCCCGGACATTTTCAAAAATTTCTCAAAAAGGATCCAATTTTTTTAAAATTTATTGTAAGAATAGAGTAAAATACAGGTGGCGTAGGTCCGATTTTCACTGTTAACTCTGAATTTTCGAAAATTGCAAAAGTTTGACTTTTTTCGGCCTCTTCCTATAACTACAAAACTGAAGATAGTTTTCCTTCAAATGAAATTTGATGTGCATAAATAGTTCTTTCAATATGGTCATGTACATTGTTTCGTAAATTTTAGTAGTTTTCGTGCAATAATGCATGCAATATTTGCAATTAAAATAAAATATAAAAACAAGATTTTCTTAAAAACGTCTCCAAATTTTTTTGCATTATTATATTTATGAGTACATGCACTTTAAATAATGTCAAATAAAGTTTCCCGAAAACTCAACTGTTTTCTGTAGAAATGAGCTCAAAATTCCGCATTTTCAGAATCGCCCCAACGTCATTTTCTCAAAAATGGCTCCAAATGTTTTCTTTAAATTTTTATATTGACATTTCCATCGATTTGTATGCATTACTACAATTGTGAGCGGAAGTGCTTCAAATGAACTTTTTCAAAAACTCAATAGTATCCTGTGAAAAAGAACTTCAAACTTCTCATTTACAGTAATGCTTAATCGCCATTTTCTTAAAAGCCGCATCAATTTTTTCAATGAAAATTTCTATTTAGAACGAGTTTATACTTGAAGTAGTATTTCGGTTGTAACATTAGGATAGCAAAAAGTTGAGAAAATGTCAAAAAATGCACTTTGGGCAACGATAGATTGCAGCTGGCCAGAGAATGGAGCAAAATCTTAAAGCGAGACTACACCAAGGAAATTAGAATACGAGAAAGTCTGTGCCATTCTGTAGCATCTCTAGATATAATATGATTTTGTTTTTTAACTTTTGTTTTCCATACCAATTAAATATTATATAATAATTTACGTGTTTTTCACAATTTGTTGAATCTTAAATATATTTTTCATGTTTCAGATATCAAGAATATGGCATGGCGTCCTGTAAAAATTGTTGTATAGGATTTCTTTGGCTTCTGCTTTTGATTTTTTTTTCATGGTGGTTAGCATCAATTATTTTCTTTTTCTTCCTCATAGGAAGTATCTTATCACCATGTTTACCCTTTCTTCAACCTTGTGTAGATTTTTTACTGGCCTGCATTATGTTTCCTAATACGTGTTCACAAAACGTGAAAGACAACTGTTGTGGATAGGAAAATGCGTAAATGTTAAGTTAAATGTAATTAGTGCTGTTGAAATATTATAAAAACTTAAAAGAATAGTATTCTTTTCTTTCCTCCACCTAACAAATTTAATTTTCATTCAAAACGAAGGTTGCGAGATTATTTCGTTGCATAGCAAAATTGTAACAAGCAACATCAATCGAGGGAGTTTAAAGGCGTCTTCGATTTTATTTGCCCGAGAATTTATCATAATTAGGGGCGATTTTATGACCTAAAATATGACCAAAAATCACCAATAAAATGCTCTTAAAATGTTTTTAAAATGCCCTAAAAGCAAAGAAAAATTACGTAAAAAAATGTGATCAAAATCAACTGAAATTGTTGGATACGTTACTGACGTAATCGAGGTTTCTATTCGTTTAAATAAACTCAGCTTTCAAACTTTCGTTTTGGACTGTTCCTTACCTGAAATTCTCTGTCTTTAGTTATCCGGAAATCCGTTGAACAGCCAATTGCGCTCATGGGCGTCACAGGATGCTTAGATTACATACTCACAATGGCTGACATTACAACTTCTGAGCGAAGGAATCGAATAGGCTACTAGGTACACTAGGTACTAATAAATTCTGTGAAGGACATTTGTTGCCTCTTCTAAAATTCAAACAAGAAACATACATATATATAAAATTAAAATTGTCATAACATAAAATGTCATACTAAACGCCATTTTTCTGAAGTGAAAAAAAAGATATTTCATTAAAATCGCCCCCTGATCTTATTCATCTATTCAGACCGTAAAAGGAACGACTCCAAAATTGGGTTTCCCATATTTATTAAGGGAATGACATTTAATATTAATGAAATTTATTATCTAAATGACAATTTCATATTCAAAAGCATGTTAGCATATACGGGTTCACAACATTCGAAAAGCATTACGTACCCATTCTAAAGGCCCGACGTAGTAGTATTTTTAGAAAATAACTGAGTATTTGTCGAAATAAATTATTTTATCGTTCCCCCAACCTATTGTACCAGGAGTTTGAAAAGTTTAATTAATAATGAAAAAAACCTTTGTAAATGATAATTATGTGACAACTTGCGATTGATAGGAATACAAGTACCGATGATTTTTAACACATTCTGTGAGATAAACTGAAGCAGTAAAAGAAAGTACAGATACAATCAATTCCTTTAATTTTTTAAAAATTTCATTTCCCCCCTTTTTTTGAATAAAAATTCAAAAAAATAGGAATTGGAATTGCCGACCTGGATGGCCGAGGTAGCCAAAAGTGAGTACCGACTCAGTGCTTCGGTCCCAAGGGTCGCGGGTTCGAGCCAGTTCGCCTTGGGCATGGTTGTTTGTCCCTTGACTTTGTATGTGTTGTCGCGGAGGGCCTTGCGTTCTGCTGACCCCAGATCAGAGGAGCCCGCAAGTGTGTTGGTGTAATGTATGGTCGAATATGCGTCACATCGGGACGTCGAGGGTAACCGGCTGTTGGCTGGATAAAGGCCCTAGGGGAAAAAAAGGAATAGGAAGTAATTCTATCTTCAGAGTGTGCCCGTACTGCCCTGCTCCTTCCTAGCGTCCTCGCCGTGTTCAACCACTCCTACTCGCCCATGTTCGATACGATTGCGATAGAACAATAGAAAGCTATGGAATGGCGAAGTGCCCGCCATATTGGAAAATTTTAGAAAGGACAGCCGCCTTGTTTTTGTGGGAACGTGCAAGTAATTGTCAATACGATTGAAGTGCGTTTAGAAAATGTAACATTTGAAACCGCAACATGTTTTGCCAGTAGTGCAAAGTACTTCAACCACCAGGAGCGCTGTATTATCACACAGTTCCTCTGTTTATAATTTCAGATCGCTGATTGCGATCATAGTTCATATTAATTTATTATTTAACGTTCATGAGAAGAAGTATTTCTCGCCTTGCTAACATCATCATTGCTGTTGTTAAGGGGAAACAAGCAAATTTTATATTCTCGGCAAACTGTCAGTAGCAATTTTCAACTTCAATTACTCAAAGCATAAGGGAATAATCTCAAAAGAATTTAATAAATTAAAAAGAAAAAAGTTTCCAAAAATTGAACGTGATCTTATTCGAAGATCTGTTTTCGATGAATAGATTTCCTTATGAGAAAATAAGTAAATTTTAGTAGTTTTCGTGCAATAGTGCATGCAAAATTTGCGAGTTTAAAAAATTACAAAATCAAGATTTTCTCAAAAACGTGTCCTAATTTTTTCTTTAAATTTTTGGTAGGGTTAGTGTCAAACGAACCCCATACCAAGACATAACCGCTATTTTGCTTATTCTTTTTTTTTTAAGTATGAAATTTTTTTGACTTGTCTCTCACGTCTGTAATATTTAAAGGCAATTTCTTTCCATTATTATATTTATGAGTACATGTGCTGTAAATAATGTCAAATAAAGTTTCTCGAAATCTCAACTTTTTTTCTGTACAAATGAGCTCAAAATTCCACATTTTCAGTATCGCGATAAATTGCAGCTGGTCAGAGAATGGAGCAAAATCTTAAAGCCAGACTACACCAAGGAAATTAGAAAACTATAGTACGAGAGAGTGTGTGCCATTCTGTTGCACCTCTAGTTATATGATTTTGTTTTTAACTTTTGTTTTCCATGCCAATTAAATATTATATAATAATTTACGTGTTTTTCACAATTTGTTGAATCATAAATATATTTTTCATGTTTCAGATATCAAGAGTATGGCATGGCGTCCTGTCAAAATTGTTTAATAGGATTTCTTTGGCTTTTGGTTTTGATTATTTTTTCATGGTGGATAGCTTCAATAGTTTTCTTTTTCTTCCTCATAGGAAGTATCTTATCACCATGTTTACCATTTCTTCAACCTTGTGTAGATTTTTTACTGGCTTGCATTATGTTTCCTAACACGTGTTCACAAAAAGTGAAAGACAACTGTTGTGGATAGGAAAATGCGTAAATGTTAAGTTAAATGTAATTAGTGCTGTTGAAATATTATAAAAACTTAAAAGAATATTATTCTTTTCTTTCCTCCTCCTAACAAATTTAATTTTCATTCAAGACGAAGGTTGCGACATTATTTCGTTGTATAGCAAAATTGTAACAAGCAACAATCAATCGTACGGGGAGTTTAAAGGCGTCTTCGATTTTATTTGCCCGAGAATTTATCATAATTAGGGGGCGTATTTTGATGACCTAAAATATGACCAAAAATCACCAATAAAATGTTTTTAAAATGCCCTAAAAGCAAAGAAAAGTTACGTAAAAAACTGTGATCAAAATCAACTGAAATTGTTGGATACGTTACTGACGTAATCGAGGTTTCCATTCGTTTAAATAAACTCAGCTTTCAAACTTTCGTTTTGGACTGTTTCTTACCTGAAATTCTCTGTCTTTAGTTATCCGGAAATCCGTTGAACAGCCAATTGCGCTCATGGGCGTCATAGGATGCTTAGATTACATCCTCACAATGGCTGACATTACAACTTCTGAGCGAAGGAATCGAATAGGCTACTAGGTACACTAGGTACTAATGAATTCTGTGAAGGACATTTGTTGCCTCTTCTAAATATTATTTGAAGCAAGAACCATGAACATGATATTAAAATCGATTAAGGAATAAATTTAAAAGAATTTAAAAATTTAAAAAAGTTTCGAACATTGAAGGTGATCTTATTTGAAGATCTGTTTTTTATGAATAGATTTCATTATAAGAAAAAAATTCAACTTATTATTGTATTTGTCGGATGCGCCGACAACTTTTGAATTTTGGCAATTTTCAAAAATTCATGGAATCTAACGAAAATCTTTCTGTATGGGTCATTTGTTCCATTTGATGGGAAAATTGAAGAAAAAATTTGAAGCCATTTTTGAGAAAAGTTTTAAAATGTTCAGGTTTTTTGTTAAGAACCGCCGAAAATCAATTTACCGTTTAAAATTCAAGATGCCACAACATCGGATTGATCGGGAATATCAATTTTGACGAAAATTCTTCTTGCAGTTTAAACACCAGTATTATTCACAGACGGAATGACGGGTTACCGTCAATCGATTTTCGCTATCAAGGACCCGTCAAAAGTGAATTCTGTCTACACAATTTTCTATATGCTACATTAAATAGCATACACTTCCCACTTAAAGTCGTGGTAACTAGGTATATTCTAGGCATTGTCGGATCCCCTGGGTTCCCTACGGGTTCCTCACGGGACCAAGAAGTTCATTTACTGCCAGCAATGCTACATTGCTCCATCATAATTAACAAATTATGTGCAGAGCTTAATAGAGCTTCTGAGAGCAATTAACGAGATACTAAATCGCCTCGAGACATGATCTCCAACGTCTTGAGGGCACTGACTGTTGATCGTGGCATAGCCCCAGAGGATCCAACCACCACAGGCAGGATTCTGGCGTTGGGCACTCCATGAAGTTGGGCTGCTAGGGGAATGACTGGTTGGTACTTTACCACTTTTTCCTCTCCTACTTTTAGAAAGTTAGACCCACCCTTGTGGCGGACAGTCACATCGACCACGTGGACCCCCTCCCGCCTTTTTATTACCAGGTCAGATTTGAGTCTAACCCCTTCGGCAACGGAGAAAGTGGCTTCCGTGGTCATCACAGTGTCTGATTTCCGGAGCATCTTCCCCTCCATAAAGTTCTTTATTTCGTCATGACGCTTTATTCTAGCTGGTTTCGAAAAGATTCGTTGCGGGGCGTGAGCGGACGTCGCTCGCACCCGGGCAGGGCGAGGTCTTCTTCCGTTTCAGGAGGCCCCACCTTAGTCGCGGGCAAATTGCCCCTTGCCGGGCCCGTGCGTGTAAAGAAAGGGGTGTGCGAGGCAGGACGTGCGTTTTGGCCCCGTTTAGGTAGCGGTATATGTCACCTGTGCCGACCCACACTCGCTGGCCGTGTGTAGCCTCTCCTTAAAGTGTTCCAATTTCTTTGGTGTGAACTGCCTTTACGGTATTTCCCCATTCTCTTGCCAGCTCTCGTCTATCGCCGGTCAAATTATATTTTATTGAAATTTTCACACCTTTTCGGTTTCCTAAAAATACAACAGAAAATTTGCTTTAAGAATATTAAAGAAGAGTAAAACCTCATCCTAAATGGCAATTTTCATCGAAAAATTAGAGCCATTTTAAAGAAAACGGCGTTTATGCAATACTGTAAATGCGAAATTTGAAGCTGTTTTTCAGAGGAATCTAATGAGATTTCGGAAAACTTAATTTGAAGTCATTTGAAGCATTTCCTCTCACAAATATAATAATGTATACAAATCTATATAAACGTGCATATTAACGGCGTAAGAGATATTTGAAAAAATCACATTTGTGTAATTTTTGAAAAGCAAAAGAATACCCAAGAATAACTTTACGTCATATTAAACAGTGCAATTAGCACTCTCCATTGGAAAAGTTTTAAGAAAAAAATTTGGGGGTATTTTTGAGAAAATGACGTTTGATCGTTCCTGAAAATGCGGAATTTTGAGCCCAGGTCGCCCATCGCACGCTCCCGTGCATAAAAAAAAGCGATTTTCCTAAGGATGAGCCAAAGTAACAGAAAGTTCTGGCAACATAACTGAAGGCTCTGTGGTCGGCGTGCCCTTGAGCTCATTAGACTCCCTTCCCGCATTCCTTCGTTTGCAGTTGGCTAACTTGTAAATGGCTTCGACACTTCCTTTTGTGATGTCTTCGTCCGACAAAAATATAGTGCGCCGCGAGAAATAATTGGTATTAGGAAGTGCAGTGTAATGTGCTCTTCTGTAAAAATTCTTTTTTCTTTATGTATTACATTGAATTTACTTTTTGTATGATAAATATTATGTTTATTTTAAAACCGAGACTTGAATGCGAGATGCGTGTTTCCAGCACCATTTTTCTTTCTATTTATATTCGTGACAGTTTTCTTTTACTGATTGTGAGAGCATGTTAAGAGACTTTCTACATATGTAATTAAATTTAAATATTTCCCGGACTCACGTACGTGCATATATACCTCAGCGAAACTCTTAGACTTCTGCATAGGGATGTTTTCACAGGAGCCGTTAGCACTTTAGGAAGGGGCGTGACTCAACAGCTGTCGGGGCGGAGGGATACTTCTCTGAAATACATGTGATGTTCACTTGTTTTCGCGAACTGTCACTTTGGCTCATCCTTAGGAAAATCGTCCTATACCACCAGGTTGTGACTGGTCATATGTGCTGTCTGCTTCCGTTGTCGCTTTCAGCAGTCCACCATCTCCCTCGTCCAGGGTGGCGTGTAAGAAAGCTGTGGAAGTGCCGACGGAAAGGACAGGAACAGTCGGGCCCTCGCAAGGTCGTACGCACCAAGCATACGTTTTGTGTACCGGCCCATGCGGAGCGGAAACGCCGTACAGACTGGCTCAGGGCGTCAGGCTTTGGTGGCCGCTGGCCGTGCAGGTGTGATGCGGCTACCGTTTTCTAGGATGTGGACCTGCTCCTGCAGCACGGTCCAGGTTTCCACTAGGCTATATCCAACGGGCCGTCCTAATTGATTGATTGATTTTTTCGTGTTTCCGGGTGCGTCAACTGCGGTGGTCATTAGTCCCGTTAGTGTAGTGCATGCTTTTTTCGCGGGAGCTGGCGGTGATCTTCCCCCGGTGGATGGCGAGATCTGGCGCCGACCTACCGTCGACAAGTGGGGTTTCCCCCTAATCAGGACTCTCCCACTAGCGGGGCACCGCCCAAGCCGGGACAAGCTCCAAGCTTCCGACTGATCTTCCGGAATATGTGGTAGTGTATGCATGTTATTGTAAGTGTGTGTGTAAGGGGAGAGGAGAGGACAAGGAAGAGAAAGGAAAGATCGCGCGCGATCCGTGGCCCGTTCGGTAGGGTACTGCTCCGGCATTCACCTGGTGTTGATCGGAGAAACCACTGAATACTACCGATCAGAGCAGCCGACCGCTAGAATTCCCCTCCAGACAGCGACTGTACTCGACCTAGCTGAAAAGCCAGTGTCGAAAATCCTGCCGCCGTGGCGAGTGGGAGCCTCGGACCTCCCGGTCAGAGGTGCTGCAGTGACATCAGTTGATGCATTGAGCTACCGCTCCCGGTCGGGCCACTATTTAGGGAATAGGTAGCGGGCGCTCTCGCCGGCTAGCATGGCAGGGAAACTGTAACTCTTGCATCTGCCGACGTTTTACGCAGAGGGTATGGCATTTGGTAGGCTTAAGGCGGAGGCCCAGGTCTGTAAGACGTTCGCGGGCGCCTCGAGCAGCAGCTGCAGGTCCACTGGGTCGTGGAAAGGAGCGATAGGCCAAAACAGGCGGGAAGGCCCGGGAGGGGCGGTCGCTTCGACTGCGCGAAGGACGAGGTCAATCGGAATGTTGTCCACTAAAAGGGTCCCCCTGGCGAATGCCGCACTGGATAGGGATAGGGGTTATCCCAGCGTTGGCTACTCTCCACACTTCTTTTATTTGCTACCGGGAGCGGTAGCTCAGTGCATCAACTGATGTCACTGCAGCGCCTCTGTCCGGGAGGTCCTAGGTTCCCACTCCCCACGGCGGCAGGAGTTTTGACACTAGCTTTTCAGCTAGGTCGAATTGAGAATTCTAACCGCCGGCTGCTCTGATCGGTAGTTTTCCGTGGTTTCTCCAATCAATACCAGGCGAATACCGGAGCAGTAGCTTACCAAACGGGCCACGGACCGCGCGCGATCTGTCCTTCCTCTTCCTTGTCCTATCCTCTCCCCTTACACACACACACACTAACATGCACTACACTACCACATATTTCGGGAGATCGGTCGGGAGCTTAGAGCTTGACCCGGCTGGGGCAGTGCCCTGGTGGTGGGAGAGTCCTGGTTAAGGGTAAACCCCACTAGCCGACTGTAGGTGGGCCCCGGATCTCGCCATCCTCTGGGGGAAGATCACCGCCAGCTCCCGCGAAAAAAGTATGCACTACACTAACGGGACTAATGACCAAAGCAGTTGACGCGCCCGGAAACACGAAAAAATCAATCAATCAATTTTATTTGCTACTGGGTGGATAAATGTGGATTCAGAAAAGTAACTCGCAGACGTGCTGACTAAGCAAGTCTGATTTGGTATTCAATTCTAATTTGGTATTCGATTAGAAAAGTTATCCAATAACATGGGACTCGCGTTATTAAAGTTATTAAATACGGGAGAGTGTTGATGTTGTATTCTCTGTTTCATTCTCTTTTTTTAATTTAATAACTTTTCTCAGTCTTGTTGTAAACTCTTTGCCTATGTTTTTTTGTACTAGAGTGGTGGTATCCATGTTTGGTTTGTATTGTATTAAAATGTTATGAGTATCCTATGTAAAAATGTAAGCGTTCTATAACTGCTGAATAAACGTGTTTAATTCAAAGAATCACGTTATTTATTCAAAATATTCAAGTGCTTTGCCCTATAAAATAGATTTTATTGCATCGGAGCGAATATTTTATTAATAATTCTTCCCCAAAAGGCTGATTTCTTTCTGTATTCAGAATTCCACTTGTAAATGGCTTAGGGCAGGGATCCCAGAATTAAGATAGCGTGCACAAAATACACAGCTCTGTAGCAAGTCACACGCAGTTTCTGTTTTTGACGTAACATAAATACAAAAATTAAATAAATAAAAACAATTTCTCCCGAGCCACGATCACGTTCAGCGATATTTTGCCTCCCTGCTTCGATATTTCATTTGTCATTAGCCTCTATTGTAATATTACAGATTCAAACAAATTGTTTCTGTGATGTTGTTAACTCCGAATAAAATATGTATATTAAAGTCATTACCAAAGTTTTGAGATAAAAAATACGAAATTTGAATAAATAAATAAATATATATGAAAATTATAGTATTGCCTCTCCCACGGGGAAATTTGGGCTTCTCTCAAAGAAACATCAAGGCTACGGGCCTATATTGTACTGTCAAACAAGAGCACGGCAAATTTTTTCGGAGTATTTTCTTTTCTTCGTTTCTTATCCATTATTGCTCCATTATTCTCCACCCTTCGAATAATTTGCAGCTTGGATTTCGGTAGACAATAATACTGATTTATTAATCTCAAAGTACTTAATGCATGATTGAGTGAGAATGTTTATCTACGGTTAATGTCGTTTATTTGGAAGAAGGGGGAAGGGATTCCTCCCGTAAAAGTATTCCTCCCGCTGAAGTCCATCTTTCCCCTTCAATCAGCCTTGGTTTGATTGAGACGAAAATTTTAAGAAACGTGGCAAAATTGTCATTGGTTATTCAGTGTATAAGGTTCAGCATCAAGTTGCTCACAAACTAACGATTAATCTATTGGTAATATAATTTTGCGTTTAATTATTTTTAACATTACGGTGTACACGTGCGCTTTCCGTGCGCTCGGAGAAATGAAGTCGGCCACTCATAACAAACAGACGTCCATGACGCAGAAATTCAGAAAACTCTGTGATGCCATTTCAGTGCGGAAGAATGTGTTTCTGCGGACGCAACAACATCGTGGAGCTGGCACATGGTTAGTGTATTTTCTGTCAGATTGTTTATTAGTTGATAGTTTTACATTCTCAAAAGGAAAAACGGGTAGTTTAACACAGTGTGGTAACCTATATGTTTGGTTATATTTATTTATATGATTCAATCTTATACAAATTGTAATATAGAATAATATGTTGGAGAAGATTGCCCCTTTTTTATAGCAATGAATCTAATGGCACAATAGAATATTGAATGTAGTTCACAAGTTGAAGAATCAGTTTAGAAAAGATTACTAGACTTCACTCTTGGAATAACATAAACAGAGACTGCTTCAGAACGTTTAAGTAGTTTTTTGGTAGACGTCAATTGCAATGAGGCCATGATTAAAACAATTTTCAATTCATGTCAAGATTACCTATACATTTCTAGAAGAAATAATGTATACATGATTTAATAATAATTTATAAATAATATAATAAAATATTTCAAACCTTTGTGCCATTGGTTGCAGGTCAAGAAAACGATTTCAAATTAATTCTCAAAAATTGCTCTATAATTCATAATACATCATTTTGACTAGAAACTATTTATATTCCTACAAAAGAAAAAAATACCCCCACTTATTATCCAGGTTTACCAATTATTTATCTCTAAATCATATCCACGAAATTTTCATTGTCACTAAACTAAGTTGTGCCAGGAATCTTAAAAAAGATCCTAATATGCATTATATAAGTTGTTATAGTTAATAATGTAATTGTGGTATGGAACGCCTTTGGAAAGTTGATCAATGAGCATTTATTTATGTTTTTTTTTTATTTTTGTTTAATTAACATTCGTGCATATGATTCATATCTCTCTAGGTTGATGTTTGCTTTTCTTCTTTTAATTTTTTTTCTTTTCTTTTATTTTTGTATTTTTTATTTGCCTTGGGAAAATTTTTTTTCTTGCACATTTCTCATTCTTTGGTGGTGATTATTCCAATTAGTTCTTAATTTTGTCACATATTCTCCTATTCTCTATCTTACTAACAGGATCTATTATTGTTATGTAATGTTAGTGCCATCTGTTAATTATGATTTTTTTTACAATAATTCTCAGTAATTATGTTCTATTGGTACAAAAGAAAAGTGAATGAAGATCAAATTATAAACTAGATCCAGAAAATTTACTCCATATTTTAATATGTTAAGAAATATTGAAACATGAATTACATTTGTGATTCAGTCAACTTGTATAGATAGATTCACATTATTACAAACATGATTTTGCAAAAGTCATTACATACTTATCCTTAAGTTACTTGAGAAATTCTCTTGGGTGTAATTCTTGAAAAATTATATCAAAAAATTGGAAACATTCTATAAGAAGTCACTAAAAATCTCTTTCATTCTCTGTCTGTCTGTCTGTCTGTCTGTCTATCTCTATCTCTCTCTCTCTCTCTCTCTCTCTCTCTCTCTCTCAGCAATTTTTTTGCAACTTAATCAAAATATTTGTTAGTTGATGTGCAATTGGAAATACGAAAACCATTGGGCGTTTCTTGAATTTCGAACTTTTACCGCTCAAGATTAAAGGGGAAAAATATGTTTTTATCTGAAAGTCCGTGCTCTAGGAATGACGTGTCTGCAACAACCTAGTTCGTGCGGCACCAGCCGCCACTGCTGTCAGGCCATCTTCTTATCGAGGTTTCTTCACTCCGCCGAGAGATTTAATAACCTACGCAGAATTCGGACCCTCTTAATGAAATCCAGCCCGCTCGGGCTTAATGGAAACAATGCTGTAAGGTGTGATACTATCAATTTGCGGCATTTCAATAAGTTGAGTTAAATTACAATGTTAAAGTGAATATTTATTATTTTCCAGACGCGTCAACTATTTTGATCGTTTGTCCCGTTAGTGTAGTGCGTGTTGTGTATCGAGAGGTGACGGCGTTCCTCCCCTGCTGGATCTTTGAGATCCGGCGCTGACCTACCCGCCGGCTAGCGGAACCGGCTAAGGTGGCTAAGGGTAACAATTGATGACTATACAGTACCCCTGACCGGGAGGTCCTAGGGTTCGAGCCCTGGCAGTGGCAGGATATTCGACTCTAGTTACATAGCTGGGTCGAGTTTAGCCGATGTCTGGAAGTGGTCTAGCGGCCAGCTGCTCTGATAGGTAGTTTTCATGGTTTCTCCGATCAAAACCAGACGAATTCCGGAGCGGTACCGTAACAAACAGACGACGGTCCGCGCGCGATCTTTTCTTCCATTTCCTTGTCCTATCCTCACCCCTTACATGCACTCACACTTGCATGGTCTACAGTACCACACATGCCGGGAGGACCAATCGGGCATTGCCCCGCTGGTGGGACGGGAAAATGGTTGGCCCTAGTTGGGGAAAAATCTCGCAAGCCGAGTAGATCAGATCGTCTCCGGATCTCGCCATCCAGCCGGGGATTATTACGCAGGTTTACAACGAACTAGCAAGGAATGTTTATCTTTGTCATGTCGAAACACTACCTCATTATTTTTCTACTTAAAGTTAGGGTCAAAACAAGGGTGGGTGCAAGATTTTAGCTGCCAAATTTCCCTGGAAGCATTTAAAAAAATAATAAACTTACGTGTTTTTGGCCATGATTTTCCTCTCCACACAAGCCAATGTACATCCCTGGAACACGATACGTCTCAAGGTCGGCCACGCGGCAGTGCCTCACCCCAGCCACCACGTGAATCGCTCCGATGGCAGGAAACGAGTGCTTTCGTCGCCTCAGCCCGAAAGTTTGCTGATGCTTGCAGAGTGTCTTGCGAATGAGCACGACAATACTGTCCCATCACATTCATTTGAAAATTAAAATTTCATTCATTGTATGTTTTACAAAAATGTGACTGAAAAATGCAGTGATTTAACTCATATTTTTCTTGACCACGCATATATAATAAATGAAGATGATTCACATAAATCAATTGCACATAATGGTTGTGATATGGCAGCAGTATCGTGCAGGTGTCACAAACGATGAAGCAGGCAATTTTTTATCTTCATACACTTGCAAGGCGAGGTGCAAAACGTTCACAGGGTTCCACATAGCACTAAAGTTTGTACACTCTCACTGCGACCGCTCCAAAGAAAAGTCTCCCAATCACTTCTGCATTTGGGTATTTCGCTCTATACTGGTGATCGCATTTCAGTCGTCCACAAAGAGGGGGGACCCGGGGGAGTCGGGGGAGGGGGAGCCGAGCCGAGGCGAGGCGCGGTGGCCGTTGTTTCACACGGCGCTGACGCATCCGTCTTAAGGATTGCCCAGTATTTTGACAAGGTGTACCAAACAAAAAATCAACAGTTTTCATATTTTTAAAAAATGCTTCAAGCAAATTTGGCAGCTAAAAATTTATGAACAGCTTCAAATAATATTTACTTCAAGTGAGAAAAAAGTCAGGTGCGCTTTCCACATGACAAAGATTACCATTCCTTGTAAGTAAGAAAGTATTCGATTGAATCACTTCGGTGTAAGGGTCATTCCACATCAAATCAATAAGGGTCCCAACCCCGAAAGTTTCAGATTTTTTTCAAACTTTATGTTCCTGAAGTACCTCTTAAAATATATAAAAATGACCGCTAATAAAGGTCGTAGCAAATATAGTTGCACTTTTATAATGATCTGAAGTTCGGAAGAATCGCGAAATAGCTGCGCACATTACTAAACAAAAACTTTATTATCTCAGTCGTTTTCGAAGCTAAAAAATTTGTTCATATATCATTTAAAGCTTACGATGAGGCTTTTTGACGCATTTTGAAGAAGCAAAAATTATTTTAGAAGGTTTCAAAATTAACGAATACATATTTTAAAATCAATTTAAAGAAAATGCATATTTTGAAAATTAACAAAAAAATATATTTAAAGTTCTACTTATAAAAACTGTATAAAACGTTTAGATTTGGGATGACAATGGGATCAGGAGTTTCAAATTATTGGAACACGTCATGCGTCTCATGAACGTAATTGAAATCTTCAATCCCTGTTTGTTTCTACTTCCAATGATCAATTTGAAATTATATGAATGTGGTTGAACTGTCCTCCAGCATACATAATATAAGGTAGAATAAGGTATTTTTTACTCAAAAGACAGGTTTAAGAAAGAAACCATAATAGTTTCCGAAAAGGAAATTTAATTAAAAAGTTGGTTCTTACTGTTAACACATCTATTTCCGAAGCTCTCAAGATGTGGTGCTGTGATGAGCCTTCACTACTTGAGAATCTCTTTGCGAGCACGACACCTTTTTGCAGAGGGAGAAAACAATGAAATTACGTGTGCCTAATATGGACAGCGCTCTTGAAAATCTTTTAAGTCCCTAGCTTCGTGTTCATACTATTCTTCAATGGTGTAAGCAACATTTACATTTTTCACGTTTTTCTTTGCCCAAGAAAATAGTTCTCTGGGAGTAGTGATCTGATTTGTACTAGGCTTCTGCAAGCTTGCACGAGTAGCAAGTCTTTTAAGAGTCCCGCCTAATTCATCACAAGCATTTTCCCACGACATGATGCGAAAAGGTGCCATTCCGCATTTATTTCAAAGTCCTCGTGATGAAATGTAAGATTTGCGAAAATTTTCTTGTTTTTATATTGAGCAGAAGATCCGTCACAAAAATACACAATTCTATGGAGGAAATTTCCAATTCTTTGTTTCAAACAGTGAATCAGGTGTCGCTGGAAAAGATGCACAGAAACTGTGTCGTAGCCGTTCGAAACAATAAGTTGCCACTCAACAATTCATGTGAACAAGGTCATCTGAAGGAGACACAACACGATGCAACGCCTGCGCATTATTCCCATGAAATCCTTGCACTTCATCTTGGATAATAAAGGAAAGGTTTTCAGAAAAATCGCACAAAGCTATGCATTCTTCAGGTTGAAGCGATATTTTACGATCTCGTAAGTATTTATTTTGCTGAGAAGAGGGGAACGAATGAGTCAACTATTCACTAAGTTTTTCCATTAAACAATCAATAAAATCTGCTTTGGATTCACAATTGCCTCTAAATTTGATCTGTCAGTTCTCGTCTACTGTTTGGACGAAATTGTTTCGATGAAGATTTCTTCCATTGTTTCTTCCAAAATATTTTTAATCGTCGAAATCTCGGGGCGTTCTGAGCACTCGCCAAAAAAGCAAAAAAATTGGGGTGGATTGGGTATTATGTTCGTCAGCATGTTTTTTTTGTAAGAAGACACATTTAAGTCAGTGTATTGTAAAAACGTTGGTAACTTCAGAGCATCAAGCATAAGCTTTACGTTCTGGTAAATAACACAAACAGTGTAGTTCCACTTACACCAGCTAAAATGTTTTTGGGCCGAAGAGATGCACACGTTGCCAATTTTCAGTTCAGGATATGAAGATTTGAAATCTGTGTATACTTCGTTAAAATTTGTAAGAATGAGTGTCTCTGTTCTTGATGTTTTCTTCCTAATATTCTCAACGTAATATAAGCTTTTTTTGCTGGGCATTGTTCTATTAACAGTATCTGAACAATAATATCCCCTTACTTTTTTGACAGTCTCTTCGGATAAATTCTTGCTGGTTTGGGGTTCGGAGAAGACAATCTTCCCTTCTCGTTAACGAGCTTTTTGGCTTTCCGTACTATGTATTCAGAGGTAGGAAATTCACTTTTAATTTTATGAATGCTCCAGCTATGGAGAAGTGTCTAAATAGTAATTTTTTCACTTCTGTTACAAGATAGAAATTTCTCTTTAAATTGATTAAATATTTCGTCACCCAAACTCGTCGATGGTCCAGGCTGCGGGTCATTAGAAAAATGAAAAATTTTCTTCTTTAAAACCTTTTCAATTTTATTAAATTTCTCCTCTTTATAATGACTTTCTTTAAATCTTTTTAGTCTATAAGTGTTTCACCTATATTACAAGACTACTGTTTAAAACTTCCATGGGTGTACCTTCATCAACGAAAGCTTCTTCATTACCTGCATCTTCTGGTGAATCTGGAGAACCTTCTGATGCAACACACGAATCAATCTTCCCGTTCATTTCTTTCCTGCATTCATCGCATATTTTTTGTTGAGATGACTAATTCTGATATACACTCACCATCCAAGAAAGAACACTTCGAAAGTGTTTTAATGTGAAGAGTGCTCAACTTTATTGAATGGATTACAACACACCGAATATTTAAACCGATCTTTCATGTTGCACAGTCGCACACCCTGAAAACCTATAGACACGGTTCTCGAAAGACAACTGAGCCCAAGCTGAACATTGGAAGGTTCCAGTAATTGCCAACGCCGTGTTTTTGCCCCAGAGTGATTAAAAGCGTATTTGGTATGTGGGTAAGGGTATGCTTAAATCAGAAACGTCCAAGAGATATGTCCAGAATGACATCACAACATTTGACAGGAGAGCGTGTATGTTCACGCTACAACTGCCAGATCACAGGAGAGTTAGTCAGTCGGCACTTTTTTGAATCCGCGCGTTTCGCAGCTTTGACAAATTTCATATTTTGTTTTGATCATCTGTTGAATAAAATCGTTTTACCATATGAACAATGGCCTACAATTTTCAGTTTCCTGACTATGCTTCCATAGAATGCAAAGAATGCTGAAGGAATAAAAAAAAAAAAAAACGTTTCGTGAGAAGCGCCTATTTTTCGGCATTTAAAATTTAAGAACTAGAAATTTGTAATCGAAAAGTTATTTAATCCTAAAATTAAACGTAATTCAAAGATGATTTTTAATACGAAATATTCATAGTAATGCTTAATCCCGCATTTTATAATATGGAGCTACATTTCACCATTTTATTAATGTATCTTATTAGCTCAGCTTAACAAGATTATTGTTCGCTCAATTATTATTAAATTACTTCTCAAAAATTCAGAAAAAGGAAAATCGTTTATGATATAAATTTGAAAATCCTCGAAATGAAATGTTTTAAACAAATGTCCCAACATTGGGGGACCCTTGTCCCCTATTAATCCCGCCTCTGCATACAGTAATTTGATTGTATGCAATTGACATGAAAATAATCACGAAAATTCCGGCTACTCACTCGTGAGTTGCCTTTCGTCGTAATTGCGAAATTTTTACGTATACCTTACATCATACATGCATTTAAAGTCAAGTAATCACAATGATCTACTGTTTATTTTAATAAAGATAACGTTATTTGAATATGTTGCAGACGTCAAAATGACTAGTGTTAAGTTAAATTATTACCGCCTCAAACGAAGCTCAGGAAAAGAAAATTTAAGATTGTATGTTCTTTAGACCACGGTAAAGTACCCCCTAAAAATACATTAAATGAAAGTAAAATCTCTGTTCTTCAAGACGATAAGAAACAAATTGGCCCTTACGGACTTAATTTTTTAATGAAAGAAGTTTAAATTAGTACCGGCTCTTATGGAAAAACATGCGCGGGCATTGTTTTCTTTAAGTTAGGTATTGAAGTTAATTACGGTTAATGTACCTTTTTCTTTTATTCAATATGCAGTAAAAAATTTAAAGGATCAGATGGTATTAAATGGCATATCATGCTATTGTGAGCACTCGTTCTGTTAGGGCACGAGAGAAACCCGCGACAAAAAATATGGATTATCAAATAGGTTTCGAATCATTTGTGGGAGGTTTATTTGGAAACACCAGATCGACTAAATAAAACAGCTATATCTTATCCCCGCCACCATCTCGACGTTCGACAACAATTAGCTTACCAAAATAAGTTCTATGTGCCGTTCTTTGGTAGTTTCTATTAAGCTTCGCGGATTGCTTAAAAAGAAAGACATCAATACATTAAGAATACAAATACAATAAAAAGTAAAAAAAGAGAGAAAGTAAAATAGAATTAATATAGGCATTTCCTGTAGAGAATTTTAATTAAAATTAAATTATTTTTTATATCAATCGTTCAATTTTTCTCGTGGCCCGTAGTTGGTGTGAAACCTGTATATATTTCATTAATTTCAAGCAGAAATTACCCAAAAACTACCCTTTTTTCAAAAAAGTATACGTGACCTTTTTTAACGAGCTAATTTCATATATCAGTCTGACAGAATTTTTTGTTTGCAATTAAAAAAAAAGAAACTAGCAATATCTGAAAATGAGACTAGCGCCAAATTTCTTACCATCCCTTATTAGATGTGTGGAGAAAATGTAAAGAATATATTGGAGCTAAGTTTTGAATAAACAATGCCTAAATTTCAAACGCAAACTACGCAAAAACTACTCGGTTTTTCACTATCCAATCGGTCTTTTGCACAATCCAACAACAAAATTTAAATCAAAAAATTTGGAGCCATTATTTTGAAAATGTCTGAGGGGCTTCATGTAAAGTACTCCCAAAATTAAAATATCGGTTTCAAATTCCAGGATCCGCGACAACAGCCAGAACGATTAGTAAATATCAATTTTGGAGAAAATCGGCTGAACAGTGAACTGTTTATGTGCTAGCGTTGTGCACGGACGGACGGACGGACGGATTTTGGAGGAAATCGGCCGAACAGTGAACTGTTTATGTGCTAGCGTTGTGCACGGACGGACACGGACGGACGGACGGACGGACGGACGGACGGACGGACGGATTTTGGAGAAAATCGGCCGAACAGTGAACTGTTTATGTGCTAGCGTTGTGCACGGACGGACGGACGTTTTACGGTCAATCGAATTTTTGGTATGATGGACGCACAAAGCATGGATTCTGGCGACACCTGGTGTTAGAGGAATTTTTTTCTATATTTAGCTACTGGATTAAATGCATTTTTTCGGTCTAGGGCCCGACAACAAGAGTTGAGTCGAAAATTCGCTGTTTTCCGGCGCACGATTATAATACTTCGCCTTTTACGTTAGTAAGTGCGAGATATTAAAAACAACACTTTTGCTGTATCAGAAGGCCCCAAAACGTGTATTTCCGTTGAAATCTTGAAATCGATTTTCCAAAGCCATATATAACTTTCTCTCAGACTCGGATTTTAACCATTAGTTCGCGCCATCCAGTATCCGACCGGAACTTTCGTGAAGATAGCTCTAGAGGACACGAATTCTGGACATGTCCATTCCCTGTAAGTGGCTCTGAGCGACAGCAACGCTTCCAACGGTTGTGAGTATATCCATAAGTATTGTCATCTTTTGCTACATCAGCGCTAGTATTGCTGCCTTAATCAGAGAGTTTAACGGCTTTGATACTGGATAGCTCTCGCAACACACGGAAAATCAAGGTTACAATATATAATAACCCCTTCGCAGAAAACAGAAACTTGAGCAATGAGCAGAGCGTGGGCACACAATTATTTGAAAAGTCCGTGTTATTCTGTCAGGTAACTAGACTCCAGGCCGTGTATCAGGCCGCACTAAATTCACAATATGGCGCTTGAAGATTTCCTGTCGGAATAGCCAACTTATGAAACTATAACTCTGATTAAGTTTCTCGCTTTTGTTTTGTTTGTTGTCTCATTCACAATCCTCGCGCGGTCTCGAGTCTTGTCCACTGTTCAATAATACATGTTTCGTTTTTCGGTAGAATTAAATAGAGATGTTCATCTATAAACGAATATTAACTCTGTGAATAATTATTAAGTTAATTAAGAATTATCATTATCAACTATTGCAAGCTTAAGAAGTGTTAAAAAGTGTCAAGTGCAAATGAAAAATACAACTTCAAAAGTTATCTGCGTCAACAGTTCCTTCACGTTTTGAACTGGTAGTAATGAGTTTTATTGAACGCAAATAAATACCACAATTATTGAAGTTAATTAACGTGATATACATGGTAGTTTTTAAGTGATCTAATGAAATGTTCCTAATAGTCCAGGTATGTCAATATCAATGCAAATACATCCATTTAATTTATCTGTTCAATTATTCATTAGCTTTTAAAGTAAGTTCAAAAAAATAATGAAAATCATCATTAGTGAACTACTATAACTATTTCAATTAAGTTTATTATTATTACTAAAGAAAACAATTGGAAAATAAGAAATAAAACTCAAAAACTCCTAGTACTACTAAATAAATAAATTGAACGATAAAACGCAAAGAACGAAGAGCACCAAAATGCAAAATGCAAATCTTTAGCAACACTCGTAAACTAACACAATTTCACTTGGATGGCTTTGAATGTTGGCGGTATCTACGGAAGTAGTCATTGTTTCATTGCAAACTTAAATTTTAAAAAATGTCCCTACCGCTTGAAGGTAATATTTTCAGGGTATTTGTGCGGCGGTTGGCAACAACTTTAGCCAACATAAAACGAATCGAAACTACCCTAAATCAGTATAAATGTTGTTCTCGCCGACAGTGACATTTTTCAAAAGTTGTCCCGTTAGTTCGCTTTTTAGCTGGCCAGCCTATACCATTTTTTAATGTTACTAGGTAGGGAATTCAAAAATATATCAAATGATTCTATTGCGTTTGCTTCATTACAATTTTGATACAACTATTATATTAATATTTAAAATGATTACGATCTTCCTGGATAATCAAGAATGTAACAGTGTTTGTATTGGCGTCAAACTAACCAGTAGAAAATAAGCAAAGAAAATAATCTGCAGTGGCACCGTCAGATTCGGATTGACATAGGTGAGGAGTATCTTCAAGATAATTCCGATGGTGATGCTTTATCATCATTCCGTGCCACTGCAAGGTGCCTACCCTCATCACATTCTACTCCACATATATGGTACTATACTTCAAATGGAATTGAAACCGCAATCCCCGCGCAGTAGGTCAGAACCTTATCCACTACACTAGACTGCTGGCCAGCTAAAAAGCCGAACTAACAGGACAACTTTTGAAAAATGTCACTGTCGGATGAGAACATACATTTATACTCGATTTAGGGTAGTTTCGATTCGTTTATGTTGGCAAAGTCGTTGCCAACCGTCACACAAATACCTGAATATATTACCTTCAAGCGGTAGGACATTTTTAAAATTTAAATTTGCAATGAAACAATGACTACTTCGTAGATACCGCCAACATTCAAAGCCATCCAAGTGAAAGTGTTAGTTTACGAGTGTTGCTAAAGATTTGCATTTTGCGTTTTGGTGCTCTTCGTTCTTTTGCGTTTTATCGTTCAATTTATTTATTTAGTAGTACTAGGCGTTTTTGAGTTTTATTTATAATTTTCAATTGTTTCTTTAGTAATAATAAAGTTAATTGAAATAGTTACAGTAGTTCATTATTTGTTGTTGTGAAGTGTACCTTTAGTATTTCTGGTTTTAAATTAATTATATTATATTTATTATTATTATTTTTCTGAATTCATATTAATTATAACTGGAAAATAATGGTAAGCCTAACAACATCTGGGTCTATACTTAATACTGAACCTTTGAAGATAACACGTTTTCAAAGACTGTCTCTGGTAACAATGGATAAGTTATTGAAAACTTACTTACACTAATGATGATTTTCATTATTTTTTTGAACTTACTTTTAAAAACTAATGAATAATTGAACAGATAAATTAAATGGATGTATTTGCATTGATATTGACATAACTGGACTATTAGGAACATTTCATTAGATCACTTAAAAACTACCCTGTATATCACGTTAATTAACTTCAATAATTGTGGTATTTATTTGCGTTCAATAAAACTTATTACTACCACTTCAAAACGTGAAGGAACTGTTGTACACATCTCAAAAGCATTAATAACATAGAAGTATGACCGAGATAACTTTGAGGTTGTATTTTCATTTGCATGACACTTTTAACACTTCTCAAGCTCGCAACAGTTGATAATGATAATTCTTAATTAACTTAATAATTATTCACAGAGTTAATATTCGTTTATAGATGAACATCTCCTTTTAATTCTACCGAAAAACGAAACATGAATTATTGAACAGTGGACAAAACTCCAAACCGCCCGAGGATCGTGAATGAGACAACAAACAAAACAAAAGCGAGAGACGTGATCAGAGTTATAGTTTCATAAGTTGGCTATTCCGACAGAAATCTTTCAAGCTGCCATATTGCGAATTTAGTGTGGCCTGATACACGGCCTGGAGTCTACGCGGCCCAGCCCGGGAAAGCGACGGATATTTGGTTGTTGAAATCTCGTACGTAAATCTCGTAAATACGAATTTTCACGTAAAGTATGCATTGAAATCACTAAACGGGTAAGCACTATGTAGGTGCTGATCCTATTGCCAAGAGAATATGAGTAGGGAACGGATTTTCATGTAAATACATATTTTTGCAGGGACAAGATACAGACATTCACAAATATTTTTTAGACAACACACATTCTGAACGAATTGAAACCATTTTTATTTTACATATTTTGGTATAATTACATACTTTTACTTATTCTACCTATTGCTACGTATTTCGTTACATTTTAATATATTTATAAGCCGAAAATGAACATTTCATTTGCGCGTTCAAAATATGTTACTTGAAAACTTAACTTTGTTACTGAAATATTTGCAAAACCATGCAATGCGCTTGTACAAACGCCGGACCTTCGCTATTGTCAAACAAACTTACTCCTCCTCCCCCGCGCCTTCTGCTTCTTAAGGAAACCGCGTAGTCGGGATCAAAGAAGAGCGGATGAATGTGAAGCAGAAGGAACTTCAACCACGTGCTTACTCATATTTCAAAGACCCCATGCGTAACCCTGTAAAACAAATATTTTTCAGATCATTCTCTTATCGCTTTTCTGGAGTCGGGGGGGGGGGAGCTTATTCTCCCTCCCCCCCCTCTCTCTTAGTATCACAGGTTACACGGTACTATTCACTCGAGCGCCGGCTCCTCGTAAACAACATTGAATATAATACGAAAGTATTATACATTTCGGATGAAATAGCAAATAATTGCTTCTGTAAATTTAAAACTTTCTTTCAGTCTCTCTGAATACATGTTAAGATCCGATCGACAACGTAGTGTGCTCGGAAAACGCTTGAATAATGAAATTTTAAACATTATAACAATTTTATTTAACATATTTCATATTTTTCCCTACATAGTTGGGAAAAAATAAGTACATATGTATGTACAGACTTTGATTTTTTTTAATTACAATAAATTCCGTTCCCTAATAAGGGGGCTCATCTTCACCAGAGAGGCTTCTATACTGTAAGTTGGGAACGGATTTTCATGTAAATTCATACTTCAGAGAAACAAGTTAATGCATTCAATAATTTTTGTTTAGAGTTTACAGGACATTCTGAATGAATTAGCACATTTTTTTTACCTATTTTTACATAGGTTCTTCCATAAATTACGTAATGCTAAAGAGGGGGTTTGAGGCAGCGCACACTGGGCCAGGAAGCGCTGAAACCTGGCCAAAAACCTCTCTTCGAATTCCTGCATTTCCAAGGCAAGAAATGGATGGAAATTGAATAAATGGTTAATGGAATGCATATAAATATGTAATATCATCTGTTATGCACAGAAATAGATATTTATATTTTGCACAGATGTCACACTTTCTGCGATTTTTTTCTCTGCTATTTCATCTTCTCTGCTTGAAGTACTTTCACTTTCTTTTTTATAGACATGGAGAGTAAATACATCCTTATCAATAATTCATCTAAACCATTCATTTCCTTTGGAGTTGCTTTACAGATATAACATTTCTGCATTGAATTTGATGACAAAGTGCTTCATACCTTTCCTTCCACCATAATCAAAAGCATGTCGTGGAAACAATATTACACAGAAGGCCATCAATCGAAACACGAGTGAACCTAAGTTGTTTAATTTGATTTTACATGAGTCTTCGTCATTTTTAATTAGCTGAGCTGTTTCTATTTCTGAAGTGTTTCTGTCCATATTTCGGAAATGAAGTTTAATTGGTCTGCAGTAACGAATAAATAGACGTTGAAGATTTTTCGTTTCTTATGAAGTGACAAAGTTAAATCGATACAAAACAGGCAACAAACATGTCTGTATCAATGATATAGTTTCATGTTTGTACTCATTGTGTCCAGTGCAGCCATTAAAACCCCTCTTGCTTATCAATGTTGAGCTGGGCGCCGAACGAAATTTGGTGCGCGAAATTATTCGAAAAGCAGTGTGGTCGAGTAGATTGCTGATTGACTTGCGTTACACTTCTGTGAAATGAAGTGGTGCTGACATCGCTCCTTTGCATTCCCTGCGTCGGTATATGTCGGGGACTTTCCTTGAACCAATCTCGGGCAACCTGGAATTGGTGTTCACTGAGCTGCGGGTTGACCATTAAAGATAACGCTTCATCAGCAGTAGCAGACTGAATTCAACCTTGTTCTTTGACTATCACACGCACCTTACTGTCGGTTCCAGGGTTCGAATACTCAAAGGTTTTTTTCATCAGCTGAGCTGCGTGTTTTCCCCCTGCGGGACGCGGACGCATTTGGGTGGTGTCGATTAGCATAGGTGAAGAATGGAGCGTTTTTTTTTTTTTTATTTTCCTTGTTTTGCTCCTTACACTACTAGCTTCATATGAAGTCAAAGAGCGTCCCAGATTTGAAGAATCTTCGGAATCTTGTGGTGTAGGAATTTCAGATGGCTATATAAATCTTTCTTTCAACCATACAAAATTTTCTTTAAACAACTTATCACATTTTCTGTTGCATTTGTCCCAACCGGCAAACACTTTATGACAAACTGTACAACATTCATACCTAATTTTTTTTCAGCTTTATGTAGAAGTAGAAATGTTTGTTTTGTAATACAAATCGTCTTAGAAATCTTAAAAATGATATATACTCTTTTAACATACGCCAGGAAGTGACTAAAGCGAGGAAGACGCAAAACGCAGTACCTTGTGCAGAAACGCAGAAAAAATTCAAACGCGTGTATCTCACAAAACGCTGTAATGTGCTGTAATCTTTTAACACGATCGTTTTCCTCACACTTTCTTCTTATAATATTGTCCCAAACCGAAAGTAACAACTAAAAGCCTAGAAGAAAATTACGATATCTCTATTGCACGATACAAATGCGCAAATTTATATATAAAACAATAACTTAAAAATTTATTCACAAAAATGGGAATAGTCTTTATTAGAAAATAAGAAAACCTCCCTCTACAAACTGAGATATTGAGCAGATCTATATCTTGCAAAGTCGCTGAGTACTGATTTACCAATATGGGCATTCTGTATCGCATTCGTCACGACAGAAGTTAGAAACAAACTTAACCCTACTTTGCAGCTTAGTTCCGAAGGTTTAGAACGGTGCATTGAATTTATGTTTATGTAAGGGGGTAGACATTTGTCTCACGACAGGCGAAATCTGAGCGCCAGGGGTGTAATTTGAGTTTTTGGACTTTTGGCCAGCTTTGAGGGATTTCTTGCCCACGGTGCAGCGTAGGGATTACATAAGGGAAGGGGGAGGTCGTAGTTAAGTGTAACATCTAATATTTGTTTTTAAACAGTTTCAGTATTAGCTTAAATAATTATTTTTATTCAGTCATATACCAAAACATTAAAAATTAGCAAATTAAATTACAAATATAATTAAAAATTTATTATGTATAAATTGTTATAACTACTGGAAATATTTTTTCATTAATGGTTTATTGATTGAATCTGTTAGATTACGAAGAAAATATTCAAAACTGGTCTGTAGTTTCTCGGCTGTGCGTCCTCCTGTAGTTCAAAAATTTGTCCATAATCTTATTGTTAGTGCAATCCGCAACGCCAACTAATTCTCATTTTAGTTTCATGAATTTTAATAAGTAATACAAACAAAATTAAAGGAACTTGTTACGGGGTTATAATTTACTAGCATACCCGTGCGAGAACTCTCGTATTATAACCCCACCCTCTTCCCTCTTTTTCCATTTCCATATTAACCCTGTAATTCCTTCAAGACCCTGGTATCCTCCGTTGTGTTATATGTCTCCTTGTAATTGACAAAATACACCCTTGTCAATACAAAATATTATTAAGTTATTACTGAGCAGAGAGGTACACCCATGTAATTCAATCCCGTAGACGATCAAGTTATTAGTTAAATTTCACATACAGTTACAGATTCTACATGCTCTGAACAGACGAGATAGAATCGAGAAGCGTCGAAGCAGCAAAAATGTAATAGAATGTCCAAGAAGATCTCATCCTATAGAATACGCGTGGAGAACGGTTCTTTGCGGCCTTTGGCTTCAAAATTTTAGTTTTTAAGGCCCTAAAATCTTCGTTTAGGAGTTATTTAACGACATAGAGTAAAAAATCCCGTAGAGTGTTGCGGGTTGCATTGACATATTTACATGCGTTTTTTGTTGTTGTTGTTGTTTTTAACTTCGTATTTTTGAAGTCAAAGTGCAATTCATCACGTCTCCGTGGAATTCTCTTTCTTTAGAGAACTCATTTATAAAGATTGATTGCGTGTGAGAGCCGCAAAAGGTATAAATGGAGGGTGTCTTGTGCAAACGTTACGTAATTATTGACGGGGGGGAGGTCAAGCACTTGTTACAGTTTATGTAATTTACGGACGGCTCCATAGTATTGTGGTATTATATCATATTTTATGTACTACTACATATCTTAAATATTTCGTTACATTTTAATATATGTATGCTTCGAAATGGTACGCGAGTTTGCAATATTTGGTACTGGAATCGTGGTTCTCTTCTACAGTGGTCTTAGAAGCATTGTCCTATGATCACCGGACCTTCGTCAGCCCCCGCCTGCTTCGTGGAAACAGCATTCTCGGAATCAAGGATGAGAGACCGCTTAGTAAAGCAGAAGTAATTTCAATCACGTGGTTGCTCAAGTTTCAAAGAGCCCATACGTAACTCGCTAAAACTAATATGTTTTGTCTCTTCGCGTTGTTGGATTTGGGCTGTGGGGGAGGGGTGTTCCCTTAACCCCCTTTCCGGGGTCCATCACTGTCTGTACAGTACCATCATAGAATACCATTCCACCATATATTCTTCCATGGTACCGTGTCGGAAGTAATGTTTCCACAATGTGCTGTGTACTTGCGCACCGGATATTCGTGACACAACATTGTGTCTACGGACGCATTTTGTGTTTCGTGTAAAATTCTTGTTTGTGCTGAAGACTAGTGTACAACAAGTCAGACGCTCCGAATCCACTTTACGATCTAATCAACGTTGGAAAATGAGTGAATGGAGCAATTTTAAATCTAATAATGAATATTTATTTTCTGCTTTTTACTTTCTCGCACTTAAGTAACGTAAAAAAAAGTATTGTAATCGTGCGCCGGAAAACAGCGAATCTTCGACACAAAAACGTTTATTGCCGGGCCCTGGTAACGAACAAGTGGATAAATCCAGTTGCTAAATATAGAAACAAATTTCCTCTAACACATCGTGTCACCAGAATCCGTGTTTTGTGCGTCCTTCATCCCGAAAAATTGATTGGCGGCAAAACGTCTGTCTGTGCACAACCCTAGCGCATTCAGCCGATTTTCTTCAAAATTGATATTCCCTAATCGGTCTGGTTGATGTCGCGGTCACTGCGATTTCAAACCAATACTTTAATTTTGGGGGGCACTTTACCCGAAGCTCCTCGGATATTTAAAAACAAAATGGGTCTAAATTTTTTGAGTAACTTTTGATGATGTATAGTAGGAAGGATGTTTAAGAGAATTTTGCAGGTCTCATTTTCGTTGAATTCCCAGATTTTTCGAAAATTACAAAAAAATATATAAATAAAAAAATTAAAACTACAGAATCGAAGATAGGATCTTTTTCGTCAGAAAAAAATTATAGTACAAAATAAGCTCTTTAAAAAAGTCGGGTAAAATTATTTTTTGAAAAACGAGTACTTTTTGCGTAAATTGCAATTTTTTTCTCTCAAAAACCGCCCCAAATTTTTTCTTTAAAATTTCTTCACTTATGTAATAAGAGACAGTGAAAAATATGGCTCTAGTCATATTTCCAGGTATCGCTCAATTTTTCGAAAATTAAAACCACAAAATTGAAGATAGAGATTTTTGCCTCAAACAAGTCTGCTGTATAAAATTAGCTTTATAAAAAAGGTCGTGTACAATTTTTTGAAAAAAATAGTAGTTTTTGCAATTGAAATTTATGAACCTTTTTTTCTTCTCAAAAACCGCTCCAAATGTTTTCTTTCAATTTTCTCCACATATGTAATAACATAAGAAATATGGTGCTTGTCTCATTTTCGGGTATTGCTTCTTTTTTTTTTTTCCCCAAATGGTTACATCTTCCAAGTAAAAAGCAATAGTTATTTTTTCTTTATGCTCCATAAAATGTACACTACACTTTGTAAGTCTAGTGTTTTCATGGCAAGTATGTACACTTAAAAAAAAGGGGGGGGAGTTGATTCTTGCTACGAATAATTTTTTTTTTCAAGACACTTCCAAAAGCATAATTCTAATTTAGTTTTTGTGGTGAGTGCATTTTTGTTTGTTCTCATAATCTTCATTCCCATTGAAAGCATCCATAAGTGAGTGTGGTTGAAGTTCCAAACTACAACAAACTTGTAAACTGCAGAACTCTGTTGAACATGAAGTCAAATACTGAGTTTTATGGTTAAAAACTGGTGGGGAAGGAAAAATGTAAGTTATTATGAATTTTTCTGAAGAAATCAATTTTTATTACTACATTGATTTTAACATTCAATATTCTCAACATCAATCCCAAAAGCATCGTAAAAGCGTTCCAAAGTCATAAAGACTTTTTAAAAACACACTTTACTTAAATGTTCATATACAAGGGGGCTAGTTTCAATCCCATCCAACACTTTTTTTCTGAAATTTAAGTTATTGGAACTAGGACAAACATGGATATGCAACCCTGCTATATAACATCCTGTGTTTCTTAAAACTTTGTGAGAAGGATTTTATCTTTTGTAATAAAAATTGAAGTCTGTATCAGTACAGCATTCTTCAAAAATTGTTTTTTTTTCAGAGTTGACAATTTTCGAAAATAACCAACTATTGAATCAAAATTGTTGCCTCTCAGCATGATGCTTTGTTATTTAAAATATACAATATAATAATTTGTCAATATTAACAATGTAAATTTCATGTAATTTCTGGAAGTGATAGTAGAATTCAGTGAATAAAACAGGGCTTTCCCAACACAGCGCTGACATTGACCATTATTTTCTACCCCCATTTTCCCATTGAGCTTGTGAGCCTGTTCACTTGTATCTTTAGGTACCTGCTGTTGACAGATTTTTGTTCCCACCTTAGTTTTTAAAGAATTAATGTACATACAAGATTATAAAAAAATGAAATTATTCAATTTTTATAACAAAGAAGGGAGAATATAAAGTTACAAAAGAAAAAATAATTTTTTTTTCCCAATTAAATTTGTATCAATTTTATTTTATCACAATCTCATTTCCAACACTGTTGCAGTTTGAAGATTTAGACGTTTACAGTTGTCATAAGACGTTGGATATTTTCTGATAGACCATTCGTATTATTTTATACTATCATGAATCTTATTTCGGGAATTTCTGTGATCAAAGTTAGTTTCACAATTGGTAAAGCAATCTTAATTTTTGAACTGACAGAGAATCTGAAGCATGATGCCACCAGTATACAGCACCCTCCATGCAAGTTATTCCTTACTATTATTTTTTGTAAACGAAATAAAGGGAAAATGAAATTTCGTTAAATTTTGTGTTTCATGAAGGGTATAATTTATCCTTGAAACCAGCCTACACAAAAGTGCTTTGTTGAATCTGGAAGCACACATAAAGGAGGTATAATTACACTTCTTTGTTCAACAAAAATGGTCAGCTTACACCAACCAACACACATTTACTGAATTATGAACATTTTAATTTATATAAATGGCAGGGAAGAAAAATGTCACAATCAAAAAACTTCCTTCGTAAAAGGCATTTAAATATGGTATGAACTTGGTGAGCACCCTGCACCAATATCAGACAAAAATCTTTCCTTCTGCTGGCAAATGAAAACCAGATTTGTCCTTTTTGACAACATATGATTCTAAAGCCTAAAAAATGACAATTTTTTGACTTTTAGTTCATTCTTTTGCTTCATCATTTCTACACATACTGTTAAAGTATTGAAAGTAATCCACTTACAATACAAAATAGGATACTACTAATAAATGGTTAAAATATGTATGCTCTAAAATGCTATATATTTGTTTAATTTTCAATTGCCTTTGCCTTCTCAGTGGTTAATACTTCTTATTTTCAGACTGATTTATTCTAGACTTTGCAATTTCATCAATGAAATAAAATAGTTTTAGTTCTATAATTTATGGTTTCTGTTCTGTAGCTTTTCATGGTGAAATGTTGTATGAAGTAGCTTCCAGCTACTTATTCCTTTTTTTCTCCCTCTCAAAGGAAAATACGTTGTACATCCTTTAATTACTTCGACATTTTGATCCTATACTGATACCGATTAGAAACAGCTATTGAAAGTCGCTGAGTATTAAGAGTTTAGATGTTAAATATGTTATACAAAATTTTTTGTATTTAAGATTGTAATTGTACTCTTAAGAGTTAGGAATAGCAAAATGCAAAAAGTTTATTACTTCAAACCACAGTCAATTCTGCTCTTAGAACTGGCTACTCAAACCACAGTAGAGGCAATAAACCTTAATTTACAGGAACCACGGCCAAGTAATGAAACATGATAGCCTTAAACAAAAAAAAAAACACCATCACCACACATGTATGCACATCTGCACATGTGCTTGTGTGTATCAAAATCATGGCAGAGGACAGACTTACCTTAAAAGTGGGTTTTGCTAAAAGTAAATACCCCTAAATCAGGGATGGAAATGCATTGATATGGTGGTATTACATTAAAATGGGGTTCCACTATTACCATGTAAACCACAAACCCATATTCAGAATTTCAACATATGCAGACAATATTCATTTTTCAATACACTTTTTCATAGATCATGCTTCCAAGAAAGAAAAAAAGAAAAATCATCCAAGAATGTTTAAAGCTACAAAACAAAAGATTTGGGTTTTTGAAATAATCATAATACAATGTCTGCATACAAACAAAAGGCATTCACATTAAAAGCTTAATAAATTATCATGGAAATGAAATGTGAACATTGATAAAAATAAGTTTATTATGGGAATGGGTAGAAATGTCAGATTCCTGAATTGAGTATACAAAATGTTTTAATAAAATGTAAAGTTTTAGATGTTATTTTTCCTGAAGGTTTCTTGGTTTTTAAGTATTTACACAAGACATGTTTTTACTAATTCTATATTTGAGTGAAACAAGTACTGAATGTACATATCTGAATGGAAAATATCTATACAAATTTATTATGCAACAAACAAAGAACTATTTCAAAAAACTACTCATTTCCAATATGACAAAATTCAACAGTAATTGAAAGGTCCCTTGAAATCCTATCACAATTTCATTTGCAATGATATCTTCAAAATAACGTGCCTTTGTGTTGTTGACAAAAAATTAAAGCAATGTCAAGGCAAGAACGTTTTCCACAATTGCACATGAAGGGTTGGAGTAAAGTTCAAGGGGGTTATTTATACTAAAAATGTCTGACAGGGAAAAACAAATACATAGTCTTTTTCTAGAGCACATAAAAATACCATTTTGTACCATAAGAAATTTGTTTGTTAGCTTTTAAAAGAAGTCAATGAAAAAGCTCCACAATGTGGCAAAACTATTTAGAGATATTGATGTATCTGGGAAAACACTACATTCATAATATGTAATTAAACTTGACTAAACTGTGAAATTACTGTTTATTATTAATTATTTATTTTTTACTTCCTAAGAAACTGTTTGAAAGCTTGCACACCACTTGACAACAGAGCTCTTTCATCAACTTCGAAAACTAAAAGCACACAACAAACAGTATGATGACTAATGGCAAACACAGTATTAATCACACTTGTTGAAAAGCATTCACAATTGGATTGATGCTCCTGTTGAAAATGATGTATTCCAAATCACTGAAATTTTGTTGTGATAGTTGTCCATTTCCAACATTGTATCCTTATTCTTGTTTGTTATTAATATTTTGCAAAACACTGCTTTTAATCCACGATTAAAAAGCAGTCTACCAGCCCTATTCCTGGTAACTCTTAAGCTGGCAAACATGATCACATGTTTCAAACCTGTTCTATAAAATATCTCTGTACATTGAATTACATTCCTAACTTGCATCTCTGCTTTGTCCAAATATAAAAGTAACAATGTACAATCTTCCAAGTCTTCTGAAGCAGTACAATCAAGTTCACTTTTGCTTGATACTTGACACTTCTCACATAAGCCAATAAATAACTGGTTGGATATAGTGGTAGCCACATACTTCACGCGAGTCTTACTTCATGCAAGTCTCAGCTCATTGTCCATATCCGTGGCAATTTACATTTGTATTTGACAATTGTGTGCAGAAACACAAAAGTTATAGATGGGCACAAAATCCTGCAGAAACACGCAACGAATCCACAAAGATAATGTAAGCAATAACAATATGCAGAGTATATATACATTAGATGCACTTTGCACAGTTCACTTATCCAAATTTAAGGCTGCATACTGCTCTTCATCAACATCTGTCATCATTAAATTGCCATCTGGGAGCAACAATACAACCCGCCGTTTTCCTAAGAGAGAAATAAGAACATTATTGCTTTGTGAATCTTATAAACCCTAACATATATGACATTTTTAGGTCTAAAATTACACACTTAAATAAAATTCAGTGTAGATGTAGGCATGAAAACGATAAATCCCACCAACATATCCAGTCAGCATAAGCATATTAGATAGGAACAAAAAATAAATAATAAAAAATAAAATAAAAAATACATTCACTAAAAAAAAGTTATATAAAAAAATTCAAAATGCTACTTCTCTCATTTTTTTAATCAGGAAACCAGTATAACTGCTCTAAGAGAAGACACATTACTAGTAGTATCTTTGGGGAGTGTATGAATGTTTGGAGTACGTTTGCATTACATGAACATTCAATAATTATGTTTATGGAGCCACTTACCTGTTCCAGGAATGATCTCGCCTTCCTGAACAACATGTGCAACCACTTGTGCGTTGTCATCAGCACCTGGCTGATCGACAACAGATGCCATAACAAGCTGCTCGTTATTGTCAGCTGGGACGGGATTTCCTTCACCTTCCTTGATGTAAAACTGGGAACAGCCCCCTCCAATGACATTCACCTGGTCTGGCATGAGCTGGGCGACAGCTTCTGCCACTGCAGTGTCCAGTGTTAGAACAGCCCCTTCCTCCGATCCTTCTGCTTGGTCAGTAGTCACATACACACACTGCTGCATCCCCTCTCCCCCCTCCATCTCATCTTGCCCTTCAGTTGCAATCTGATACACCACACCGTCTTCACCTGTCACAGTCACTACTTCTGTTGGATTTAACTTCCCCCCTTCCATAAACAGTTTACGCGCTGGCACTGAGATTCCACCACTTGCCTTCCCTGCGGTTGGACTGGCTGCCCGAGGTACGGTATTTATTGTCTGCTCCGCATTTTTTGCCCCTAATTCAGCAGGAATTTTTGTCACTGTCACTCCCTGTTCCGTCCGTAAAGTGTCCACATACTGAGAATCTGTTACACTACTTTCTATTACAGTGCCAGTTGTTCCTCCTGGGCTCATCTCCACTTTCAACAAGGTCTCATTACCTTCTGAATATGGCACTGGCGAAGATTCCCTCTTGTCTGGCAAAATTTCCTCCGACTCGTTAGCTCCAGGAGCTGGCCCGGATATTTCATCCTTAGACAATTGGGTGGGAGTTGGTCCTGACGTAGGGACAGGGACAGAAGGAACAGATGTGGAGTTGGGGTTTGGAGGAGGTTGTACTGGGCTGGGAGGTGGAGATGGCTCGCCTTCAGCACGACCTAAAATTTTTCCTGTCTCTGGACACAAAGTGAAAGGTCTAGGGGGACTTTCAGGTTCCAATGAAGGAAGGTCACCCATGGGTAATTCTGGTAAAGAGTCCCCACTATCACTGTCACTTGACGACACTTCATGGAATTCCATGTGAAGGCCATCATTCTCATTGAGCTTACCAGGCCCCTTCCCTATAGGGTCATTACCGATGCCAAGGCTACTTCCTCGCCCTCGCCCCCTTCCAACACCTTTCCGAGGTCTCTCTTCTTCCACTCTCACTCCAGGCTTCACAGTGGCAACAGTTAGACGTTCTCCAGATTTCAAGGTGCCTTCTCCATTTTTCTTAGCTGTCAGGAGACCTGAAGTAGCCAAGGTCTGCCCCTGAACTGCCTTCCCTAACATGGCATGAATGGACTTCACACCACTTTTAGTCTGGGCTGTAAGCGGAGAGACCATTTTACCAGCTGCAGGTAGGCGTGGCCGAACAGCACTGGTAATTTTTGTCTGGACACCTGGAATGCCTATAGGTCGCTTCACACCAGGAGCAATGGGTGTCTGGGACGAAGAGGACTCTGCAAGAGGGTGCCACGTGGTTGCAAAATGGCAGTTGGCCGGGGTCCTAAAATACGTGGAGTAGCTGTTACGCTGCGAGGACTGGTTGAAACAACAGTTCGTTGGGCCAACTGGGGTGCTACTTTCATCAATCCAGGGCCTCCTAGAAGCACTCCAGCCAGTTGACCAGGCGCAGGCTTAGGCAATAATTTCACAGGTGGAGGGGCAGGAGCTAAAGGTCGCAGACGAGTTGGAACGCCTCCTTGCCCAGTACTGGCTTTTCGGACAATACCCGAAGTCACACCAGGTTTGACATTACTCTCTAAAGGTTTTCCAGGAGGCGATTTGGATAACACTTTACCCTTAGGGGGAGATCCCGGCAGAGATTCCAGTTTTACAACATTTGATTTGTTGGCTACAATATATACCCCTGAAGTGAGGTTCGGCACCTGACGAGGATCTACTTTAATAACACCTTTAGAGTTGGCCACCAGCACAGGTGGCTGTCCTGCAACTTTATTTCCTTGTTGGGGGGATCTTGCTTTTGACTCCGGAGAAGAATCAGATTCTAATCCTAACTTTACAGCTAACTCATTGGCATCTTCCTTACGAGGTTTCATACCATTTATTGCATTCCCTTCATCAGCACGGATTTTCCTAGGCCGACCAGGAGATCGCTTCACTACAGGAGCAAATAAATGTTCCTTAGCTTTATGAATAACTCCAACAACTTTGGCTTGATTTCCTTGGATGGCAACCACATTTTCCTCCCCAGAAGAACCCTGCATTTCTCCACTGCTCCACTGATCATCATCATCTGGAGGCTCCAGTTTTACTTTTTTCTCAGCGAGTTCGTCTTCATCAGAATCGCTGCTTTCGCCAACTTTTCTTTTACCTACAAAGGAGCATACAGTAACTAAAGCAAAGGCACTTATTTTATTGTTAGAAAAAAAATTCACATAAAAATATTGAAAAATTACCAAATTCTGTCGTTTTAGCCATAGAGCCACACCATGACTTCACTTGTTCTAAGGCTTTCTTCTTACTACTGCGAACAGGTCGACTGCTGCAATAAATAATAAGAAATCAGAAAACATTAACTTTTTATGGAGAAAAACTAACCTTGCTTTTAGTACCTTTCCACACCACTAGGTCCTGGTCCTGCCTCTAATCCTTGCTCTCTTGCACTTGAACTTGGACCAGCAAGCTTTCGTGTCAAACTCTGTGCATTTGAAACAATTTTCTGTGCCTGCATTTGAGCTTGTTGGGCCTGTTGAGCAGCTTTTTGCTTTGCCAGGTTGCGTTCAAATGTTTCCACCAGTTTGTCACAGGTTGCCATATTATGAACAGGCTCCCAAGTGTTCTGCTCACTGTGTTGGAAGTTCATCAATGAAACATGATTAATGTAAGGAGTTATAAATTACTATTATAACCAATAAATATGTAAATGTATTATTCCAACTTACTGAGGATAACCTTCCCATTTCAGTAAATATTCATAATATTTCTTTTTAGGGTTGAAACGTTTTGCTAAGATCTTCTCAACAACATATTCATCCTCACTGGAACCATCATTTAGAGAACGATTCAGTGAACGACGAGTTACTTTGTTACTGTCTGGTCGTGGTTCACTTCGTTTCTTGGCGACCTGAATTTCTATAGGAGCTGATAGTATCTCAGCTGATTCATCCATGTCTTCTACATCCCATGCTCCTCTGCTCCCCTCTTCTTCACTTAATTTTTCTTCCTTAATCTCAATTGTATCATCATTCTCTAATGACACCTTTTTATTAGAATTATTTTCATCCGAAACTGTACTGCTGGTCTGTAAGAGAATTACCATTTACAATGTTTTAAAGTTCATGAATTCAAATATTTAAAGAAAATAATTAAACATGAATGAAAATTTATAAAAAAAATTGTGATACCCTATTTGACAGTTTTAAGTTTAACAATTACGTGGATATACGTTTCCTGCTTCTCAACTGATACCTACCATTGCAATACGATAGCTGCTAAAAATATGAAATACCATACCATTGCAATACCAAAGCTACTAAAAAGCAAAAGATTAAATAAATACCTTTTTTCCGTCATGATTTTCCCTGTTCTCTTCACCTCCTGAAGCACACTTGTTATCAGTAGTGGAAGTATTTAAAGTTATTGTTTTAGTCACACTATCTTCTGAAGATGTATTGTTCCAACTCTCTGAATTGTTTTTTTCTGTACTTCCAGTTCGTGTAGTGCCTTTTTTCTGATCTGCTGTAATCAACACTCAAATCAGTATGCCAGTTATGATCCTTGTATTTTCAAGAGTTGTGTGTTCTTGAAATAACACATTATAAACACAAACTGAACAATCAAGGAGCAAAGCAACAACTGCTGTTTATTAAAGATTATTACAGCTCTCTCCAATAGAAAATAAATCCTACTACATAAAAATTCAATTGAACAAATTTTTCTTCAGAGATTTCAGATATCGTGAACTTATTTTTTAACTCACCATGCATTTCATCTTTACCATCATTTTCTTCTCCAGGTCGGTTATTTGCATTTCGAATTTTACCCTGGAAAATCAATTCATATTTCAACATTAACCTGCACAATATCTACAACACACAGAATCCATCAGTACCCCGTGCATTAATTCAGAAGAAATGCCAAGAAAAAGCACTAAAGCATGCAAGAAAAGGCCACTAATGTTTCTATTATTACATTAATACTTTTGGTACAGCTGAATTTAACTAATATTTGAAACTTGAAATAATCAAATGTCACATTGTTTTGAAATTTTACTAACATCATTAGGAGTCCTAATTTCTTGTAGTTTAGCACTGGCAATCATTGAGAAACTCTGCAGTGCTCTCCCAGCAGCAATCCAATTATCACGAATTTCTTCATCCATTTTACACCAGCGCTGGTACATCTTCCAAGAACTGATATTGCCTGGTCCTCCATCTCCTCTGTCTTTATTAACAATTGCACTTTTCCACAACAAAAACGCCCACACTTGGGGCTTTGTCTCCTATACACAAACAATAATCAATAGGGCACAATTCATCACACAAGGTAAAATTTAATAAACTCATCTCCACACTGCCACAACAAACCTGTGCACTGAAAGAGGAGGTTGGGCAGGCTTCCTGTTTATGCTCTTTAAACTCTTCAATGAAATGAAAAACATTGCGGCAAGTGCCACAAACTAAAATATCCAATTTTGCAGCATCTTCTTGGGCACCTGCCAAAAAAATTGAAAATAAAAAAGTAATTATCCTTTTACATTGTAACGAAATTAAGTTAATCTATTTAATTCTGATATTCTTTGTCATACCTTTAATAACTTTTGGGTTTTTATTTACACTGGAAGGGTCTCCACCATCCACCTCCATCGTGAAATAATTAGTTGGTTCTGGCTGCTTGGTCAATATCTAGAAATATCCTGGTTATACTACTGCATATTTAAGTTCTACACCGTAAACAAGCAAGTGAAAAAAAAATCAGGAAATTATTCAAACATTAACCTCACTTCATATGTTTACGAACGTCGTGGGACCAAGCCACAGGGGCGAAACTGCCTGTTCAGGCAGCATGGATGCTATAAAAACCAACGAGCAAATTTAAATTTGCTAGTCCAATACACCAGGTCTCATAATCTTGACTTATTATAAGAGACAATAAAGGTCAATATTTTTCATTTGAAGCATCGCTGTTTATTTTCGCGCATTATCCAATCACATAACTTGATGCTGAAAAGATACAGTGAAGGTATAAACTATCTATACGATGCTATAGTCAAAGCCAAGATGGCATTGCGTATTCGATATAATGCCGCGTAAAATTAGATTGAAACGAAGCCACTAGCGAACAAGCGCAATTCACAGATAGCACACTTACGGAACTTAAGAATAAGCGTGTGCAAATGATGTTCAGTTCACAAAAGTAACAAATTTCCGTACATAATTTCATTTCTTCTCGATTTCAATACTTGCTATGAGATCGCAACCGCGTCATAGCGACTACAGCGCTGTCGGTGGTAGAGTGGCGGGAAACATTGCATACGGGGCTTTTCGACTAATAATGTCATTTCCTATTGGTGATATTAGAGGAAACCGGATAAATCGCGATGTTATTATAATTTATAATCTTGTTTGCCTATTCTCTCTTTTTAAAGTGTAATTATGAGAGAGTATTATTCAGTTCGAATCATAATTAAAAAATAAAAGTTCCTGTTATCCCTCTTCGACAGTCACATGTTGCTCCCGTATACGGGTGATTGAAGTGAGTGAGGCGGCAATTATTATATTCAGAAAATACATTTCATATCCATTCCAGAGTAGTTTTTTACTTAAACGCGAAGTATTTTCACTTAAAACATGGAACTTGAGTTTGGTGCTTCACTGTTCTCGCTATTTCATGTTTTTTCTTCAGTTTTATAAACTGTTGACGGTATTGCTCATAATCAATGTAAAATTTATGTATCAAAAATTCTGTTAGTGAATTAAAAAAGCTTCTAGCAATATTTTCTAGTTTTGTTGTCAATTGAAGCTTTAAGGTAATTTGCCGTTTTATCACTTAACGGAATGTTTGATGACCTAACAATAGTAATGATAGTATCTCCACTAAATTGGCGATGTAAACAATCGGATTTCCCGTGATATGTTCCCGTACAACTTTTGTAAATAACTTAATAGTTTTTATTTTTGTTTCATCCTTCGTTTCGTTTTATGACCTTTCGTAATAAATTCCTTCCCATTTTTTAGCATCTTATTTGTTGTGTAGGGCTGGGCCATCAGATTGATTTGGTTCAAAAGAAGAAAGTTAATTTGAAGTTTGCTCATAATTGAGTTTTTACCTGTAAATATAAATTTTAAGATTGATAAATATTTACATTTATCATTGGTTTTTCATATCTGTGATGTTTATTGGAAAGTTAATTGTGGGAAAAACACCTTGCTTGGAAAGAAAACTTAGTAGTAGCTTTCAAAATATTCATTAACAACATCTAAGTTTGAGGAGTAATTTCGAAGTGAATTACAAAATGTTGTGTGTCATACATGAAAAAATGTCACAATTGTGTATTTATATGGTTAGTAAGCATTAATTTTGTTAGTGAGAATAATGTAGAAAATTATAATTGTTTGCAGATCAAAAACCATGGCTGACGATGATGATGGGAAAGAATACCGCTGGGAAACAGGATATGAGAAGACATGGTATTTGAAAATTTATATTGTGGTTAAATTTAATGAGTGAAACATTGTTAAAAGGAAGATTCTTTCAATTGATATATTAAATGTTTTAGGGAGGCCATCAAAGAAGATTCCGAAGGCCTCTTGGAAGGACCTGGACTTGATATGGTACAACGGGCAAGACGTCGGCAGCGTCAAAAATTAAGTCATACTCGACTAGGTATGATGAGACATCTATATTTGATTTTGGATCAGTCAGAAGCCATGACATGTCAAGATCTGAAGCCTACACGTCATTTATGTACATTGAAAGTAGGTACTCTTTCATCTTTTCAGCTTTCTTGTTGCTTTGGGCCTGAATTTGGTCTATAAATAAATCTTTTCATCATGTCCTTATAATTTCCTTAATCTTTGTGATCTTGCCTCCAGTAGTGAAATGTGTTGCAAAGATATGAAGGACATAAATTGAATAATGTAAACACTTTATTTAGATTTGAATAATTTGATTTATTTAGCAGAAACAATCCTTTCGATCACTGTTGGATTATTAGAAATGTGTTGAATAAATCTTTTGAAAATGAATCTTACTAAAATAAATTTAAATGTAGGAGTAGAATCCCTCATAGTAAGTTTGGTTATCTCCTTGCTTACTGGCATTCTCTTCTTTTCCCATTTCAGCAGTTGTGCATCACCCAGTTGACACTAAAAAAATACTTCAGACTTATTCACCATCCCATTTGTTATAGTTTATTACTCAATCATCTGCGAGTGGAAATTAATGAACACAAATCACGAATAATCCCATTTACAAATTGCTCATGGAAACCATTACGGTGATTAAAATTACTTTGACAGCCGAGCATGGTGGGGAACGTTGTTGCCTCATTGGATGCTAGGAACCATGTGGCCACATGGCAGCCATGACGAGAAGCATGTGAGCGCAACCAGTGATAAAAATTAGTATTTTATCATTCTTGCAACATGGAGACCCTGTGGAAGGCCTATTACTAAGGAGTTTCAATTCCATTCTTCATGAGATTTTGACAGCTGTCAATTAATTAATAAATTGCTTTGAAATAAATCCATGCATAATCAGAAAAAGTCTCCATTATACTGCAACACAAATACTCTGAACCAACCTCACAGAGCACTCTGATCTAGTCTCTACTCCAATACATCAACTTTTTTATAACAAATTGCCTATAATAAAATGCAATCTTTTTCTTCTTCCAGCTTTTGGAAAATTTCATTGAAGAATTTTTTGATCAAAACCCTATAAGTCAACTTGGAATAATATCAACTAAAAATAAAAGGGCAGAGAAGATTGGTGAACTGGCTGGTAACCCAAGGAAACATCTTAAAGTAGGTATCAATTAAAAAAAAAAAAAAAAAGACGTTTCAGGAGACAGAAGAGAGGAAAGTTCCCTTTGTATTTTCTTCATTTGAATTTAATTATCAAATTACATTTAAAAAAAAACTCCTTTTTATTTCATAAAAATGTGTAGTTCCTTTGTTGAAGGCCTTTTTGAAATTGAGTTTGATTGAGTTTTAAAAACGATGTGTGCTTTTAAACAATGCGAAAATGATTGAAACGCAGGCCTCCTATTGCATCTGAGTTAGAAAACTCCATCAACCATAGCAATTGCTCATATATCTCATTGCTTCTCTGACGAGAAGGGAAAACTTATTGTAATTGTAGTGTTATGACCCGGGAGGAGGAACTCTTTCACTAAACTGCCTTCTAGTGAGGTCTCTTTCAACTAGATGAACATGTAGTTGGATGCCTCTCTTTGCCCACATGAGTCATGCCATTCTCAAGCGTGATCTGACGTGGCCAGGAGAGGCTGGTTTTCATGGTGTAATTCAGGATGGGCTGGCAGAAGCCTGGTTGAAGAAGCTGATCAAACTAATAGATCACAAGTTTACCCAAGTAATATAACTTATTCATTTAAGATCTTGACTTCTTTCCTCCGCTTAAGAAACATGCCCAGACTGCCACTGTAAGTAATCTACTATTTCTATCGAGAATAAGTGGCACAAGCTGCTACTAAAGAGGTTGTAGTGGTTATTTGTTTCTTTAACTTCTTTTAACTCTGCATACAGATGGACTATGAGGTCCTGAGCCATTTATTTTTTTATGTTGGCATTTTGTTCGACTCCCATTTAAACCTTTGTATACCTTCGTCTCAGACAAAGGAAAATAATTCTTGAGTGCTCCTTTTAAGAATTTCAATTTCTGGATGTTTGTATAGGGGTGTCATATCTCAAAACATTGTGAGTGTCTAACGGAGAAACTGCTTGTGCTTATTCATCAATCTGAGTGACCTACACTACAGGGCTATTTCAATTTATAATGCCAATTTGTTATGATAATAGCAAGTGAAGTGCTTTAATTCCTGCAATATTTGTATGGCTTCTTTTTCTGCGTTTGTTTGTTTTGTGAGTAATGTATAAAGAAACTATTTGATGTAACCAGCATTGGGGCGGTGAGCAAATCATTCTGAATGCTCAGTGTAGCTCAGAAATAGAAAATCAAGATATTTGTGTACATTTTTGCAAACCAAAAAATCAACTATACTAGAAACACTAATAGCAATCTGAAAAAATTGAAGAATTAAGAACAGTTTGTACATAGAGTATGGAATATCATAATTCTCTTGAGAAATGCTGGAAAACAAAAATTGTTTCATTGTAATATGTTTATGTTCATAACTGTTCAATTTGTAATGATGATGATGATGATGATGATGATAATAATAATAATAATAATAATAATAATAATAATAATAACAACAACAACAATAACAATAATCTAATTACTAATATAGGATACACATGTGATTGTTAAGTAATAATAGCATTTTATCTACAATAACTTTTTTGTTTATTATTATGAATAGTTTAATAATGTATCGTACGCGGATGCTGAGGGCCTTCGGGCCAAGCAGAAATGAATAAATAAATAAAAAAAAAAAGTTTAATAATTTTAAAACAATCGATAACTGTTGTCTGTGAGATTATGTACATACACTGATACAAACTAGTTACAATTTAAATTTAGAAATTTTATTTGTTGAAGTTAAATCAAATATCAGATTTATAAGTTTTACAGAAGATAAGATCTGATTCTTAAGATAATATTCTGAAGTGGTGTGAAGTCTTACCATGTGATCTGTCATTTGATTGTACATATACCAATATAAGATAACATGCACATATACTAAGGATAACATGCATCTGTTTGTGTGTTTTAGATAAAAAATGTTTAAGATTTTCAAACAGAATGTGCAGTTACAGCAATTCATTTCAAAACCACAAACATTGTAGCATATCTGTAACTATGTTCATTGTTGTTTTGTGTCTTCCATTTTGTATTCTGATTCTAGAGAATATTTTGTGAAATTTTTTAATTTATGGAAAATTTATTGTTTGTTGTGGCATCCAAGCAAACATTCTAAATACAGTGAAGCATTGTTTTGAAAATGAAAATAGCAACATACTGAAATTCATCTTTAAATGGCCAGCTTCTGAACTGTGCACCAGTAAATATTTTAATATTGCTATAAATTTTCTTAACAGAAACTTACACTTATGAGATTAAATTGCTCATGTTATGGAATAGTTAATGTAAATTTACATATTCTTCAACATACTGCTTGTTTCTAACCACCCATGTTAGGTAGTGGGGACCGAGAAGTTTTGTCTCCATGTTGTGAAAGCAGGAAGATCTTCCTTCTCAAAGGACATGATGAGGCATAAGAGCGTAAATTTATAGCTGATTTACCTTTGAAAATATATTTTATTACATTGGAGTGAATATTTGTTTAACAATCCTTGCAAAAAAATGCTTATTTCTTTCTGTATTCAAAATTCAACTAGCACGGCTTACGGTAGACTACACAGAAACATGCATAGAATTCACTTCTCCCTGTAGCACGTCACACGCAGTTTTTAACTGTATTTTATGTAAAATAAATAAAATAAAAGTGTATTAGTTCCAAAAATATAATAGGTTCAAAAAGACCTTGGTTTGTAGAATACAGCATAAGAATTGTACTTCAGGCATTGTTTGTCCCGCAATTAACCTGAAGGATATCAATCAGACTAATGGTTCATGAATGTTGTGGCATCTGAAATTGGGGCTAACATAATAATAATAACAACAACAACAACAACAACAATAATAATATATTAATAATAATGATGATGATAATAATATAATCATCATCATAATCATCGTAATCATGCAACAGAATACGCAAAAATTATTAGTACTAGTTTATATTGATGTTGATACATGTTCATGATGTATGTATTCTTTTGTACTGTAGAACGTATGGTTTAACAGGAAAGCTTTTAGTTTATTTTTGAATAATTATTGAATAATTATTGAGTATTGAGTTTAAGCTTTTAAATTCACTAGGGAGTTTGAAAAATAGTGTTATGCCTTCAAAAAGGGTACTTTTTTGAAAGAGTAAAAGTTTCACAGTGTGGGACATGCAGATTTCTCTTTTGTCTAGTATCATAGTTATGAACTTCAGTAACAGAGTCCTTATTTTCCATAAGCGTCTTCTTTGTGTTTTATGATGACTAGACTACAAAACAAGCTTCTAAATATTCAATATATTTTTTAAAACCCCAAAGTGAGATTATTAATGGATAAATTGGCATTTTAGACACTATAAATATGGTTCCTGTAACATCAATGTCATGGAATGTGTTTATGATTTGATGTGAAACTGTATGATATGATTTTTTTGGCTAATATTGTAATGGTATAAAGCTACTTCGGAGGAACTTAAGTGTAATTAAGACAAGAAAATATTGCTTAATAAAATTATGTGTTAAAAGTAAGACGAACACTCACTATAGCTACTAATCAATACACACAATTTAATAGATCAACCGCAGTGTAGGTAAGAACTACCTGCATTGCTAGCTAAATTTCTTAATTACGCTCTGTGAAGTCACACATATTAATCAATATGAGACATCACAGGTTCCTGAGAACCCTGGTTATTATTTAAAGCCAGAAGATGACTGTTTGAAAATCTTGTTATGAATTGTAACAGAACTTAAAAAATTGATTGTTTATGACCATGTAGTTGCAGAGGGATTTAAAATAAAGAAATAAAAAAATAAAAAATAGAAAAATCCCCTGTGGTAGGATTATAAAATCTGTGAACTGTGATAAGCTATAAATTGGAAGGTGATATTAAAATTATTAATAAAGACAGATTAGACTCTCTGACATAATATTATACCAATTTTTTTCTTATACAAAGAAACTAATTTAAATGGAGATATGCAAAATGATCTGTTGTATTCTAGTTGTGCTTAATGGACAAGTAAAAGTGCAGCTCTTGTTCTTTCACTTGTGAACCACCACTTTTCTATCACACACACAGACAAAATCATGTAGGGTGCTTAGGTATGTTTTATTGATTTATTTTGTTCTGTACAGGTTATTCGAGGACTTTCTACAGCAAACTGCAGTGGTGAACCTAGCCTCCAGAATGCTTTGGATCTTGCGATTCGTTCATTAAGGCTTCTTCCTCCACATGCAAGCCGTGAAGTGCTAGTCTTGATGGCTAGTTTGACTACTTGCGATCCTGGTGATATCCTCGTTACCGTTCAAGTATGTTACCAATTGCGTTTTCATTACGAAATTATGATGGCGGTTCTCAGTTCTATCATTTTTCTTAATTTTGTGGTTGATTTCACTCCACTTTAATTATATTTCCATTTTGAAATTACTTTAGGGAATATTTGTTCATTATGAAAGATGGTTAACGAGAAATAAGAAGTTGTTTTTTTTTTTATGAGGATCGGACATAAAATTGTTTAAACTTATCTTTTTCATTCATTTATTCTCTTAATTTAATAATAAATAAGTATTATTCTCTTAATTTTAAACCACTAAATTGTCTTTGTTTCAATTTCACACCAATTTGAAGGTACGGATGTTTATAACCCCCCCCCTTTTTTATTATTATTATTATTATTATTATTATTATTATTATTATTATTATTATTATTATTATTACTTCCAAGGAAAATCTATTATATTTTATTATTTACATTATTTTTTTTCCCTTTTTTATATTTTTAATTCCATATCACATATTTGCTCCAATTACCTCAAAGAGATTTTTCAGACCCCTAATTGTTATCTTATATCTTACAATTGTATTTAATTGTTACCCGTCTTACCTATAAATATATATGTATGTGAATTATGAGAGTAAGCTTTTGAAGTTAAACGATTTTGAATAATATAGAGTTCCTCTTAGAAGAGAAGACCATTTTATTCTAAGGGTTTTGCAGAAATACCAATTCATTGTTCACGTAAATCTTGAACAAAGATATTTAAATAAGTATTTGTTACGAATCTACTAAACTCTATGTTCCCACAACAGCATATGCACATGTGAATGACTGTGATCGTTGGAACACCAATAAATTCTGCTGCAGGTGTATTGCCGCTCACCAGACATCGCTAACCATTGTCCCCTCTCTTGAGGTAATTTAAATAAGAACACTTAAAGTTCAAACACAAGCAAATGTATTGTTCATGGAATTATAAATCCAGAATCAATCAGCAAATGTTACCTTCTCTGCGTCCATGATTATGTTGTTCCTTACTACAGAATCAACGATTACTTTGCTGAGGAATTTCCCCAAGGTTTCACGAAACCTCCAATATCTTGAAGTTGCAAATAATTGGGTTTTAAAACCAGGATTTCATGTTAATATTTTCGGCCTACATTCAGGCATCCAACTCGCCCACCTCATCCAATCTCCTTCAACAAACTAGCTTGCTTAGTATCTGACACTACATCTTTCAATTGTCTCTTTTACCATGAGTTCATATGACATGTACAAATTTATATTCTCACATTGAAAAAGTTATTTACATAACACAATGATCTATACTTCTTTCTATCAGTTCCCTCCTATCGTTCTCCAGAACAGAAACTATATGCCAAATCAAGACATTGTTTAATATTGATATAGTAAGAATCACGTCACTGAGGGTTAGGATGGTGACCCTCAAAGCCATTCTTTCTCTTTAGGTACCATTCTCCTTATTTTATTCATAGCCCCAACAATTCTAGAGGGTATGAAACTGTTGCAAGTGATTATACAGATCTTTAATAATTTTATTATTTTTGAGTCAACACTGTGACTGTTGTGTATGTTTAGGCCTTCAATCATCCTTACACAAATAACAAAAACCATTGTACATTTTGGATCCTGATCAATATGCAACTGTATATATCCATAATAAATTCAGGTGTAGCTATGTATACAATTTAGAGATATTAGAATGCTGTGAACCAGAGTCAATGTGCGTGAATATTTACATTTTGATGGAATGACTTGTCCAGCTATAGTCAAATATGCATGTGCTTCTGTAAATTGAACCAATTTCTCCCTCTTCATCTGTGCGAGTGTTGTGTACTTGAAGAACAAGAAGAAAATGGATGTTTTCTGTTCTTTCTCAAATGGAATTGAATTTAATGGAGTGCTTTTCTTTGCTTTATTCAAAGTCCTGCTTGTGTTTGATCATCTATTCACATTTTATAAACACAAAATGACAATGTGTCAAAATGGCGTGTTAGAGTGTTCTAGGAAATTTGAGAATATGTTGTATAATGTATGATCCACATCAATAAAATTGAGTAGGATCCTTTAAAGTGATGAAAAGTCATTGAATCCCTACACTACATATTTAAAAATCTGCTACGGCAGCATATGAAAAATTGAGGGAAAGAAATGGCACATTGAACTTTCTAGTGTTTAGCTATTTGAAACTAGCTGAATCTCTTCAAACTTTCTGCCCTTACTAAATAGTATATTTTGCGATGCCCTTACTAAATAGTATAAATGCATGTAAGCTCTAAGAACATTATGTTTAGGTAAAGAAAGGCTTAATTTGAGAAAATTTTTGTAAAAAAGTTGTTTAAATCTGCGATTTTTTAAAAATCAAATCTTTATTGGTTTACATAAAATCAATAGTATCAACTACCTCAGTGAAGTTCATTACAGTCTATGACTAAATTTCCTGTTTACTAATTTATCATTCAATTCTCCTTCAAAAAATAAGTTATGTTCTTTTTGGCATTTGTGAATGTGTTCTTGATTATATATATATTTTTTTTCCCCTCCTCCTCCCAATATAAGTTTGCTTTGATATCTGTATATTTTTCTAATGTTGTAGGAACTGAAAACACTAGGCGTTCGTTGTTCTGTTTTGGCTCTTGCTGCTGAAGTTCACGTGTGTCGCCTGTTGGCACGAGAAACAGGGGGTCAGTTTGGTGTAGTTCTTGATGACTGTCATTTTCGTGACCTCCTCCTTGGTCATGTAGACCCTCCTCCAGCTGTGACTGGACTAGAATCTTCACTAATAAAAATGGGTTTTCCACACCATCAGATTACTGAAGGGAAAGAAGCAGCGCTGTCCATGTGCATGTGGTAAGTTTATTTGGACAGTAGGATGTTCATACTACGAATTTTATGGAAAGAATCTCTCAATTCTTATCTCTGCTAATAATTTTTTTAAAATTTTAATTAAAAATATTAATATAAAAAATGATTAACAAATAGGAAGCCTTAAAAGTAGAGTTCATATTTTGTACTGTGGGGTACATGACATTTTGCAGAATACTAAAATGAAAAAAGAATTACAATACAATTTATAATAATTTGCTTATTGGAATCTTGAATGTTATTGAGAGGAGTCAAGAAGCAAAAGTCTGAATTTTTGACTTTTTGTGGATTTTAACTTTTTCTAATTATTTAGTAGGTTCTTAATAAAATGGTTTATATATCATTGTAAAATACATTTATTTAATGTACTTGTGGTTTGTTTGTTCCTTTATCTGCACATATCAGAATGGCTGTCATTTTGATAATGAAGCCTCTATTTTTTTATTTTATTTTGAGTTATATCTTTTGAATGAATCCATCTAGAAGGCTGTAGTTTTATTTATTTATCACTATGTATGGAAAATTCGTCCATTAATGTACAAAATTAGAAATAAAATACAAAAAGTATGCATAAGTAACTCTATATCAAAGAATTATACAAGTATAAAAATATACTATATAAATATAAAAAAAAAAAAATTAGTAAACAAAATTCACGATAGTATATATCTACCTAATAGATATAAAATTATAAAAATTCAAATATTCTAACATCTGATAAACAAGACGCAGTGTTATTGTGAAACAAGTTGATTGATAAAATATTTGTCAGCTTACTCATGTGGTTTACAGGGTTGTTCGCTGTATATGACCTTCAATAAAATGTCAAGTCAAGTTTTTAGTGGATGCAGATTACCATTGGTTTTGTTTTGTAGTTGTCAGTAGTAAGCCTTCTAGTATACAGGGAGGAGGAGACTCCTGCTATACTGTGATCTGTGGTGTGGTAGATGCACACAGAGCTGGTCACCTGCCACCAATTATGAATGTTCTGTCGTCTGGTCCTGTTGTTCATATTAAAGTTCAATGATTTATTGGCTATTCCCATTCCTTTTTCTTCTCTTGCTTACATTAGGCTTCACAGTGAACCTAGAATATATGCCACTGCATCTGGTGTTGCTGTTCATGAATTTATTACCTTGTTTGTGATTTATATACACTTTCAGTTGTGTTCTTGTTTGAGTACCTGTAACTTTTGATGTCAAAAATATAATTTTAATGATATATACTACTGAAGGTGTCAGAATGTAGAGTGTTTGCAGTAGGAATGCGGGTGTAATTGCAGTGTGTTGTGTTGCAGTCATGTGGAAGTGAGCGATGGTGAACCTGGAGGTGGCCTTAAGGCTGGGGGCTACTTCTGCCCCCAGTGTTGCAGTAAATACTGTGAGCTGCCTGTGGAATGTCGGGCATGTAATCTGACCTTAGTCTCTGCACCTCATTTGGCTCGCTCATATCATCATTTATTTCCTGTTGATGTATTTGTTGAGAGAGAAAGAAGTGAATTTGAAGACTCTATTAGTCATTGCTTTGCTTGTCGACGTCTCTATGTTGACAGTGATAAACATGTAAGTATGCTCCTTTTCATTCTGAAGAACCAAGAATATTTTAATATAATATTTACATGTGAAGATTGACTAACAGATGTTGTCATCTTCTACATTGTCTTTTTATTATGTTACCTGTAAGTGTGTGGTGTCATGGATTGCAATTGAAAATTTTTGATGATTTGAAATTTTTATAAACTTATTTACTGTTCTTACTTACTTTCGGAATTGCATATTCATGCATTGAATTAGTTGATGTTTTAGAATACATATAATTGCTAAGGCATTGTAATGGAGGAATTTAACCTGTCCTTAATAGTAATTATCAACCATTTGGTCCAGATGTATATTCCATTCCCTTCTATTTTTGCAGTCATCAAGGAGTTGCCCTTTTCTTTGCAGAACTATTTTCAGATGACATGGATCATCTATTTGTGTCCTTCAGAGGTGACTGTATATTATGTAGCACTGTATCCATTCCATTTAGTGGTGTCAAAAGCACCCAAGGCAGAATACACCCAGCTTCTGTTTGCTGTTGGGGCTGTGACACTCAAGCAGAATATAACCACCACAAACTGCCATTGTATTCACCCTGACACAATATGGAGGTTTTAGAGTACACTCCTAAATATTCTAATTTGTAGATATCTTCTATATGAATTTAATTGCACAATGTATTGAAGTAACCAAGTGTTGCCGGGGAATGTACAGTAAAACTTCACATTTTCAGGGGACTGAAAGGAAAAATGTACAAGTGAGAAAAACGCATAACTGTAATTGAATATTATGTTCAAAACAAAACGCAATATTTTTACATTGATGCACTCTACTCTTGAATTTGCTCACAGGAAGTGCTAACTTCGTTACTTTTGATTTATTTAGTCAAAGAACAGTACAATCTATATGTGTCATATAGGGGAAAAATACCTTCTGCATATGTAGTCTTGAGTTCTAACATTTTAACTATAAATAGTTGCAAGGTAAATAAGTTTTAAAAAAGTAAAGTAAGTTTTTTCAAATTCCCTTTTTATTCTTTTCTTTTCTTGCTAACAAAATAGCCCCCCTCCCCCCAGCTCTCCTCCTACCTTTACTAGCAACTACTAGCAAAAGGTGAGCTCAATAAAACAGGCACATACTGGTGTTACATTTATGTCCAGAAGCAAAACAAGGAGCCATCTCAGTATTTGCTAAATGGATAAGGGAAACTGGACAAAAACCTGATTCAGACCAGAAGCTGAAGTAAATTACTTGTTACCAGATATTGGCCTGTAAGCTGAAGTACGTTATTTGTTACCAGATATTGCCTGTAAGCTGAAGTACAGTCGACACCGGTTATAGTGAACTCGAATATTGTGAACCCTCGGTTAAAACGAACTTAAGTCACTGGTCCCGTTTCATTTACATTACAAATAAGCATAAGAAAACTCGGTTATAGTGAACCTGAAACTCAACTATAGTGAACTTAGAAAAAAAATCCTTGATATTAATTGGATCTTGCATATAATTAGGCTAGTAAAAGGGCCTTCGGAGAGTGGAACAGTGTTCCAACAGTTCAAGAGGGATTGAAAGGTGTCAGGACTGCATACTTAGAGACAGAGAGAGGACAACGTGGAATCAAGTGTGGAGAGAACATGAACTCTGGAGAAGGATCTAGAGATATTCCTAATGAAAAATGTATGAAGCAAACAATTGAAAATATTTGTTTTTTAAGGTGAAATAAATATATTGACATTTTCAGTTCGTGCTGTTAAGGTATTTTGCTGTACCTCTACATTAATAAAATCAATCATTAATAAAATTCTATTTCTTTTTGGCATCATCCGATACAGTGAACATCTGATATAGTAAACTGAACATCGTAGTTTGCAGAAGTTCACTATAACTGGAGTCGACTAAATTACTTGTCACTTAGAAGACACGTGGGCCAAGTATAATTGTGTCCGGTGGAAAAGACAACACTGATATTTGCACTTCATGCAGCCAGTCCTGCCGGCCTGTGTCACACGTGCATTGCATTGATGTGCATCACCTAATGCTGATGATGACATCTGCATCAACCTGCGTTGAAAGCTATAGTCGTCATCATCATGGGTTAAGCCTATTAGCCCTTTCTGTCTTCAAGACTATCCTTCCATCGCCTTATTGGTCTTCCCCTACACTCCCTCCCGTTCGAGTTGTAGTTGTAGAGGATTTTTGGCATTCGATCTTCCAGCATTCTCTTTAAATGATCATGCCAATTCTTTCTTAGTACATTTATATTTTCAGGTAGGTTGAAGATTTTTAATTCATCTCTGATATCCGAGTTTCTTTTTTCCAATATTGAATAGTCCACTAAAGGTATAAGCAATCTCAAAAATTTTCACAGCTTCTGTTTTTCTTTGATCTGCTCAATTTTCACATCTATTCTCTAATTTGATTACTAAATAAATAAACCATATGTCCAACTGGGATATCGCCCACTACGCTCCCCTTATTAATGTAAACAATGTCTCTTTATTTATTTATTTACAGATTAACATCTAATATTTCACCTATTGTGACTTGCTCAGTAATTTTGTATATTAATCAACAAAGGGAATTGTTGTGAGCAACAGAAAATTTATAATCATCAGTCGACAGAATTGTCCATAAGGAATTGCGATGATGAAAGTATTATGTAAGGAATCTTTCCTTTGCTGTGCAATTGAATCATTGGAATGACAACCCAAGAAATCAAAACCCATCTGTCTTTCTGAAAAACATTATAATAGCAGTTTTTATTTCTTTTCAAAACTTAATTTCAAAATTTAAATTTTGTATTTACAGTAATGCTTAAACGCTATTTTGTTCAAAACAACTACAAATTTTTCAATGAAAATTTCCTTGTAGGACGAGGTGTTACTCTTCTGTAATATTCTTGAAATAATATTTCGATTGTACTATTAGGAAACTAAAAAATTGAGAAATTTTCAAACAAATGTACTTTGGACGGCGATAGAGGGCAAGGGTATGTGACCAGTCCGCTCAGTCCAAAGAAAATAGAAATCTAGTTAATATGAGAAACTTTGTGCCATTTGTCGCACCACTAGTTAATCTTTTCATCCTTCTGACCCTGTACCTTTTACTTAGAACTTCACTAGCAGCTTTTGTTTTGACTGTTTTCAAGTCTTTCCATTCTTGATTTACATTTACACTGATAGCTCTATGATCCAAGTAGTCCAGTAAATGTTTGCAATATAATTTCCTTATCCTGTCTTGGTGAAATAATTGGATTTTGAAATAGTGTTTTCATGCTGTTATGATTTGTATATTTTTTAATCCATTTGGCAGGAATAATTATGTACGCTGCTACCACGAAGTGATCTGAGAATATGTCAAAGCTTCTGAAGACTTGTGTATCATTTACAAAAGGAGCTACTTAAGAATTTATTAAAATATAATATATTGATTATATAATATATAATTATCGTATTTATGCCTTGGTAAGCCCACGTACATTTGTATATATCTTTGTGTTTGAAAAGCTGTTCATGATTTTCAATTCATTACGGGTCACAAAGTTGATTAGTGTTTTACCATTTTCATTCAGGGTCTTTTTGCCATTATATCCTGTTATTTTTTCTGTAGACTGGATCCCCAGTTCTTGCATTAAAATCTCTTGCTATGATAATGCAGGATCATGGGGCTGGTACCAGCGCCAGAGAAGCACTTGCAAGGTATGGGGATGATGGTAGCTTAAAATAGTCATCCAAACAATGAACACCACATTGGACCAGAAGGATTTCCAATAGGAGGAGGTAACTGCACGCTGGTGAGTCAGCGTTCCTAACCGAGTGTTCCAAGGCAGCGTGTGGGGACAGATGATATACCAAGTCACGTAGTTCGGCCCTTTATAAGGTAGTGCTGGGAAGTCATCTGTGAGTAATGCATTTTAGTTTCTTTGCAGTAATACTGCAAAACTTTTTTGCCCAGGCTTGAAGATATACAAACAAGATATGAGAAGAGAAGAAAAAGAGTGAAAAAAGTCAAAAAGAAAATGAAGACTCCCTAGCCCAAAAGGGGAAAAAAGGCAGAAGAAGTGAGGCACAAGTAAGTGGAAAAAGTGCTCACAGAAGGGTACCACCTGCAACAGTGCCACTGATGGAGGGATGAGTAGGATATGGAATGCGGTGCAGTGTGATGAGGAGGTAGAGTGGGGAATAGTACTGATAGAGGTCACGAGACCACCCGTCATCTGGCTCCTCAACTGAAGTCTGTTCAGCGTGATTGACCCAATCGGTTCTGCACACTGCAACACTAATCGCTTCTGCAACCCATCTGCAATGTTACCCTTGTCATAGCCCTTAGTTTCATCGTAGCACACAAACCTTCTTACCCGCATGGTCGGTGCTACTTTAATGCGGTGTTTCTTGGAGGAGGTGAAGGCTATAAAAGAAGAAAATGCTTACAAAACGTCTTGCTTGAGCTGTGGGCACAGTGTATGCTGCCAGGAGCGCTTGTGTGCTGTTTCACAAAAGAATTAATTCGTTAATCTACAACACACATTAAATGACTCGTGTGCGCAGACATTGTCACATGTCGACACAGCTGATATTGTCAGCATTAGGTGACGCACATGAATGCTCGCTTGTGTGACACTGGCCTAAATGTCATAAATCTTTGATTCCCTTGAGTATCAATTTTTCCTTAAAATGCACCGAATTTGATTGTACAATTTTGGTAAACCGTATGCTGCACAAGATGACCCTAGCACCTGTATATTTTCATCCTGTAGTTTTGTCTAAAATTCCAAAATGGTGAATTGAAAGCATTAACCAAAACGTATAAATGGAGTTTCCCTTTATAAATCACAATCATCTCTTAGTCCCAAAATGAAACAAATATTGTATTTATTCTGTAATAGGAAGTAATTTTATTTGCAGAACCTCTTCTACGTTCTGCCCTTTTCTGTCACAGTAAGTCCTGCCCTGTTCCAATCCCTGCCTTGCCTCCCTCCCCTTTGCCTTGCCCCTGGATCGACCTTCTTCTGCGTATTCCTCCTCCAAATTTTTAAAAATTGCAAAGGTTAATATATTAGTGATTTTGAGTTATATTTTGACAGTTTTTCAATTTAGGTGTTAGAATCTCCGCAAAATTGAGCTTTGATTGAAAAATGTAAAAAGTAATGTAGTGTATGTAATAGTTTCAAATCTTAACCTGGGAAAATAATTTTTTTCCTGAATTTTTTTATAAGAAAAGAACCCAATACATGGAATTCAATGGCAGAAGTCCCTTTTTATTCAGAATTGAATTAAAAACAAAATAATTAAAGATATGTTGTGACACAGCTACAGATAACACTGAGAAAGCTTGGGCTGTTATAGCACCACTTGTTATAAATTAATATTTACTAAAACTTTTAATGTATGAGAGTGTGTATTATATTTTAAGAGAATTCTAAGAATTTGTTCCAAAAAGTGTGTTAATGGTCATCATCTGATTTTGTTTTAGGTGTACGAGTGCAACCGGTGTGCCCAAGTGTTTTGCTTGGATTGTGATATTTTCATTCACGAAACAATGCATGTTTGTCCAGGGTGTGCTACTAATCAGACTACTGTGAATCTTTGATAATAAAACAAAGCAATACTTTATATTGGAAATGTTGGCTTTTTCTTTGTTTTGACTCATAATTATGTCAATGCTGCAATATCCAATGTGAATCTGTGAAAAATTTAGTGAAAAACTGGTTGTTCATTAATCCAAGGTAATAAACAGATTGCATTTTGTTTGATAGTTAAATAGTAACCTCTTTGTCAACAATCTGAATAAATTAAAAGAAACATGAGGGTAAGTTTTCATGTCCAATTTCTTTTATTTGAAAATTTCAGTGTGTGGAAATCATAAATGAGGCACAGAGATATGAATTATGTCCATGGCAGGGACAAATTTTTTTCCATCAAAAACACTGTAGGTGACAATTCTGACATACCCCATATCAATTTTCATCCTGGCATGACAGTGTTCAAAGTAGATGGAAGAGAAATGTAATTAAGAATACATTGATTTTATATTGTAATAATACAAATATTTCTTAACAGTGAGGCTTACAATTTGTTCCTGTTTTAACGGTTTGTTGGAAAATGAGTTTTAAAACTTGATGACAAGCAATATATGTAATGTTTGGTTCAGTTGGAAAAGGTCTGAAAATGTATGTCAACAAAAGAGTAAACCATCGTATTAAATATTACTCTATATGCAATTACATTTTATCAAAATGAATTATTAAAATTGTTGAATTATTTTTTTTTTTAAATTATTTTCTAACTAATAACATTCAATGAGAAAATGTTTTGTCTTGAACACATAAAAAATTGTATCACAGTTCTCATAAGTTTATCACAGCACATTTTACTATTTTGTTTTGTTTGATCTAAAGTTAATTTTTCTTGTGAGGATGTTGGCAGTTGAAATTGCTTTATCAACAACACTTGTAATACATCTCACAACTGGCCTGCAAATACACTTCATGTCCAAATACCTGATTCTCAGATGATAACTGTTGCATTTGTGAAGGTTTCCCTGTCTCTTGCTGCTCTAAATAGTTCTTCCAGCAAACGTACTGTCTCTCAATTATGCAAGAATTTTTTATTGAAGCCATATGAAATTGTCTCTGAACTATGAATTTTTGTCACGCATCATCTTAGATTTCACAGCTTTATGTTTCAATTGGCACAACGTACCAATTTGTTTCATCCTTATTAGAGTACTTGCTAATGCATTAAATATAATAGTTAAAATTAAATTATTTTCCTTTTTGTTGCTCAGCAGAGTCTCTAATTGTTTAGAAACAGTTAATATTTATTACAATAAACAGGATGATCTCTATAAAGTGTTATCACAAAAGAAGCAAAATTATAAAATATCATCACAAAAGTGCTTGTATAATCACAATAGTCATGCAGAGCGATAGCAACTTGTGTATCTTCCTGTTCCACTATTGTTCATGGTATCTGATTCTTTATCAGTGCTTTCACATTCTTGAACAAGATGTTGTACTTCACATTGTATAATGTTCATTTGATAGTTGTGAACTGTGAACTCATTCATCTCTGTTTCGCGGGTATTGAGGGAGATGGTGGGAAGTTTCCAAGCATGGGCATTTTTTGCTAAGAAAATATATTGTTGCTTTTTTCCCTTGTGATTGGATGTAGAATCCGTACTTCAATCAATGTGATTTTCTTCATTTCCAAATCCTGTGAAACGCAGATTCACACTCGCTGGGCATCAAACTGTGAATCCATGCAGTGTTGGTGCATTGTGTAACAAAATCTAAGCAAGGATTTTTATTTATAATCATGGTGTGATTCATTTCATACAATGCCATTCGTTTGAGATTCACTGTACTCGTCCAATTAAAAATTTTGGTCTGAAAAGCCGAGAACACACCCGTAAATGTAGTTAGGTATTATTATAGATACCCGTGATATTTTTATCATCTTTGCAGCTTACAGTTAAGTCAACATTTATGAGTTTGGGGACATGGAAAAGCAATGTTAAAACAAAACCTAACCTACCAGACATTATCTGCGAATATAAGACTAGCACGTATGTCTCGAAAGGGATTTTTGAGAATAAACCTTGTCTTCTATTCAGGTAAATAAGGTAATTTTGAAAGTGAAATGATTAATGATGTCAAATGCTTTTGGAAGATCTAAAAATATTCCATTATTAAGTTTCTAATTTTGATCCATTGATGACATCTTTAAGAAAAGAAAATATTGCTAGATTTTGCTTTTCTAAAACCATGTTGGCAATCTGAAAATGCTTTGTTATTTACAGAAAATTGGTTTCTGTGAATACACAGAAAAGTCTTAATATTTTTGGAGGAAAATGAAAGAAACCTAACAAAAGAGAACTTGGCTGGTATTTTTAATTTAATTTTTGTTTTCTTTTTTGAAGAGCAGCCTAATCTTAGCTGTTTTGAAAATATCAACAAATATTCCAGTGCATAAGGATGTGTTAATTATGCGAGTTAGAGGGTATATGATGGCAGGCAAGACTTTAACAGACAATTCGGAAATTCTTTTACACCAGCCATATATTTAGTTTTTAGATTACCAATTATTTTGAGAATTTCATAGAAAGAAGTTTTGGAAATAAACATCACGCTGAAAACTTTGGGAAATGTCTGATGTTGAATTTTGTGGCTTTAGGTCCCTTGTGAGATCAACTGCAATATTTGCAAAATATTGATTTATGCTGGATACAAGGTGCGATCAAAAAGTATTAGGACTGATTTGATTAAAAGTAGTGTATTACAGATATCTGTTATATATCCTTAATAATCTTCAAAGTAGGCCCTCAGGCTTTGACCCACTGAATATAACGCATCTACCAAGCCACGGTCGCCTTCTGGAGGTAATTGACTGGATTGCTATTGAGGGTCCTTGTTACAGCTGCTTGGACATCTTTGATAGAGTCGAAACGTCCCTTCATGGCCCATTTAAGTCGAAGGAAAAGGAAGAAGTCAGGCAGAGTCACGTCAAGGCTGTAGGAGGGTTGAGGCAACGTGGCAATTCCATATTGAGTTAAATGCACAAATTCTTACAATAACTAATAACATGAATACTGACACAATAAATAAAACACGTATGTGCAGAGCATTTACTAAAGTTAACATAAAATTATTTACGAACTACTTGCTGAAGGAACCATGGAAGGCAGTTTATAACGCTATTGACACAAATGAAAAATATAATTTATATTTCTTAAAGCTTTCATTTCACTTTAACGTGTGCTTTCCTATTAGAAAGAGAAAATTAAACATTTCACGAAAAAGTAATACTTGGATCACACAAGGAATTAGAACATTGTGTAAAAACAAACGTACATTCTACTTTATTTCTAAACATCATAATGTATCACCCGGTTTCCATGTCTACTTTCGACAATATAAAAGAATTTTAAGAAAAATAATAGTTCAGGCAAAAATAATGAAAAATACTGAGGATGTTTTGAACGCTAGAAACAAAACTAAAGCAATGTGGAATATCATAAAAAATACGACCACATCATCACGGCATTTCGTAGAGAATGTTGTTTTAATGGATAATGAAAGAGAAACAAGTAATCCAGAATAAGTTGCGAATATCTTCAACCAATACTTTTCTAGGATTGTGTTTGATCTCATGAAGGGACTAAAACCACAAAATTCAACATCATATGCTTCTCAAAAAAATTTTGGCACGATGTTTATTTCCTAAACTTCTTCCAACGAAATCCTCTGAATAGTCAGTAAACTAAAAAATAAATATTCATCTGGTTTAGATGAATTTCCGGATTGTTTATTAAAAACGTGTTCGCCTGCCATTATACACCCATTAACTCACATTTTCAATGATTCCTTGTGCACAGGAATATTTCCAGATATTTTCAAAATAGCAAAAATTAAGCCACTTTTTAAAAAAAAGGAACAAAAAAGAAATTCAAAATTACCAACCAATTTCCCTTTTGTCAGTTTTCTCAAAAATATTAGAGAGGCTTTTCTATATGCGAATGGAAGGAAAAACGAAGCGTTTTCAGACTCGCAACACGGTTTCAATCAAAATCTACGGAAACTGCCATTTTTTCTTTCCGTAAAGATGTTGCTTCATCAATGGACAAAAATGAAGAACCCATTGGGATATTTTTAGATCTTTCGGAAGCTTTTGACGTTATTAACCATAATATCTTCCTCTCAAAAATACCATCTTATGGAATTCCTGGTATTGCCCTAGATTGGATAACCTCATACCTTAAACATCGATCTCAAAGAGTAGAAATACTGGCACAAAAGGACATTATTTACTTCTCTTTCCAATTCTTTGCCAATTGAACATGGGTTCCCACTAGGTTCGATCTTAGGTCCTATCCGCTTTCTCTTGTACGTAAACTATATTCCCTCATCTATTAAAAATGGAAGAACTGTTTGCCGATGACACTAATGTTCTTTGCAAAAAAGAAACAATAAATAGTACAATTTCAGAAGTTTCAAATTGGTTTTGTAATAAGTTAATAGGTAACGAAGGAAAAACTGTCTTAATGCAATTTTGCATTTTAAATCGGCAATCATATGCTCCATTGAAAATGAACAATATGCAATTAGCTGATGTTAAGGTAACAAAATTTCTAGGTCTCTCAATTCAATCAAACCTCAAATGGAATAATATAACAGAATTAAACACTAAATTAAGCTCATTATGTTATGCATTCAGAATTCTTTCTAATTCTGTCAGCCTTCATGCAGTTGTTGTGTATTTTGCAAATGTACATTCCCGCCTGAGATATGGCATAATATTCTGAGGAAGCTCATCCTTTAGTTCCCAGACATTTAGATTGCAAAAGAAAATTATCCGAATAATGAAAAACTGCCATCCACGTGATTCCTGCAAGCCTCTTTTCATTGAGCTTGGAATCTTACCATTGCTTTGCCTATTTATTTACAAATTATAGTATTTGTCAAAACTGACTTACTTAATGGTGGGAACTTACTTTCATGTAATACTGATATTTATAGTTACAACACTCAATGTAAAAATCATGTTCTTCAAGTATCAACAGCTCACTACAAGAAATTCACATACAATACATGTATGTTACTTTACAACGCATTGCCAGATGAAATTAAACAATTAAAATTGGTACACAAAAGTTAAAAAAGTTCTGCTGCAAAACTGTTTCTATACAATTAGAGACTATACTGATCGTCAAAAAGAAAAATAGTGCTTACTTTAACAAAACCAAGATATAGTTTAATGAATTAGTTTACATTTGCATTGTATAATTGTAAAAAAAGACTCAATATGCCTGTAACTGGGCATATACTTCAGCTTCCGGGTCAATGACCCCCATCTCGATCAGGTTTTTGTCCAGTTACCCTGATCCATTGAGCAAATGCTGAGATGGCCCCTTGATTTGCTTCTGGGTGTAAATGTAGCTTCAATATGCGCACGTTTTTTTGAACTTTCCCTTCGATTGTAGTGGTAGTAGAGCTTAGGGTGAGTTTCTATTTGTTAGCAATAGAGAAAAATAAAATCCGTTCGTTTACCGTTACAAATAAGTTTTCTATAATTCGGCAACGAAAATATCTACATTTTGAAATGTTAATCTCTCGATTTTTTTCAATTTATTATTACTATTATTATTATTATTATTATTATTATTATTATTATTATTATTACTATTTTTTCATCTTTCAACTATTAATAGTTAAATAGTTGGAAAGGGATTCTGAAACTCAAGAAAGCGTGCGCAGATGATTTTCTCCCCCCCCATACGTCACATACAGTTTGTGACTAAATAAATAAATAAAAAACGCTCTTGCACCTGCAGCGCGGTGTGGCAGGCACTGTGTCGGGATGGAGCTTCCGCAAATGGGCTACTCGTCGCAGCCGACTGACCCCTTCCGCATAAACTTGTGCATTCACGGTTTACTCAGGTTATAAACTCCATATGGATGATACCAGGATGATAAAAAAAGATCAGAAGTATTGTTTCACCCTGAATATGCTCAGCCCGGCCTTCGAACGAGGACTCGTTCGCGTGTCATCCCGAACTTTGACGTTTCGTCTCTGGATCGAATTGGAAACACCAGGTTTCTTCTCAAATAACAATTGCATGAATTTGTGTTTTCTCTAACACAGTTCAGAATTTCTGTTGAAATTGACACATCTTTTCTAGAGTTCTTAAGTATTTCAAATGTCGAAAAATAGGTGCTTCTCACGAAACGTTTCGTGTTTTTTTTTTTTTTTTTTTTTTTTCCTTCAGCATTCCCTGTAATCTATGAATGCATAGTCGGGAAACTGAAAATTGTTGGCCATTATCCATGTAAAAGTAAAACGATTTTATTCAACAGATCTTCAAAAAAAGAACAAATTTGTCAACTTCTTTACTGTGATCTGGCAGTTCTAGCGTGAACATACACGGTGGATTTCACCAACACTCGTCAAATGTATTTTGACGAACGTCAAAATATTGACGTATCCTTATGTTTCACCAACACTTTTCCGTCAGAAATGATGATTCGTGTGTTGATTTTTTCTCCTCGTACAGAGGTTGACTACAATGTCAGTTTACAACGCGGTTCCGCATTGGCTATTGAGCCTGCTGACAACTGAAGACGCATCCAGTAGGTTGGTACGATGAAAATCACATATTTGCACATTTACGAAGAAATACATTTTTCGATTTCCGAATCGTTCTAATTCTTTTTCTTCGAAGACAAAATTGGCATGTGTGTGCGTGCAGTCTTATCATCTCTGTATCTCCAGGAAAGTTTGCTATTCTAGAAAAATCTCGCCGTATTGATTAGGCTTTGGCACCCTGTGGAAATACCACATACTGTGGGCGTAAAAGGATTTGCGAAAGAAACGATCTTTTTATTTACATAATCGCAATCTGTGGATGACAAAATACCATTGCAATGCCCGGAGGAAATGTCTGGCAAAATAAAATCTTAAAAGCTATCAATTGCTACTGAGCAAGGGCTTTAGTGGCTTATTTCTGTTTGAGAGATATTCCAGGCACGATTTTATTTCTTCCAAATTTTTTCAGAACATCGGATTCGACATTCTTTTGTTACGAACTGAGGATCTTCCACTTAATGAAAAGTATATATTTTTTTAGTAATAACGTATTCTGTACCCATGGTTTGTAAATAAAGAAAAGTTATGCATCAAAATTATCGCCCATGTTACCACACGCCGCGCTTGAACAACAAAAACGTAAAATAACTAGGTTCATGAAAAACAATGCATGCGTTTGATTCACCCTTACCTTACAACAACAGTTTAGCGAGTCGTCAATGTCGTTGATGGCGGGGTACCCGTCCGTCAAAATTTGACGAATAGTTTGACGATTGTTAAGGGAAACGACCTTGGTGAAATACATTTCACGTTAATAAGGCGTTTGACGTCCGTCAAAGCTACTGATCAGCGTTGGTGACACCGGCCGCATGTGGGTTACAGATCAAAAACTGCGTGTTTACAATTTTTGAAAGAGTGATAATATACGAATGATGTTGAGTAAAACGGTTTATTATATACGGTAATATATTGTAAGAATGTTTTCCATTATAATGTATCATATGATGTAATTAATGCATGTTATTTGTTTGATGGCAAGTGTACACGGAGAAATGGGCGGACCTGTTATCTCAACTGAATATTTTCTCTTATATTCAATGTTGTTATAATTTCACTTTTCTGTTATTATAAACGCGAAACTGTTGTTTTAATCATAATGTCGGTTCCATTATTATAACAAAAAAGTTTCATTGTTTTGGACAAAATAATTTTTATTATAAATGTAAAATAAACACTCAAATAAATGCACAGAACTGTTGAAGCCATTTTCAAAGGGTATTTAAAGTCAATCGGCCGGTTTCACCAACGCTGATCAGTAGCTTTGACGGACGTCAAACCATTGACGGCGAGTCAAACGCCTTATTTACGTTTTTCCAAGGTTCGAAAGGTTTCAAGGTTCGTTTCACCGAAAATTCGCCGTTTTCTAGCACAGCATTACGTAAATTTCTTTCTACTGCATAATTACTAGCGAGGAAGTAAAAATGTTTTTCTGATATAAATTATTATGGGTGGTGGGACGGAGGACGAGAAAACGTTCAAATATCTTATTTTAATGTGAGAGTGTTACTGTAACTACTCATATGCCATTTGGTGTAGGACAACCTTTTTACTATCTTATTCGGGGGGGGGGGGTGACCCTTTGCCCCCCCTGCTCAATAAAAGATCCGAAATCCCGCCTCTGATCCCTCAAATAGATAAAATTGAGAACTTTCATTTATCCAGAAAATTACTACTTCTAATACTTTGTGTAGTTAGAATCCACGTTTTGTAGGTCCTTGATTCCAAAATATTGCTTTACAGCAAATCGCTAGTGCCTACACCGTTTGCAGGATTGTCACGAAATTTGATATTCCTCATTTGACATGGTTGATGTAATGGTCTTTTGAATTTGAAACGGATTGGGAGAACTTTACATGAAGTCCTAACGACTTTAAACTTTCTAAAAAATGGCACCACATCTCGAATGGCGCAAAGTACATCTAAAAATGTCGCTGGCCCGATTTTCGTTAATTTCTCTTAATTTTAGAAAATTGCAAACGTTTCAATTTTTTTCGGCGATTTTCTACAAATACCAATATTGAAGATAATTATTTTTTTGTTAATGAAATCTGTGCTTCGTAATTAGATAAAGTAAAATGTTTTGAAAATTAGTTTCGCGTAATTTTGAGTGAAATAGTGACAACGTAAACGTAAATTAGATTTTCTCAAATCAGGTGATATTAAAATACTACGTAATCGTAAGAAGTATGCGAGAAAGCATTTGCTGTTGTACCTCCACTAGGTTTTCGAAAATGTTCAGTCTTACGGCCGAACGATGGGATGAAATCTAACCCTGGAGTAAAGCGTGAATAGAGGGAGATTACTCCAAGGGACCGCTGCAGCAACTACTGCTGCCAACATAACTGTAGATTATTTTAATACTTTGAATTCAATGCAATGCCAGCATTCGCTACGATGTTCATTTGTTTTCTGACCTGTCAAATTGGTCCCTTCTTCAGGTGGCTCCACACATTCTTTATTCGGCGAACAGCCAGCAACCACTCGCCAAGTCCCTAATAGTGTGGATGAGTAGCTTCCTAGTTGCCGAGTAACGAACGTTCGGTGCATGCCCTACCCACCGCATGTCGGTCTTTTGGACACACCAAAGGAAGTGAACATTCGCCGAACGGATCAGCTGTTCGGGATTGGGCGAGCGCCGAGTGCGTGGAGCCGCCTATAGACTCGGATGTTGGGACCAGGCCCAAATTATGCTCTAACGAGGAAGAGAGATGCCCAATGACGAATCCATGGATTGATTGGTGTTTCCGGGCGCGTCAACTGCTATGGTCATTAGTCCCGTAAGTGTAATGAATGTTATATCAAGGGTGGTGGTGGTGGTCCGCGCTAGGACGTAGATCCGACGCCAACTTACAAGCACAGTTATAGTTGGGATAAGCTGTAAGCTCCCGATATGTATGTGGTAGTGTCATGCATATGTGTGTATGTGGAAAGGGGGGCAAGGATGAGGAAAGATGGATCGATCGGGTTTTTGTCCAGTTTCCCTGATCCATTGAGCAAATGCTGAGTGGCCCCTTGATTTGCTTCTAGACGTAAATGTAGCTTCACTACGGGTACGTTTTGTTGAGCTTTCCTTTTGCTTGTAATGGTAGTAGAATTTAGGGTGAGTTTCTATTTTGTTAGCAATGGAGAAAAATCAAATCCGTTCGTTTACCGTTAAAAATAAGTTTTCTATAATTCGGCATCGAAAATATCTAGTTTTTGAATGTTAATCTCTCGCATTTTAAAATTCATGATTATTATTATTATTATTATTATTATTTATTATTATTATTATTATTATTATTATTATTATTATTATTATTATTATTTCATCTTTCAACTATTAATAGTTAAATTGTTGGGAAGGGATTCTAAAACTCAAGAAAGCGTGCGCAGATGATTTTCTCCCCTATACGTCACACAGTTTTTGACTAAATAAAAATAAAAGGATCGCGCGCGATCCGTGGCCCGCTTGTTACGATACTGCTGGGGCATTCGCCCGGTATTGATCATAGATACCACGGAAGGCTACCGGCAGAGTAGCGAATTCTCCAGACATTTGACTTGAAAAACTGAACATGACATGTGGGAGAAGTGCAAGTTGAATTCGACCTATACTATGGTATACATTGTCGAAGCTAGAAAAACGGAGAAAAAAGTAGCTCTGAAACGGGTGGGTACTTAAAGTATTTAAGAGGGGGATCAATTAAATTTCGAACTCTCCTCTCTCCGTATTTGCCCAAGAAAGATGCCACCACCTACAATGTAAATTTCTTCGCTCCCGTCGGGCTTTCTGAAAAGAGTCTTTTGGAATTGTTGGGATCAATACGTGGCAATTGTTGAATAAAGTTATTGAAATTACACAAAAACGTATTTAGGGGAGCACGACTCCTGGATCCGTGACTTGGGTGATCTACGTTTTGCCTACTCAACATTTTGATAACAAATCGCCGCTTGAAACGGCAACTGCTAAATAGCCCAAAGTTAGAGCCATGACCCTGCATTTAAATTTAAATCTGAGGTCGAGCGATATCATAGCCCCAGAATGACAACGTGTAACCGATTAAATGATTAGTGATTCCTGGCGCGTCAAGCAAAAGTCATTAATCCTGTAAGTGTAGTGAATGCTTTTATCGGGGGAGGTGGTGTTCTTCCCTCGCTGGATGGTGAGATCCGGCGCCTGTACGGATATTTTTCCCAGCCAGGTATCAACCGCCTCTATCGGGACAAGCTCCAAGATCCCGACTGGTCTCCCAGCAAGTGTGGCAGTGGTGTGAGAGGTAAGGATAGGTCAATGAAGAGGAAGGAAAAATCGCGACCGGTCCATGGCCCGTGAGTTAGGGTACTGCTCCGGCATTCGCCTGGTGCAGGTCTGAGAAAACATGGAAAACTACCGATCAGAGCAGCCGTTCGCTAGAATTCTCCTCCAGACAACGGCTGAATTCGACCTAGCTGAAGAGCTAGTGTCGAATCCTTTCACCGCCGACTGCGACAGAAAGGGCCAAAACCGCAAAAACGAAATAACTTGTGCACTCTTGACAAGGCGCTCTCTTGAAAGAGCAGTGTTCATCCCGTAAGAAAATGTAAACACAAACAATTTTACCATCTTAATTCTTGTGTAGCGTATGTGTAAAAGTGAGCTCAGTCTGCCGGACGTTTCGTAGCGAATGTGGTGTCTTTTGGACAGTAAAATATCCGACTGGGGGACCAACATACGAAAAGTCATTAGCAAGATTTTTGGTTCATTTACTCTTGAAAGTAAGTACTTGTATGTGTTAAATTGCAATTTTGATAAACAAAAAAATCCTTAATGTTAGATTATATTGTATCGTAGCGTATAAAATACCCTGATATTTGGGTAAATTCAGTTTTGGACAGGGATGAAAGAACACTGTTTCAGAACGAGCCAATATCGCAAAAAATACAGGAGCAATGTATGTTCCATATTAATGTTAAATAATAGATTAATTTTTAACATGTTTTAAAACATTCACATGTTTTAAAAAAACATAACATCGTTAATTTTTAATTTTGTAAATTAATGAATCGATTAGTAACTTATTTAAAGAAAATCTATCACAAAAATGCGAATCATTCTTAATTTTTTGACTTGTTAAATTTATTTATGAAACTTTGTGTTTAAGTCAAATTTTGTTGTTATTTTAATGAAATCAGAAAAAGCATGTTCATCAACTAAAAAACGTTAACGTTTTAAATTAAATACAGAAGAATGTAATACAACGGTTTTTGCACAAATAAAATGCAACTACTTAATCGAACCAATCTCAATTCTTTTATGTCCTTTTAATAAAGGACAAGATAAATAAAATTATCTTTCACAAGAACATTTTCATATAATACGATATAAATCTCAATAACAGATAATTAAATGAACAATATTGAATAGAGAGACAGGGAATTCCATTCCTTAAGTTCAAAAGTAGAGATGGACTTTCATATTTCGATCGACTTGAAAATTAATATTTGAATTAAAATAATCGAGCTAAAAATCGGAAAAATTAATCGATTTCAATTTTTCGATTAATCAAATAAAATAATCGATTGTTGTATTAACCGCGATTAAATCGCCCATTCGTTGCCCGCGGTGACCGGTGGCAGGAAATGGCGAGCGCCGATGTGTGAACGCACGAGTTCGGCCTTCGCGCATGAGTCGCATGGGCTGCGCGGGCGGGCGTGTCATTGGGCATTTGCCGGCAAGTGCGCCATGGCCGCCGGCTTGCGTTTCTCAGGTGACAAGGGCGCCACTACGTGCACACAATATTAGGAAGACTGTTATCAGTGGTCCAGTTGGACCGGGTCACCGTTCCAGAAAATATTTTGTTTTGTACGCGAACAAACACTCAGGCAACTAGGTCTGTAACGAACGAACGATAACATCAGCTACTTCCTGTAATTAAATACTCTTCTCTGAGTATTATTACTAAGTTACACGTATGATGTCGCAGGCTTCCGCGGCCAGAGTCGTGATCTGAGCCCTCCGGGTGATGCCACGTCGAAGGCTAAGGTGCCGACACACAGAGGGGTATTCTGTAGAAAAACCTGACAAAAATTATTTATTTGCTAGAATTTATTTAAAATTAGTTAATATGTCTTGTAATGGACCTTCATTTTAGGTTCGATACAACAGTGATTTTAAGATGATATGGGGGACAGGTAATCTTTTTCGTAAATGGGCTCTAGGTATTCGTGCATATACACTGAAAATACAAATTCTAATACAAAGAACATAAAATACTTTATTTCAAACATCTATATCTTGACGCAGCCCCTTAAGGGGCGTTGAGCGCTTTGCACTGGGGAGTAATCCTCCATTAATATGCTTTTTTATTTTTGGAGTAATCCTGCGTTACAATAATCTCAAGTTAAGTCTCGTCACGTCGCAATCAGTGCCTTTTATCCCTTCGGCCAGGGGCTCGACGACGTTAGATCCCGGGGTTCCTGGCCGGTCACCCAACCAAGAACCCGCGAGTCTCGAATTTGCTTAACCTTCGTGACTTCACGGAGCGCAGTAAACGAATTCGGCTAGCGCCGCCGGCACTAGCCGACCTCTTCATTACAATATACGTCTCTTTTCACTTTTCCAAACTTAAATGCTAATGAATCACTGCTACCCTTTTTTACCATTTCCTAAAAAGGACTTCTCAACACATATAAACCTGACTTTTGGATCGGCGACATTGCTAGCCACGCGCACTTGTGCGGGGGGAGGGGCTCGGCGTCGCTCGGCTGTTCTCGGTCCCGGTCGCTTCCCGAGGCCCGGGCGGCCGCGGCTTGATTGTTCTGCTCGGATCACCACACGCCTTCGGCCGTTATCCACACGTCACTCGTTCCATCCGGGCATTATTGATGTTCTGCTCTCTTCCACACCATCCGCACCGTCGACTTCGTGGACGCGCTACTCACAATAAGACTATCTACAGTCCTCGCCGGATGTTTCGCTGCAGTTGCACTATCGGTAGCAAGGACCAGTGGCTGCTTAGGTTGCACGATTGCACAACCCCCAAGAAAATCGAACAAGATCTCATAATATCTTAGGAATATACATTTTCCTTTTAATAAATTCAATATTCAAGATATTGCAGAAATATCGATGTGTATGAAATCATTTTAAAACAGAAGAGCGTCCAACTGCTGCTCTTTTCGGTGTCTGGTGCCTTGCCAGGAATTGCACCACGCTCTTGGCTTGGCTTGGCTTGTTTACTGTTTACACTTTGGCACTTCGATTTAACACGGGGAACATGCGGCTTTTGGTGGCGCAACCAGAGTAGTGGCGTTTTCTAGCCCTGCGCGGCCGTTTATTTATTTATTTTACGTAAAAAAAAAAACCAGTTAAAACTGCGTATGACGTGCTATGGGGAAAAGTGAATTGTGTGCACATTTTCAAAATTCTGTGATCCCTACACTAAGTCATATACTACTTAAATTTTGGAAAAAATTTAAGTTGTGGATGGAAGTTCCTTAGTGTCTCGCGGATGCTAGTGTAGCTGCAGCTGGCCAGCGGTTTGCGAACGTTCTTGTGAATACGAATGTGTGTCGAAGGTCTTTCATTATTGCCAATTACCAGGGAGTGAAGCTTTCGAAATAAAGTAATGTAGGGTGAAACGTGTCGAAGCAATAGTGCTTGTTACAATGTGCTTAAGTCGAACTTAAGTGCCCAGTGGAAATCAAAGCCAGAACCACGTGCGCGGGAGGTGTGATATGCCTTACGCGGACCCGACGCATAAAATTATGTAAGCAGTGTTTCAATATAGACTTTTATTTAGCGTAGTTTTAATTGATTTGAATTGCCTATATTTTTATCATATATTCGTATTTCGAGTTTTGGAAATTACATTTCCGTCATTCGATGGAGGTCCAACCTCCAGTCTGTTAGGGCACCAGCCGCCACTGGCACAGACCTTGCAAAAAAACAAAACGTAAATTGGGTACTCAGCACAATCAGAACAGATGCTGGACGTGTCCCCTTCACTTGTTTCCCAGTGATCTGGTAGCATGGAGCTATGAACATAAATGCAATTTTGAATAGGAAGCCCTGATTCGGTTCGGTGCGGGTCCTTGCTCACATTGCAAATTCTATGAACGTACTGCATATATCGAATAATACTCTTTATATGGTGAAGACTAGTGCACAGATACTTCTACGGAGGTAGAACTATCTCCAAATCGCTGCGAACCCAGGTAAAGCTGATCGGCGATGTTCTGTGCGCGAAAAAAAATTTTTAGCAATTTTAAATACTATAATGAATTTTTATTTTTCATATTTTCTACTTTTGTTACATGTTTTAGAAAAAAATAAATTATATATTTTTTTCAATTCCATCGTAATCTCTCGTAAATGCAATATTTTTACGCACTAGAAATTACATACTCCCTCACGTTTTCGGACTATTTTGTTTGATTTATTTTCGTTAAAAAGAAAACAATTGAAACTGCATGTGACGTTCGGGAGAGAAGTACAATCTGCGTACGTTTTCTTGAGCTCCTGAATTACTTCCTCCGTCCTTTTACTATAAATGCTTGAATGACGAATAAACGTATCAACAAAGCAAGGATAACAACATTTGAAAACTAGACGTTTGTTGTCTCGATTTATATACAACTTATTTGCATCGGTAAACGAATTGCAGATCTGATTTTATAGTAACACTTACAAAATAGCAACCGAAATCCCCGACTACTACTACGAGCTAAAAGAGAGTTCAACCAAACGTGTACATTTACTTTATGTCCATATCCAAACAAGAGGTTATCTTAGCATTTGCTCAATGAATCATGAAAACTGGACGAAAACCTGATTAGGTCATTGACCCAGAAACTGAATGAAGTACTTTACTTGTTATGCTTGGTTATTTATAGAAAATAGATAATGTATGTAATTTGCTTTGGGTATTAAGTCCGGTGGCAAATTCTTCACGTATTATTATACTTAATTTTATTACTTATTATCGCACTTAGTCTTTTAAAATTTCACAATACAAATGTTAAATAATTCATCAAATGGTATTGCTAGAATATATAAATTTTATTTTCATTTTCGATGGTCAGTATAGTCTCTAATTGTATAGGAACAGTTATGTAGTATAAGCGACTTTACTTGGCACTTTGTACTTATACTGTGTCGCCTGGAAGTGTGTTGGGAAGTTAACGTTCACGTATAATATGTGGATTTCTCGTAGCGAGCTGTTAATCTGACACCTGATGAATATAATTCCAATGGCATGTGGTGTAATTACAAATATCTGTATTGCGTGAAAATATGTTCCTACCCTTAAGTAAGTCAGTTTCGAGAAAAATCTACGGAGCCGTGAATAAATAGGCAAGGCTCTAAGATTCTACGCTTAATGTAACCGGGAACGGTAGCTCAGTGCATCAGATGCCACTGCAGCGCCTCTGGCCGGGAGGTCCTAGATTCGAGTCCTGACGGTGGCAAGATTTTCGACTCTAGCTTTTCAGCTAGGTCGAATTCAGTCGCTGTCTGGAGGAGAATTCTAGCGGCCGGTCGCTCTGATCGGTAGTTTTCCGTGGTTTCTCCGATCAACACCAGGCGAATGCCGGAGCAATACCCTACCAAACGGGCCACGGACCGCGCGCGATCATTCCTTCCTCTTCCTTGTCCTATCCTCTCCCCCTTACACACACACATTCACACACACACACACTAACATGCACTACACTACCATATATTTCGGGAGACCGGTCGGGAGCTTAGAGCTTGTCCCGGCTGGGGCGGTGCCCAGCTGGTGGGAGAGTCCTGGTTAGGGGGAAACCCCACTAGCCGACGGTAGGCCGGCGCCGGATCTCGTCATCCAGCGGGGAAAGATCACCGCCATCTCCCATAAAAACATGCACTACACTAACGGGACTAATGACCAAAGCAGTTGACGCGCCCGGAAACACGAAAAAAACAAAACAAAGAAGTCTACGCTTAATGAAGAGAATTCACACCAGAGTATAGCAGAAGTCACGAAAGGTGCGCAAGGTATCTAGCAATAAACACCCAGGACTATAGCGAAGCCACCAGAAGATGAAAACGACACCATCTGTGTGTATTGTTGTCGCCTAGAATCTGTCATCAACTATCGTACGCGCTCTTCGACAGATCGTACATTTGCAGCTTTTTGTGTCGGGGTCTTATAAATAATACAAATAATACAATTATCTTATAATTGCTGTATGGAAAAAATTTAAAACGGACTTATAACGTTTGGCCACCTTGACAATTAATATATTGTGACATACCAATATGTGGGACATTGTATTGCGTGACATTTATTGTAAACAGGGTGAATTGTAAAGATAGACATATGTAAATATGGCGGCCTAGCAACGGTAGACGAGTTGTCGTCAAGGTCAACAAACTTCATTGCTTTGAACCACGGGGCGCGGCTAGGTGATAAAGTAAACTGTTTGGGGATTGGCCGAGAAAGCAATGACAGTCTGGGGCGCGGCTAGTTGAATTTGTAAGTAATTTAGGGATTGGCGAGGCATGGAATGACAGTGTATTTCGACGGAAGTGGGTCGAATTTTTTCTGAAAAGAAACAGTAGAAAATATGTACCGGGTTTTGAAGGGCTCAAAGAGGGGAATATGGATTCATTCCGACTTATGCCGTGGTGCTGTGCGGATCGTGTGTAGATAATTGATGTTGGGAGTTTGGGAATTGTGTACGTCTACTATGGAGCGAAGGCTGTCGGACTTTGAATATTGATGTAATGTGCGGAAATTGAAACTTGGAAATATTTCGAGTGCAGCAGATAGAATTTAAACTGTGAACTTAGGTGAATTTGCCGGCAACAGGACTGGGAGTATTTGAAGCAGATAATAATTTACTGAACTTTAATATTTTAAGCGTACGCGTAGAAAGAACTGGGAACTTTTAAAAGGCAAATTAATTAAGACTTATCGACTTATGAGGCGGTGAGGATCAGTGACTTGAGTACACTTGTGCCAGAACGGAAGAAAATAAGATGGTATTTGGACCTGGAGCCATCGACACCGGGGAAAAACGAAAATGGTTCTACGCGGCGACATCGGCCAAGAGCGCGCGAAGACGGATACTGCAGTATATAAGGTAAGGTTGTAAGGTTTGAAACTGGTCATGACCGAAAGTACGTTTCGTATTGTTACCAAGTTAAAATTTCATGGACATTGAATAAACTTACAAGCTTATGTGAATAGAAAAGATGATTTTCAATTAGCCAATTCCAGCAAATGAGTAGCTAGAAATGTATATTTGATTTTCAGATTCCTTGGCCTCTCTGTACAGATGGCAGATCGAATAATCGGCTATTAGTAGGCAATAGCGATTATTTCTTATAAGACCCATCGACCCAGTTGGCCGGATATTAATTTATTGGAAATAGCAGTTTAAGATTAATTTTAATAATAGAATTAACGTAATCTTTTCCTGGCGCCCATATTCTTATATAAATTTGGAACGGGTTACGTTGAATTAATATTTAATAATATTAGAAGGGCAGAGGAGATATTAAATTTAAAAATTAAATTAGACAGTTTGTTTCTTATCTTACCGTATCTTACTTCGACGTTATTTATCTATTCAAACTCAATATTGTACCTCAACCTGACTGTTTTCTCTTTTTGACCCCTTTACTAACATTAGTTATGTCGAAATGACACAGTCATGATAATTTTACTTTGCAGGTCTGATAGGCTTCCTATACAGGATCTTGGCAGTGCAATTTTACGAACGCGGTTATAATAATTAAACGATGTGGGATATGAAAAATGTCTCTATACTCATAAATATTGATACTTACTTTGTAATACATATGCTATTATAATCTGCAAAATTACACGGATACAGCTTTTAAAAAACCCAAATTCGAAACATTAACAACATATTACTCTTATAAAATATTACTCGTTGTTTTACATCATCTACTTTTCTATCTCCCTCCCTGAATGCATGCATGGCCATTGACTTGTTTAAAAATATTAACTTAATTCCTAAAATTAAATAGGACTTGATCTTCATACATTATTTCATTGCTTTGGACACGTTTCCCCATTGTTTACTTTCCTGTTGCAGAAAATCGGCACTCTTCACCGTCGCTCCGTTTGTTCCATCTCCATCTTGCGATTTTTTCACACAAAATGTCCGTGTTTTCTACGCGCATTCTGTTTTCAAATTTACTTCCAAATTTCCTGCTAGAGAAGTGGGAGATTTTGGGGATGTGCAGTGGCCGTTGCACATCTGCTTTTACCATCACCTCAGCTGATACCGACGCGATAATGCAAATTTGAGCTAAACTAGACACGTGAAGAAAGTTGATGCGATTGACGCTCCTACCAATGCGAGCTGCGTAGTGCTGTTTGCCTTCTTCAAGAAAACGAGAATAGAGAAGCAGAAATTCACGTAACAATGAATCGATGGATTGATTGTTAGTGATTCCGGACGCGTCCGGCTAAAATCACTATTCCCGTAAGTGTAGTGCTTTTTCATCGGGAGGTTCCGGTGATCTTCCCCCGCTGGATAGCCAGATCCGGCGCCGACTTATCTTCACTAGCAGGGTTTTCCCCAACCAGGTATATCCCACCAGCAGGGCACAAGCTCTAAACCCTCGACCGGTCTCCCGGCATGTGTGGTAATGTAGTGCATGTTAGTGTAAAAGTGTGTAAAGGGTTGAGAATAGGAGAAACCTTGGTTATTCTATTTCTCCCTTTCATCGTATGCCCTTAAAGTTGCAGTTCTCAAGAAAGGGCGTTAATTCGAGAAACGCCTTACATTCCTTTCAGAATTTTTGTTTCGATTATCATTGAGCGGGAGTTTTCTAACTACTTAATCACTGCATCAAGGTGAACTACAAAAAACGTCTCTCGGCAGTTCTGCTTGCTTAGAACAAAATAACTTTAAAATGGAAATCATTCGTAAACTTAGGTCAATAAAGCTCTATTTTGATACTTTACGCAGGTCTTTAAGTACCGTATACTCTGCAAGGTCGAATGCAAGCCGCTCTCAGGAGGAGAATCCTTTGCTCGGTAGTTTTCCGTGAATTCAATATCAGACGAATACCCGAATAATACCCTCATGGGCTATGGTCCGCCAGCAATTTCTCCTTCCCCTTCCTTCTCGTTTCTTCCGCCCTTTTGCACACACACATGTAGGGAAATCAGTCGGGAGATTAGAGCTCATTTCCGCTGGGGGGTAAACCTGGAAGGGAAATCACGCACAAGCCAACGTGTAATTCAGCGTCGAATCAAACATGGAAGAACAGCGCCCCCCAGGACAGAACATTCACTATACTAACAAGGCTAATGACCAAGACATCGGATGCAGTCGGAAACACCGATCAAACATTTACGTATATTTTATTTATTTGCATTGTCATCACGGGTAAATGAGATTTTTCGCGAACTGCCAGTAGCGGTTTTCCACGTCACGTGTTTACATCCCTTCTTGGTCACACTGTTCGTCTCTGGAGTTTCGTAAGTTGTAAATGATAAACGACTTTCGGAAGTTGAGTTGTGGAATCACGGTCTAGCCTTAGATGCTGCAAGTATTCGAGGTCGAATGTCCCTACGAGGGTTATTACTAGGGCCCGGAGTTTAAGACAAGTCATATATTTTTTGTGAATCCTCGGGTGAATTTTAAAACAATTTATGCACGAATCCAGGTATTATCGATCAGGAAAACGTATTTTTATTGTGCATATAAAGTCATATTTACAGAGATTTTAGTGGAAGGTCATATGTGGGCCAAATTCTGCCATAAATGCATATATTTAAGGACAGTGTTTAGTAAAAGGTCATATTTTGGCCAGATTTTGCCCCAAATGCATACATAGGTCATATTTTTAAGAACACAAGAATAAAAGGCTTGAAAATGTGTCTCGCATGACAACGTATCAGTTGATATTGTTACAAATAAACTCAAAAATTATACTACAAAGGATTATTTGAAAGAGAAGGATTGTTTTAAACAAGAAGTATGCAGTAGTAAAGAAGTCGTTGAGTTGGATGGGTTTTATTGTACTGTACTTGATTTGGTTTACAGACAGAAGCAATTTTTTAAAATGCTAGTTAGTTCCAAAGACTGCAAGCCGTATGTACCGTAGTCACAATCTATTCTTGAGTGAATTTTGTATTTGTTATACCTAAAAAATTAACAGGAATTGTTAAAAAATAAACTTTATTACGTCATATTTTATTTTTTTAGGTCATATTTACATAGGTTTTAGGTCATAAATGCTTGCATATTTCGCTGATTTTTAGGTCATTAAAATCCGGGCCCTAGTTATTGCACATTTATCCAAAATTAAACGATATTTTCTACTTCGTAATAATGCAACAAACCACAATTATAAAATCTTTTCTATTGTAATCGGCTAAGGAGTTTGGTTTTGGATTGTATTATTTATAAGACAGGTTTAAAATTTTTCCATGACAGCAATTATAAGATTAAAAACGTCATGAAAAAATACTCTGTGACTTTTTGGCTTATTGCAATTTGCCACCATTGTTTTCCATAAACTACAAGAGAATGCGCCTTTTGCTTCCGAAACATTAACAAACAAGAGTGACATATGTCATGACAATGCGACTTATGTCATTTTGTCATCTAAGCACATTAACATTCACTATTTTAAATAGTGAATAAATGCGTGTTGCTGCTACGATTACTATTGAACTACGCCCCAACGTTAGATCCCAATGTCAAGACCCCAGACCTTCTGCAGCGATGCGTGACGGCTCATTTGAAAACTTGGTGTGCGATTTAATTTCTTCTGAGAATATGTGCCTTGACGGGCCTCTTTACGTAGTTCGTTCTATAATTACACGTAAGTCTGTAAAGAAGGGATGAAAGACTTCGTATGCAGAGATGTCTCCTGCATCATCTAATGCCGGCATTACACTAGCAATAGGTTTCCGCAACATCTTTCAGCAATTTTATCGCTGTTTCTTGCGGTCATCTTTACACTAGCAAGAACAAGACGGGGCAATATGTTGCCAGAAAGTTGGGAGGAAGGTCTTTCCGACAAGATATTGCCGATTGTTTTTCATTAGAACTTTTTCTTGCCGTGCTTGGTGATGCCACGAGGAAAATGGCGCGTCAACTCGAGTGAGGTTATATCTCACTCCGACGTGGCTAGCTAGAAGGGAGAAGATTCGAGTCGTGGTCGCAGGTATTGTGCTCAATGAAGAGACAGAGAAACGACAACGTTTTGTGAGGACATGTGACGGTATTTTAAGACGAAAGGTAAAGGGGCTTGTGCAAATTCGGTTCAGGAGCCTCAATATTTTTTCGTGGACTACGATTCACGTGGGTTCTAAGTAATTTTCTTTTTATAAATAGCGCAATTATTAATTCGGTAAGTTTTGAAATGTCCTTTACCTACTATTGATGTATTATAGATTAATCTTAAAATCTCTTAATCTTAGATTAGATATCTTGATAATTTTTAACGTAACAAAATTAATAATTGGGTATAGCTAAACCAAAATTTGAACCATTGGATAATCATTCATAGAGGATTTGTAATATTTATTACTTCATTTATTTTATTAAACCTTTTTTTCCTAAACTCATTTTACGAAAAAAAAAAAACGCATACAGCAATTCAAAATAATATGTCCCCCTACTACCTTAATCGTACTTCCTGCGCATGTGACCATGGCCATCATTGGCTTCTTCCAGCAATATCTTGCTTGGACTTCAATCCAATTCTAGTCCCAGCAACAGCCGGCAATATCTTTCCGAGGACGGAAACACATGAGTTTACATTAGGACCGGAATATCTAGCAAGAAATATTGCCAACATCAGAAATATTTATTGCCGCAATGTTTTACATTGGCAACTTTTCTTGCGAAATAATATTGCTGGCCATTTTCTTGCCAGCGTAAGTCTTCACCGGTCGCTTGGCACGGCTGCGACGTGGCGGCGAGAAACGCCACGCCAACCAAACAACAACAAAAACAAAGCCCAGTCAGAGGCTTCCTTCTCGCGGGAAACCCCCCCCCCCCCGCGACGTTGTGCGAAGTCGAGGTCTCCCCGCAGGCGGTTCGCGGCCTCGCGAGGTTAACGGTAGGCGCTCGCTGATCCACTTCTCCGCGGCCTACCCCCTACCTACCGCCTCCCGCTCGCCGCCGCCGCCGCCGCCGAACGCCGCCGCCGCCGCCCGCCGCGCTGTCCGTCAGTCGCGCCGCCGCCGCCGACGTCGCCACCGCTCCGATCCCATCCATGCAAGTCCTCAGCCAGGTAGGAGGACGCCGGGGGACGCAACGCGGCCCTTATAAGACGAGGACTGTGAATTATTTGTGGTTTCTCGAGCAACATCAATGGGTGCACCCGACGTTGTTAATTGGTCAGAGTACATTGACATCTGCGATTTTTTTTTTTTTTTTTAATGGAGCGTGTGTCGCATGTGGAGATGTGCTGAGCATTGCAGTGCAATTTATAAACGCAACGTGTTGTTGCGGAAAGTGTGGGCATCCTGTTGTTCTAGGAACAATGCCATTTCGTACATTTGACATTGGAGAAAATAGGCTTTCACTTCTACAAAAGTTATTTATTGTGACACACGTTCACGCAACGATAGTGGAAGTGAAGACAAATTATGAACACTACTTTCAGTTTCGTGGGCTACGGGTTGCAGCAAATTCTTTGTATTTAAATGCTAAGAGAATGGTGTTTTTTATACGTGCGGTTTTTTCCTTCAAATATCACGTGCACGAACCTGCCTCGTGATCGAAGTGTAGCCACTCGCGTTCTAAGACCATGCAATATATAGTTTCGGCAAAACGTAAGAACCCTTTCGTCGCTGTTAAGGCACACTGTAAATAATCTAAAAATTGTTTTGGTTTTTAATAGAACGCGCGTGAACATAACTTTTTACCAGGGTTCACAATGGAAGTTTTAGGGAAAATTTTTAACTCTCCGAGCAACTCCTATTGACGTTACATCTCAGTTGAAGGAAATTTTGCATATCTGTAATATTGTAAATGTTCCCGAAATAGCAATGTTTCGTTCATTTAATTAGTTAAATAAATTTTTATATCGGTTGATCCCGGGTTTACGGTGAACCTCGGCGTGTCCAAGTTGAGGACAAGGCTCGGGTCTTCGGCCCTTGCGATAACATCAAACATCCTTGAGTCTGTCCAACGCATAATTACCAACGCATTTTATGCGAATAATCTTTAAAAAAATTTGGGGTTTATATGTTCCTTATGTTCTCCACATATGTGCGAGTAAATTTATTTAAAATAAGAGAATTCATTTTAAACGGAACGCTCCCTTTTAAGACAATTTCTTTTAAAATGTTTCTCAAAATAATATAAACGATTCCTTTGTGGTGAACGATAACTTTCCTTCGCACCGATTGGAAGAGAGTCGAATCACGTCAAGGCACGGCAATCGAGGAAGCCTAGGCTAAGGTGTACCGTAAACTCGGGATCAGCCTTTATATCTAATAACTTTTCATTTTAATCGGGTCTTGTAAACATTAATCAAGTAAATTTTCCTATGTTTGCTGTTCATGCGTGCGTGAATGTAAACTTCGCCCTCGTCGCAGTACTGTTTAAAAAAGCCGCCGCACGTTCACACCAATAGAGCACGAACGCGGAGCGCGAGTACCTTCGCCCTTGAGAGACACAAACAAAACGACTCGCGAGGCGCTGCAAATGAGGTGCGACGATATTTAAAATTCGGAGACCTGTTCTAATTGCGTTCCATGAGCACACAGTGCTGACTGGAATCTTCCGCGGTTTCGAAAATGAAAGTCTTGACGTAGGGTGAAATAGCAGGAGCAGTTAAGAAACATCCATGCAAATGAATGTATTTACGAGTGAAAGTAAATGCCGGTTTGTACGACTGCTTACTAGTTCCTTTTATACATTGCCTAAATACTTTTTTGCAAGTAACCGAAGGGGCGTGACTATTGGACACAGAGGTCTTTACAGCAGGAGCGGAACATAGATGAACACGACACTGCGAGGTGGTTGACCCCGTCTCTATGTAGCGAAAGCAAGACACCGCACCTCTTTAATTTGTTGGAGCGGGACGCCGTTCGGGGCATTTTCCCCCTTTTCCTACTATTGCATAATTCTGACTCCTAGTGCGAGTAAATTGGTGAGTTATTATAGTTTCCCGACTCTATCAGAGATAACAGGGAATTGCATGATTCAAGTTGACAGCTTTACATAAAATAAACTGTGAGTCAAAACGTGTTAGAGGTGATGATCCAATAAGGAAACCAGAGGATTTCGCCGCGCAGCTCTAATCATAAAGAATTACGTGGACGGAGCTTGCGTATTTCTTCCTCAATTTAGCTTGATTCATAACCGACGTTTTTATTTCACTTGCAAAGCATCTTATTCAAGTACGCTAGTAGTTCATTTCAAGGACACAATGGTTCCTCGTAAGAGTTTCTGAGCATGTAGGCAGTAACGAGCTGCATTTTCCCCTGTTGAATGTCTACGTGTGAGAGAGTTTATTCTTGTCTTTGAATTCAAACATGTTTACCGCTTTCGCACGGCATCTCTTACAGTGGGGAAGAGATCTTGAAAATGTACGAACTATAACTTGTGCTTCATTTATAAAAGTTTAGATCTTCGAACGCGCCCCAAATTAATTATTAATTTAATAGAAATTGTTATATATTTATAATTTTAATAATTGTAAATTATGCTTAATAACAATTAGTAACAGTGGTAGCATTGGCTCTATGTGAATGTAAGGATAATAGGAAATAAAATTCGAGTTTATAATATTTTATCGTTTTTACTAATTTGTTTACATTCGTAGGAATTATACATTTAAGTGGAAAATTATTTCATTTTGAGTTTACGAAAGTTGTTCGAACTAAAATTCGAAGTTGCCAAGTACCGGAACGCCGTTCCGTTGCGATCCGCCAGAAATCAAACCTGGTTGTACCTCTTTATAACAAGTAATATTGACACTTGTTTAGAGATTGACAGTCGCATTCACGTAAATTTGTTGTTTACAGATTAGAGGGAAGTGTCGCGTTATTTCCGCAGTGAAACCGCAGATCTCAAGCTTTCACTTCACGGTTGTGAGGAAAATGTATTTATTTGGGAAGAACTTTAAAAATTTCACGGTAAATAGGACAAATGCACAATAAACATTAAATATGATTTCGTTACCATTTTCTGCCTATATATTTGATATCTTGCGTTCGACGAGTATGTCTTTGCTGATTTCAGTTATACTTGAGATGCAGCAGTTCAAAATGTACGAATTCAATGTGTTATAAAGTGATTGTGTTATAGAATTTAATATTTTCTGGTGTGATATTGTGATTTTTCTAACCATTGAAGTAGCTTCAATATTCTTTGAATCGGTATATTTTTGGTGTACGTTCAGAAAATTAAAAATGAGTAAAAAGTCGCTTCAATCTAAATTGAAATTAAATTAATACATATTTATTTTTGCTTCCATTCGCGTTAGCTTTAATGGATAAAAACTAAGTTTTGGTCGTAACTAAATCCAGTGTTTCTTTTAAACAACTACAAAACGATCAGACGTTTGACAGTGATAATTTACTTTTGTACCAGACCATTTGAATATATTTTGCGCAAAAACTATACACATTAAAATTAGCAGGTTAATCTCGAATGCAATTGATTGGTAATACAAACTATATCTAGTTTTTGTGCATATTTTAATCTTGCAAGAGGATTCCAGTAGTAAATAGGTTGCTGAACAAACCCCAAATAAACGTAACGGTTTTCCAAAAAGTAACACGCACACTGATCAAAAAACATAAAAATTTAATTTATTGTAGACTAGACGTAGTATAGAATAGTACAACACTTTCATTTTCACAAGTTAAATATTTTAGCAAAAACAGTCTTTACGAATATATAGGGTATATAGGAATACTAGTATAGTACAACAATTCTTGGAATACCAACAATACAAGAAGTGGCTATTCCATAAGACATGCTAGTAGCAAATATTTAATGGAGTATTACTGCCTACGGGCAGTCTCCTCGCAAAATAATCCATACGATAATAATAATAATAATAATAATAATAATAATAATAATAATAATAATGGAGTAGTACCTCTTCGTTGGAGCCTTGCTGTCATGTGACATCAGCTGTGTCGTAAGCAGTGACGCACTGAGTATGAGAAACCGTAGAAACTCTCTCATTGGGTGGGAGGCTGCATACTTTACTTTCAATTTCAGCGCGCATAGGAATGAGCAACGCATACGGTTGTTGTACAAGAAAATGACACATCACAAAAAATTATTTTTAGTTGTGGCGAAGTATGTTTAGAAAATTGTCTACATTACTAGTAAAATCTCATCAAGAAAATTTACCCGGTGAATGGAGCAAATCGACATCTTTCGCCGCGAAATAATCGGACCACTCGAGTTGAAATCTTTCTCGTGCAAAATAAGCTTTGATATGTATAACTTATCTTCGTACCGACCACACACAAAAAAACGTCATTTAACTAAGTGGAAAAATAGTGTATATTTTGAAAATGGTCGATTTTTGTCAGGAAAAGGGTTACGAAGATAGTTTATAAGAAAACCCGGTAGGAAGAGTATCACTTTGTTTCTTGGTGCGAAAATAACGGTTCTAGTAAAGCCGATCGGTAAAATGACAATTTTTGACATGCAATTGTCTTGTTCTCCGACAATATGTGGATATGGTATGCGTATTATACATGACATATAGATAGATAGAAATTTATTTTACAATTGGGCAGATGATGCCCGGTGGCAGAATGCAAAATAACAATTACAAATAACATAATAATTATAAAAAATAAATATAAACAAACAAATTGACTTTGTCATTTCCTATATATGCAGATGGCATTTAAATTCCTATACTAAACATTAAAATGCATATACCTAAAACATATAAATGAATAAACCTACATATTACTATACTAAACATTAAAATGCATATACACTAACATATAAATGAATAAACATACATATTAATATACTACACATATATACACTAAACATATAAATGAATAAACTTACATATTACACAAATATACATACATACAAACATATACACATGTATACATAGACGAAGGAACCCTCACATCACTTCAAATGAAATCACTTCACTTCACTTCACTTCACTTCACTTCACTGCACTGCATATAACTTTATCTAAATATTAATTGTTCATTACTTTTTACTGTAGACTACGCATAATCGCACCTTTCACTTCACTTCACTTCACTTCACTTCACTTCACTTCACTATACGTTTTCACCCTATTGACTAATTTCCTATATTTTTTTTCTAAAACCACGCGCTGAGCAAGGTGAAACCGGGTAACATTGTGGAATAAAGTTTATGATAGATAAAAGTCCCAAAACGTGCTGAGCCCTCCCATGGGTCCGATTGATCAACGTTTCCCAACTTCTCAACTACTATGGTCATTAGTCGCGTGCTGGGAGGTGGCCAAGCTCCGCTGCCAGTGGAATGTGGGATCTGGTGCTGATGTACATGTCTGCTTTTCCCTATTTGGGTCTCTCCCCTAGAGGGGCACCATCCCAACCGGAACAAGCTCTAAGCTTCCGACATGCGAGGTAGTGTAGTGCACGGAAGTGTTTGTGTTTGTGCGTGTGTGCGTGTGTGTGCGTGTGTGCATGTGTGTGTGCGTGTGCGCGTGTGTGCGTGTGCGTGTGTGCGCGTGTGTGTGCGCGTGTGTGCGTGTGTGCGTGCGTGCGTGTGCGTGCGTGTGTGTGCGTGTGCGTGCGTGTGCGTGCGTGTGTGCGTGTGTGCGCGTGTGTGCGTGTGCGTGTGTGTGTGCGTGTGTGTTTGTGTGCGCGAGCGCGCGCGCGCGCGTGCGCGCGCGCGAAATGGGAGAGAACGAGATTATAAGGATGAGGAAGGGAAGATCGCTCGCGGCCCGTGCCGCGTTTGTTAGAACTCTACTCTGCCGTCCATCCGGTACTGAACGGAAAAAACACGAAAAAATATAGATGAGAACAGCCGACTACTGTGGAAGAATTGAATGTTAGTTCAGGTAGTGGATGGATTCTATTGAGCTATCTTAGCTCGTCCGACAACATCGAGACTGGAACACTCGAACCTCACAATCAGTTACCATGCTGCCACTGAGCCATGCCAGCCAGTCTCCTGGCTCTGTGTGCCTACCAGTGCTACCAGAGGTACCACGCTCCTGGTATATTTACCAGGATTTTATTGAAGATACCATGTACCAGGATGATGACATCCTGATATACTTAAATACCAGTATTTTACATCTACGATCATTTATGATGTACGATTTAAGATTCATATAATAATTGTTTATTCAATAATTTAAAACCAACATTAGTATTACAAATAACTATGATATTGGTGAAAACACTGCCGTAAAAACATTAAGTGTGACATAGGATATTTTTCCAGTTCATGCTGAAGTAGAAAAGGATATGTCTTAGTCTTCCATCGATGGGGGAAATATTTTTTCAAGTTTCCATTTAGTTTATTAAAATTAATCTACAAAGAATTAAGTATAACGAACTTCCCGGGCGCGTTAAAAACACAATAGAGTTATAATACGAACAATTTCAGAATCACTTGTCATTGGTACCAGGGTTTTTTGAAGGTCGGTACTGGGGTATAGATTGACTCGTATGGTAACGCTGGTGCCGGCATGCGGAGCGGTGTGCAACGGGCCTTGCCTCCGTGCTGCTCGCCACAACGCGGCGTGGCATCGCGGCACATCGTTCTAGCCGACCGGAATCGCGCGACCCCACTTTCACTGCCCGCCACGCTTATGTAGGTTTCGGGCGGATTTTGTAGTGTCCGCCACAGCCGCCTTCTGTCATGCAATTTCCCAGGCGAAAGACGGGATACATATCGTCTCCCAAGAGGCATCGTGAAAGAACGAAGTGTAGAGCCCTTGCGGATGGAATGATAATATTGCTATCATTCAGAAGATAAGTACTTTCTTGTAAATATATTTTTATAAAAGAGGTTGATAGCAATGTTAACATTTTTGTCGATTTGTTGTCAATTAATCGCAAGATTAATGAATATGCTGGCGCCTCCTCATAACTATTTCATCATCCCATTTTGCGCTAAGCCATATGCATACTGTGTGAAAAAATATAATGAATAGAAGTACTTACAAATCACTATTACATACATTGCACACGTTTAGATAAAGAACGTTCTTGTTTTCCAAGTGAAAGTTTGGTTTGTTTTTTTCGTGTTTCCGGGCGCGTCAGCTGCTTTGGTCATTAGTCCCGTTAGTGTAGTGCATGTTTTTTTCTCGGGAGATGGCGGTGATCTTTCCCCGCTGGATGGCGAGATCCGGCGCCGACCTACCGTTGGCTAGTGGGGTTTCCCCGTAACCAGGACTCTCCCACCAGTGGGGCACCGCCCCAGCTGGGACAAGCTCTAAGCTCCCGACCGGTCTCCCGGAATATATGGTATTGTAGTGAATGTTAGTGTAAGTGTGTGTGTGTGTGTGTGTGTGTGTGTGTGTGTGTAAGGGAGAGAGGATAGGACAAGGAAGAGGAAGGACAGATCGCGCGCGGTTCGTGGCCCGTTTGATAGGGTATTGCTCCGGCATTCGCCTGGTGTTGATCGGAGAAACCACGGAAAACTACCGATCAGAGCAGCCGGCCGCTAGAATTCTCCTCCAGGCAGTGACTGAATTCGACCTAGCTGAAAAGCTAGTGTCGAAAATCCTGCCGCCGTGGGAAGTGGGAACCTAGGACCTCCCGGTCAGAGGTGCTGCAGTGACATCAGTTGATGCACTGAGCTACCGCTCCCGGTCCAAGTGAAAGTGTGAACCGTTTCTTCAAAGAAGTCGGAATCGTTTCGACATGACACTAGTCTTCCGTGAAACACTCCACCCATAGAAGAATCAATTTTTCACCCAAATACTCTTCTAAAAACAGCTGAGTAAGACAAAAGCCTGGAACGTTAATCCAAAATACGTGTAGGCATTTTTCATAGAGGCGAATCTGTATACTTTTTAATTCAGCGTGGGTGACGGTTCTGTCGTAGTAATGTAATAAGTTAGATACAATTTTCATATATGAAGCTAATTTCTGGACGCCAATAGGTCCAGCAGTAGTTTATGGAGAACGTGAAATTCTATACGAGTTACCTAAGAATTTTGCTGAAGGGTTAATGTTAATTTTGATTATTAGTTTGGTGTGGCCCCATTTCTATTACGCAAGTGAAAAAAATTAAATGAAGTTTTAAACATAATACAGTAGGAAGGTTCGTCTATTCTAGGGCATTGAAATTTACTTAAAATATATAGACAGAAATACTTTTTTTTGTATTATATTGCAATATTAGCTGTACCCACCTTCAATCTACTGAATTAAGTCGTAACCACTCGAGTTACGCCGGAAAGACAATATAGTAACTCACAACATTCCTCCACTAAAGGTGTTTTGAAACCCCTAAACACTGAACGAGCTATTGATCATATCTGTACGTGCCTTAACCTCCCCCCCCCCCAAAAAAACAGCTTTTAGGTATTTAAAGATCACGTAAAATATCCATTTGACTTCTTTCCTCACCTGTAGACGGACACACGTCGAATACCAAATCACTTGCTCTGAATGAAAGAGCTTTAGCCATGACTAACGGACGCACATACACACACACACACACACACACACACGTGCGCACATGTTACTTGATTCTAGACAGAAGAAACTTAGACACTGTAAGTCTCTAAATTAGATAGGTAAAAGATCTATAATAGGCAAAAAAGGCAAAATGAAATAATTATTTTTAACAACGAATTCAAATTAGGTTAACAAATGGTATAGAAATGGATTGCACATCAGTTTTAACAAGAATATGGCAAAAACTTAAATGAAAAGACCCTTTATGACAGATATCGAGAGTTCAAACATTTTTGGTTACCTAAAACTAAACATTTTGTATAAAAATATTTGTGATTAAATTTATCGTGTCAGGCAAAGCTCCTTTAATTGAACGAAAGATTTCTCAACGACGACGGTGGCTACTAGAGCAAATCTTAAACACATTAGTTCAGAGGGATTAATTTTTGCAACAATTATCACCCTCTAGAATTTTCAAACATAATTATCTTTAAGTTTTTGTGAATTAGAAATTTGGAAAAACATTCTTTTACATCTTTCTGATATCAATAATCCTTTCTGTTCTGGCATTTGTATAGCCGATGTTCAGCTTCTTCGACAAATTTCAATAATTTCACTAGAGGCTGTCTCAAAGTAGAATAATGTCTGAAAAAAACTGAATAAAAAAATAAGTTGTTCTTTATTTTTCTAAAGAATCAAGAAATTTCTTTCTTAATACAACTGATATTTCATCCTCAGTTGACCACAGTGCGTGTTCTTGAAAAATTGAAGGAGTAAACAGCTACTTCTATCCATGTTCCTCAACTCAAGACAGGTTAAGGCGGCAGGAGCAGAACTGCATTCTTGAAGGACATTTCAAAACTGTCTTAATACTTGCAATCAATTTGTTCATTTCCGGAAATAAACGTATCTTTTTCTGCCACTCGATGAAAGTGCTTGAGTTGTGCACGTCACGTGAAGAGTATAGGAGGGAACATCGCGTACAAAGCTTTTTGCTGCTCTTTTCAAGCATAGAGCTGTGTCACTAAAAAAAATACCACATTGTCCTGTTGAATATCTTGAAGCCTTATTAACTATAATGAATTTGTGAATAACTACAGTTGATGAGCTCTTGCATTTTTTTAAACATTCAAAAGTGACCAAAAAACGACCGAGAACGACCAAAAGTGTCAACGATGAAATTAGCTAGAAAGGGTATGTGGCATCAATTGTCTCGTCAATAAAAATTCAGATCTTAATTTTTTTGGCTTATTCACGAATTGTTCTAATCATTGGGTTGTAACGCCGAGATAACGTTTGCGCCAACTTGATTCACTTTGGCGCATTTTTTCAAAATGTCTCATATTTGAAAAGGTAGCGGAAAACGGAAATCGTTGGGCTTTGATAGCGCCCTGAAAAGTAAAACAATCGAACGATATCGCTGGCAGAGAAGTGTGTTTCTCTCACTTTATTTCTATCGTCGACAGTGAGCTGTTTGGGAGAATTTAACAAGAAGAACTTAATGAAATCTGTCTTTTTGACTTAGTGTGAAAATCATTCTCCTCACTCTTCATCGTTTATGAAATTGTTTACTTTTACAATAAATGAATTAATTTTTTTAATGTGTGTTGTTTGCAACGCATCGAGCAGGGACACCGGTTAGTCGTATGAGAATTTGACACCGTGCGGGGTACCTCATCTACTTCGCCGAAGCCCGTAAGGGCGCTCCAGAAAACAGGAAATTGCTCTCGTCTTTCCGATTTTCGCCATGGTTAGTCTTTCCGATTTTCGCCATGGCCATCTGTTCCTTACCAACAGCACAAGTGTCTTCAAAAATAGCTCCTTCGGCATCTTTCGCTTTTATAAGGTAGGCGGAGAGACACAAGATAGGCGGAGTTTTCTTCGATGATTTTGTATTGATTTCGAAGTTTGGTGCATGCCTGATCAGTAAATTTGCTGTTCCTGGTAATCATGCTTGCTACAACGCCAAAAGAGAACGGTTGAAGAAGTGCATTGCTAAAAGAGTGGTTTTGTGGAGAAGATTCGCGGCGGACTGGAATTTTTTTTTTGGCAGTTTTGTGAAATGTTGGTAAACTGTGCAAAAAATATTTCTTTTAACATAAAAACACTGCAACTCGTGCAACAAATGGGGGGAAAAGTGAGAAAAAGTTTTCAAACCTTCTTCAGCAAGTGCAGTCAAAAGATGATGACAGGAAAGAATTTCAACACTCACTTGTGCCATGCCGCAAACATTCCATTTTCAAAACTTGAAAATCCAACATTTAACCAGTTAACAAACAAAATATACAAAATATAAAATTCCACGGAAGTGAACTCAAGAAAATATTATCTAACTCCGCAATGTGTTATGACAGTAAAAAAATTGGATTTGTTTTTAGAGAATTGAGTTCATTCTTTATGTAGTACATATTACCTATACATTTTAATATTATTCAACCACAATGCCCATTTTCCTGCCTATTTTCAAGTTTTTAAGTGCCTATTTGCCTGCCTCTTTTCGACCTTTTTAGTGCCTACGGGTCCGCGCTTTACTTATAATACTAGATTACGTTCAGCCGTGCCAGTTAAACAACCATTTTCCTTTGTGGGTTTTATACATTCACCAAATACGGGTTTTTAGTCTGTTGATTTTGAAAAACCGATTATTTTTTAAAAATTTAAAATTTTTTTAAAAAAATTATCATAACAAATTATTGTATTTACTGTATTTTGAGAATTTGGAGTATTTTAAATACGTATGTATTTAGCAATTCAATATTTAATTGTATTTTGAGTTTATATTTAAATTCTTATTTACGAAATATTTTGGAGAAGTATTTAAAAACTAAATTTAAAGTATTTTGCCCAACCCTGAATTTAAACAAGTCTTATATTTCTTTTCAATCATTTTAAGTGTAAGTAAATTATAGTTTCTGGACCCGTACTTTGTAAATTCTTGTCTTAACATTAAAAGTAGCTTCATTTTCGAACTGAACGTGGAATGGTTTTTATCACCCTGCTATATATCAAACGTAACTCATGTTTCATTGGGGACATAAAAATCCTATTTTAAAGGCCTAGAACGTAACGTTTTATGATTAAGTGCGTTGCAGCGTAACGTGTGTTGCGAGTTGCATGAGCGCCTTTATTCCTCCTAGGCCATAATCTGCGAACTTCTCTTTTGTTCGTGTTAAATCTGAAGCAGGGCAGGGACCTCTTTCCAATAACATACTTAATAGGTTTTTGGATGGTTTCTTATAAACCATCCAAAACTACGGAATACTATCGGTCAGAGCAGCAGGCCGCTAGAATTCTCGTCCAGACAGCTCCAGACAACTAACTACAGTTGACAATCCTGCCACCGTCCAGTCTCGAACCATACGACCTCCCGGTTCAGAGGCAGAGAAGTGACATTAATTGATGCTTTGAGCCCCCTTTGTCGGTTGAACAATTGAAAATTGACCATTTTTAGAAAAGGGATGTATTCAGACAGAAGCTACTGAATTTCACGTAAAGAATTTAATAATATTGTTATTGTGTCTTTAAAGTTCCTCGCTTTGTTTCCCACGCAACGAGTTCCTTATTTGCGGAATGATATTGAAGACATACTGTCGGGAGCAGAACAGTTTTCAGAACAGTTTTGGTCCCGGCAAAATGTTGTAGATTTCTAAGTATGTCACCTTTTCTAAACTAGTTCCAAGTCTTATCGGATACGATGTATAAAGGATCGAATACGATGAGTTGCCGCGATCCAGATCACTTTATCCCAACAAATTCGTATAAAGAATCAACAAATCATTGAATTTCACGTAAAAAAATTGTGACTGTTGACCCTGATTGTTAGATGGTCATAAACAATTAGGGGCAAATGCCATACGCCTAAAACTATGTTGTGTTAAAAGGAATTTCTTATGGCATGTTCATTGTTTAAAAGTGATCTTCCGCCTCTGTATGTTCTATCAATGCGTTTCATTTGTTCTGAATCTCCAGCATAACATGATTTCTAGGACTTACGCAATTACTCTTACACAAGAATTAATTTATGTCCTAAACGATACTTAGGTGTAAGGGAGCATTTTTAATGAGCTCACTTCTGACAGTGTCAACAGCAAACTTCTGATTTAATTGTGTCGGCAAATGTTTCCTCTCTCATTAGTTTTTCTCGAGAAGTCGTACTCATTTTCGTGTTATTTTTTGCACTGTTGCTAATGGGCAGGAAATTTACTGAGCTGTCATTAACACTATTTTCTGAGAAAAAAAAGTTGCGAAATCTTTAGCTAAAGAAAACTAGAAGCGTTCCAATGAATGTTTATGATTTTAGTTTCTTGTTATTATAGAAATTCAACAACTCTTTGAATATTGTGTACCGTTTTATATCTAGTTTTCTACTTTCATAGGGATATTTTCCATTCCCATATTAAATAACACTAGTGCAACTAACGGCATTTTTGTATCATTCTAATATATTATACTTCACAATATATTTCTGTGGTCATTGGCATTTTTCCATTTAGAACACGTTTGTTGTGCTCGTATGTGTCAACCTTCGTTGGTCAACATTTATTTTAGCTACCATTTCTGTTTTGTAGTCACACAATATAATACTCTTTATCAGACGTAGGTGTTTTCAAAATAGAGCTCACAGGAAAAGTTTTTACCGACAGAAAACAATTGAAAAGTTAAAACTGACTCCATAGTCAATTATAAACAAATACTAAGGAGTCAATTAACATTTAAATGTAATTAGAAAAAACGCAAAGAAGTCTCTGATACAAAATATCTGAAAGGCAATATCTGATCGAGATTACTGAACAAAGAAGAAAAAAAGGGTCATCTTCGCCAACATATTTTTTTCCACATCAGAATTACCACAACTTACTGAACAAAGAGAAAACGCTGAACAAGAATCTTTGGAAAGGATGATCATTTCCAGAAAAGCTACATCAATTATATGAAATTAATTCCTTCGAAGGGCAAATTTGCCGAACGATAAAAAATAAATAAAAAAAAACAAGTGAATCAAGAACAAACGTGATTTTTTTCAGGCAGATTTTGCGGAACTATTTGCTGAATGAAAATGTGGAGAGTGTGGTGTCAAGACACACTAGAAAACTTCGCGGTGTATTGAGCGCCGTGACGATTTGAAAAGTGAAGAACAGTTACGCCTGATGTACAAATGTCTCTTCAAAATGTCAAATTTACTGACGTGTTGTCGCTTGTCTCTTTCAGCTAGAGGCTACAAGAGGCCTCTAGGCTACAAGGCTCATAAAGAAACAGTGATATAATGTCAGTAATATCACTGATACTGTAAATACTTCTTAAAGAAACAAGCATTGTAAAAAACGTGAATATTTTTAAAAAGCAGTTTTTAAGAAAACATTTTCTGAAACCTCCAGTAAATACTTCAGCATACAGTACCAAATCTGAATATTTTTTGAAAACGTCATAAGCTCTACAAAATATTCAATGCTGTTATGGTATATGTTTTGTTAAGTAATGTTCAGAATACATTTACTTTTATCGTTATTGAATAAACGTTTACATCGTGCACGAGTGTGAAAATATTTTTTTGCAATTTTTATATTTATTTAGGGATTTTAACGAAAATGAAACCTGCGCAATTGTTAAGCGTCTTTTGCACTATCCGAAGAGAAAGTTTAATAAAGAAATTTGAAGCACTTTTGAGAAAATTTTGTACACCTATAAATCAAAATATCCGTTTCAAACTCAGAGGATCTCGAGTTCCTTGAAATCGATCGGGGAATAATAGTGACACTACAACAGCTCATACTTTCTCGTATTATTTCTAAATTTGTAATTTTCGGAAATTTAGAGAGTTCAACGAAAATGAGACTCCCATCAATCTTTTAATCGCCCACTTCGATCCCTGAAAACAAAAATTAGACAATTTTGTTGCGGTTTTTGAGAAAATGTTTTCATAGAAAATTGCATAAATTTCCACCCCAAATTACACGAAACTACTAGCTTTTCCAAAAAATGTCCATGACCTTTTGTACAGAGCTGTTTTTTTTTAAACAGACTTCGTCGAAGGCGAAAATCTCTGTCTTTAATTTTGTCATTTTGAAATGTTTATTTTGCAATTTTCGAAAATATGCAGAATTCGCCAAAAGTAAAAATTGGCTCAACGCTTTAGACGCGTTCACTACATACCAGATAGACAGGCAGACATTTTGCCGTCAATCGATTTTTCGGTATCAAGGACTCACAAAACATGGATTCTGACTACACATGTCAGAGGAAGTAATTTACTACATATAGGAATAAGATTTATCAACTTTTTCGTTACCAAGACCAGGCAATAAGAGTATTTTTGTCGAACATTCGCCGTTTCTTGCGCGCGCGATTACAATACTTCGTCTTCTTACTAAGTAAAGACGAGAAAGTAAAAATATGCATCCGGAAACGTCGGCGACGTGACGGTGGCCAATATTTCCGCGTTCCTAAGTGGCTCAAGAGCGCCTGCTCCACGTGTTTACGTCTGTCCTGGAGTGTTTACCTGCGGAAAGCAAAACTCCAAAACAGCATCTTAGTTCCACAACGTTGTCTGCTCAAGTGGTTTTTGCCGTGGAGAGTGCTCCATGTGAATGGAATCATTGAGGTGGACGGAATTGGTACTCGGTGGCTGAAGTGACTCTTTGATCTTTCTCAGCGGCACATTTCTCCGTGGGCTAGAATCCAAAGCATGCAAATTGGAAGTGGAGCGAGTGACATCGATAAGGGGCCAGGGGAGCGGTCTGCCCTGGATGACATCAACTGAATATTGTAATTGAAAATTATATAATCAAAACTATTTAATTAACAATTGTATATGTTAATTTTGACTATAATTTTATATAGGAATTTTTAAATTCACGTTGTTATTAAGGTAAAGGATGGGACTTAAATGAAATATATCATTGAAGTACTATGGAATTTCACTACTCATTGGCATCTCACGTGCTAATAACAAAATAATACTTGTATGTACTAACGAATTAATTATGACTAGTAAGAAATTATTTAACCGACAAACTAATAAACGAATTTTCGTTTTAACAAAAATATTTACAATGTATTATATATTTTATATTCAAATGGAGGGGTGCGCCAATGCTGTCGCTAACTCTACCTTTGTTGCTGGTGTTACCCAATCTACGATAGTGGGATCGGCCTCGAGGTCACACCGTGCATATCTGTCTCGGTACCATTAACCTCCGCCATTGGGAGCAGGTTGCTAGCTAATCGTCTAGCAGCAGGAAAAAGATGGAAAATAATATTCAATCTAAACCAAAAAAAAAAAAAATTTCTGCAGTCCACATTGCCTGCTATTCCACAGAAAATTAAAATTCGAATTAAATTGATTGATTGATTTTTACGTGTTTCCGGGCGCGTCAACGGCTTCGGTCATTAGTCCCGTTAGTGTAGTGCATGTTTTTTTTTCGGGAAATGGCGGTGATATTCCCCCGCCGGATGGCGAGATCCGGCGCCGACCTACCGTCGGCTAGTGGGGTTTCCCCCCTAACCAGGACACTCCCACCAGCGGGGCACCGCTCCAGTCGGGACAAGCTCTAAGTTCCCGACCGGTCTCCCGGAATATGTGGTAGTGTAGTGCATGTTAGTGTGTGTGTGTGTGTGTGTGTGTGTGTAAGAGGAGAGGATAGGACAAGGAAGAGGAAGGAAGATCGCGCGCGGTCCGTGGCCCGTTTGGTAGGGTACTGCTCCGGCATTCGCCTGGTGTTGATCGGAGAAACCACGGAAAATTACCGATCAGAGCAGCCGGCCGCTCGAATTAATTAATAATGAAATGGAATAAGCAAGAATTGAATGAAAATATCACTGAATATATAACATTATGTGACAATAATTGCAATGAGTAATCTTCCACTAACAGAACGAAAGGTACGAAAGAGAAGAGAACTCAATAGGACAGGAAGAGAGGAAAAGGGAAGACCGAGAAGAAGAAAAAGGGAACAGAGCACTTGATGAATTATTAAGGAAGTAGTAGTGTTCTGCACGGACGTTGACGCCGCAGACAAAATGTCTTCAAGCAAAGTTTTTATTTCTCGAGAGCGAATATTTATTTTTAATAAACTTTGTTGAAAACGCTCTTGTTGTAGTTATTCTTAATTTAACTTAGTGCACTAAAATGGTAGGGATTCCCGAGTTTACGAAAACTGCAAGTGCACTTCTCTCCAATGTATCACATAGGTTTTTAAATTGTTTTTGACATTAAAATAAATATAAATAAATGTGAAATCGAGACCAGTAACAATGTATTTTATTTTTTACTGATACGTTATTGTTTGTTATTACCTTCGATACGGAGTTCCATATACACAGCCTAACTTATCAGGATACAGAGGATCATGGTTACGAGAGTAATATGAAAACAGTTGAATGATGTTCGACACGTTCTCTTGTGAAGGGCATTATGAGAGGGTTATGAAAAGACGAATCGAGTTCAGTTAACAACTAGCTAATTAGTAAATTACTCAGTCTGAATCATTAAAATGAATACGTAAACGTGACTGTTTTTTGACTAAATAAATAACCACTATGTGATTCATACTTGCTTGCGTAGTTTCGCTGGGGTATTTTTTAAAAATTTTATTTTTATTTATTTAAATTTATTTTACGTCAAAAAACAGTTAAAACTATGTACGACGTGCTATGGGGAGAAGTGAATTCTGTGCACATTTTCAAAATTCTGTGATCCCCTACACTGAGTCATATACTACATAAATTTTGAAAATTAAAAAAAATTAACTCTCATGTAATAAAATCTATTTTCAAGGATAAATAAGCAATAAATATTGGGTTCTTATCCATGCAATCCTTCTTATTCATCCAATATTCCGTTCTTATCCTTCGTCAAGGAATAATACTTCCTGCCGCGACAACATGGAAACGATAATTTGAATAACTATATTTCCCACTGAATTTGAGAAGACGTGCACAGATAATGAATTTACATTTATGTCCAGAAGCAAAACAAGGGGCCATCTCAGCATTTGCTCAATGGATCAGGGAAACGACGAAAAATCTGATCGAGATGGGGGCCATTGACCCTGAGTGAATAGTAAATTAAGTAGTAAATTCAACTTCGGGATGTAGTCTTGTTAATGCATGGATTTCGCCAATTCCAACATTGATTTCCAATTTAATTATGAAATTGTTTTCATCTTCTATATTATTAGAAGAAAAATGATCCAGTTAGTTTTTATACTTTCATAATATTTCTATATTTTAAGTTATCACGTTCTTAAATTATAAGATTGTAAGATAGTCGGGAGTGATGAGGGAGTAAAAATACTTTCAGTAGCTCTAAAACCTTTACCATAAGTGAAACCTTGAACGGACTGTGATAGTAACTTCGAACTACGATAAGAATAACTGATAGGGTATAATCATAACCGGAAAAGGTTTGTGCTCTATTTGCATTTGAATACGACATATTGTCTAAAACTGTGCTCAGTAATGAAAAAGACAGCATGTGACAAATGTATTGGTAGTGGATGTATTGCCTTTAATTATAAAGCTTTCGAAATTCTTTTTTGCACAAGGTAACTTTAGAAGCGTATATTAAAGATAAGTGACTATGAGATAATAGGGAAAGAAATTCGCTCTGTGAAAATAAATAGTCATTTACACCTTCACTTCGAAAATTTAAGAGCAATTTTCTTAATGCAAGTGTGTTGCTTATTTTTCATGGGATTTTACGGTATCATTGGACGCAAGAGAGAACGTATTCTCTTCGCAATTATCTGTTTGCCAATGTGATATTCTATTCAGCTTTTCCCTACAAAAATTCTTTGTTTTTTGCGTAGTTCGTAATTGGGCACGAATTGAAACCATCCACCACCCATTTTTGTCTTACTTTTCAGTCAAATTTCAAATGCATATAATTGCATGCAGTATAAGTTTTCCTTCTATAAATTGTAATACATTCGATTCTTTTAAACATCTCGCTAAAACCAAACAACTTAATTACTAATAATTATTATTTACATTTTTACATTTTTTATACGTGTATGTACTATATATATATATATATATATATATATATATTTATTTATGTAATACATATTTACATATTTATTACAAGTATATCATCCGAATGAATAAGCTTATAACATAATTTTTAGCAAAAAGCCAAGCCTACAGGCTTAATTCACAACTTCAATACTTACTTTTCAAAAACACAATTTTAATTTGTCTTGTTATAACGATGGAAGTAGATTTCCTCTCCTTGAGCGTAATTTTGAGCGGACTGCGGAAAGAAAGAGGAATGATTTCCAATAATTGGATCTTCACTTGTATTAAATACATATCAATCGTTAAGGGGCATCTGTGATGATGCCAAGGTCTTGCTCTTCATAATGAGGGCGGATTTTCCGAGAAATAAATTTTTACTGTCATTTCGGGAGGCGGAAAACGAACTTATGCCTTCTATTCTGGGTTGACATCATCAAGAAAACACCAAAACATCTTGGTCTAAATTTCATGGAAATTTCCTTTGCTCATGCATTTGAAATGATTATCCGGAAAACAAAACAAAATCCCTCCGTCTTTGCGCTTAAGCAAGTCTCCGCTGTTTTTATCGAGTCAGACGACTGAAACTAATAGTGCTACACAGAGTACAGACTTTTTCGTATTATGTGTAACGGTTGCGCAAAATAATATTTCTTTTATTGCAGATTATGGACCTGTAACATTTTAGATATCGTGTACAAAGGCCTCTACATCTAACGGCTTGAAACACAGCGTATCGCGTCTATTTTTCAATATCTTCTAACGCCTCTCTAAGTAAAATTGATATTTTGGCTGTATACATTGGCAACTGTGCGCTAAGCAACTTTGAATCTATCTGGATGACATTCAACAGAATTCTTGCCAAGACAATAGCGCTGGAAAATTTCTTAAGCTTTTGACCGTTCATCCTTGCGCTCTGAAATAAACAAATTTCTCACAATTAACTAAACGAAAGAAAATGTAGAATATAATATTTAGATTACATCTCAACACGATGGTTGATTATTTTGCCCTCCAATATTGTAGATTTAGAGTGTTTTCAAAAACGACCTTTTTTCAGCATTTTCATAATATTTCGATATTTTAATAAATTAATTAAAAATTACTTTTCACAAGGGAACAGTGGGGGACGGATTGAAGTAGTGTTCTAGAACATTTCGTCTCCATTTTTGGTTTCCTTGTACTCGAAAACTATTACTTTTCGAGAAATTTAATCAAGAACATTTAAATCTTGTTGTCGACAAATGCATTCAATTGTGAAGTATACGAAGCGTTGAGAGTGTGAAAGGTCGAATTGGCAAGAGCGAAATTTTGCGGGAGAGTTAAATCAAAATTTACAGAAGACGATAGTTATATGCTAGTAAAAACATTGAGTCACTGCAGAGCCATCAGTTGCGTGTAGAGAATCTGCTATCTAAGTGTATGTTCTAAACTCCCGACTGGTGTCCCTACATGCGTGGTAGTATAGTGTATGTAAGTGTGTGTATAAGTTAGGGGTAGGATAGGACAAGGAATGGAAAGGAAAGATCGCGCGGGTTTATTAAGTGACTTTTAACAGCTTTATTTTCTGTCTGTTCAATCCACTGATTTTACAGAGATTTGCAATACTTATAACTAGAAGTGGGATAGGGCATAGGCAGGCAGGGAGTTCATTTAATCGAAGCTCCCTCTTACTTTCTTACTGTTCTCTTAATTTAGTGTTTGGATTTATTTATATACATATATATATATATATATATATATATATATATATATATATTCAAATTGTGACGTTCTATTGTTTACTTTTTTGTTTGTATGTTTAATAATTCGATTTTAATTCTATGAAGCGTTTATGGTGGGCGTAATTTATCCTTGGGGGGGTATCCTTGAAATAATTTTGATGTCTTTTGCTGACAGTCTTAGATCAAAATATTTAACACATTCTGCTTTCGGTAGTTCATCAAAAAAGTTTCTAAAAGTCTTCTAATGTGTGTATTTAGGTTTTCTATTTTCAGTTCGTTTCGAATTTGTCTATTTGACACAAACCATGGTGCTTGAATTATGCGCTTAAAAATTTATTTTGCACTACTTGGATTTTCTCTAAGTTACTTTTTGCGGCCCCTCCCCATACAGGGCAAGCGTAAGTAAGCGATGGTTAACTGATTTGAATAAACTTATCCCACATTCTATGCTTAGTCTAGAGTGGCAATTTATGAGTGGATATAGTTTTGCTATTTTCACGTAATTAGGTTAGTGCTCCGGTATTCGCCTGGTATTGTTCGGAGAAACCACAGAAAACTACCGATAAGAGCAACCGGCGACTAGAATTCTCTTGTAGATGGCAATAGAAGTCGACCTACCTCTGTGGCTAGTGTCGAAATTAGTGTATGCGTCAAGAGTGGAACCTTAGGACTTGCCGGTCAGAGGCACTTCAGTGACATCAGTTGATGCCAAGCCACCTCCCAGCAAGTTATCCTCCGTGTGCGCAAAGCTTGTGTGCCCGCGGCGAGAGATCACGTGAGTGGTGGTGGGGGGAGGGGAGGGGAGGGGAGGGGAGGGGACACGAAGGCGCGGGGCGGAACGTGAGCGGCGGAAGCGGCGCGCGGCGCGAAAAACGCCCGCGAAAAATGTCCTTCGCCCGGCGGATTGGGAGGCCGTGGACATGTTGGAACGGCACCATAGTGCTTACTGTGAAACGCACATTCGCAATAAACACGCTGGAATGCAGTTACGGGCGACACTACCACCAAGGATATGGATCACAGGATATGGATCACGTGTGTATATATATATATATATATATATATATATATATATATATACACACATACAGTATATAATTCATTTATTTACTTATTTTTCTTCATGTATGTTGATTCATGTCATATTTTGTGTGGTTTCTAATGTTGTTGTTCAGACAAGTTGTCTTTATTCCATGTGATTGTGTTTTTGTAGCCCTGATGAAGGAATTAAATATTCCGAAACGTTGGCAAACTAATGTGTTTAATTAATTGACCGATCCCGTGGTCCATATCCTACTACTTATTAACGGTCGTGATTTCTACAATGGTTATTGGGGTAGGAAACCCGTTCAATAGCTGGGGGGATCCCAATACACCTCCTGTGCCAAACAAAAATATTTGGGAGGACGCGTTTCCACCCCCCGGCGGTGACGCCTATGCTTGAACCTACTCCTCTACTGGTCATGGAGGAATTGGTGAGTTGTTTCGTGTGTACTTGCACAGAGTATTGAACTCTTTGTGACTCTGAAAACTGAAAATTCTTCATCGCGTGAAGTATGAACTTAAATCTTCGAAAATATTTCTGAATATTGTAAAAAATAAATAATGTAATAACATAAAATGTCATCATTTTCTTTATTATCTTCGATATATTTTAAAGGTCCTGTAACTGTCTTTAACCAACCATTTTTAAGTCAAACTTGTTTGAGGTTCGCTAAACATTATGAAGATTTTTCCAAGCGTTATTGTACCATATCACACCGAAGTTTAGAGAAGGTGCTCTTATTTCCCTTAGATATTTTGGTAAAGTACCGTAAGAAGTGACTTCCTTTGACTTGAAATATTAAAGTGTAATATAAAATCAGCTCGTTCCAGCATAACCCTGATAAATCTCAGAACAGTGAACAAGTGATAAAAATTCAGCCGTATTCCATCTCTATCATATCTATTTTTCCATACTGCCTTCCACCTTAATTTTAAAAAAGTAGTAATGCTTCACTTATAATTATAATCACTGAAAAAACACTAAATCTTCGCACTTAAAAAAAACTCTGTCTTCGCTTCACTAACTATAACGGATAACTATAACTACAATGGATTGATTTATTGATTGATTACTAGTGATTCCGGTCGCGCCAACCGCCAAGATCATTAGTCCCGTAAGTATAGTGCATGTTTTTCATCGGGAGATGGCGGTGATCTTCCCCCGCTGGATGGCGAGATCCGTCGCCGACCTACCGTCGGCTAGTAGGGTTTCCCCCTAACCAGGACTCTCCCACCAGCGGGGCACAGCCCCAGCCGGGACAAGCTCTAAGCTTCCAACCGGTCTCCCGGCATGTGTGGTAGTGTAGTGTAGTGCATATAAGTGTGTATGTGTATGTGTATGTATGTATGGGCTTGGATAGAACAAGGAATGGGAAGGGAGATCGTGCACGGTCCATGGCTGGTTCGTTAGGATATTGCTGCGGCATTCGCCTGGTATTGATCGGAGAAACCACGGAAAACAACTGATCAGAGCAGCCGGCTAATATAATTCTTCTCCAGGCACTGATAGAACTCGACCTAGATATCTGGTTAGTGTCCTGCCACCGTCGGGACTCGAACCGTTTGCTCGGGGAGATCAACACCTCTTTGAAACAAAAAAATGTTAAGAAAAAATATAATTTTCTAGAAGTTATTGAGTCTCTGGGGCTACATGTAAAGTACCACGAAAATTAAAATATCTTAATGATGTGGAAGGCATAACTAGGTATTACTCGTGATATAATTACCAAGTTTCCGTTCATATACTTGTAATTTCCCAGAGGCAGGGCTTGATTGCTGGCGGATCGCGACGGAACGGCGTTCCGGTGCCTCGGGAATTATTATTAAATTATATTATAAATATATAACTATTTCTATTACATTAATAACTAATTTATGGGATCGTTCCGGGACCTAATATTTTATAAATCAAGCACTGGACAGAGGTATGCATGACACATTCATCCATTAATACAGACATCCCGGAATCAAAATCGGGCGTTTGTCCTCGCCATCCGAAATGAAATTTTGAATTAGTTTTATTGAGGCTATTCCAATACTTCTCCTCCCTGTACATTAGCGTAAGGTGGAAAAGTAAATAAGAAAGATGTACTATTGCGCTTTACAGATTAAAGGATGAGACGAAATGAAGTATTGCCTGAGTTAAGGGAAAATATTGTGTCGAAAATGTCTAATGGGTGATCGGGGTCGTATTGGAAAGGTAATTGCAGGGAGGAAAGGCTGGAAAGTATTATATAATATTCTTGTGAAGGAAGTAGTGATAGATTCAGGGAAAGGAATTTATTTTACGTCAATAACAGTTAAAAACTGTGTATGACGTACTATGGGAAGAAGTGAATTCTGTACGCGTTTTCAAAGTTCTGTGATCCCTACACTAAGCCATATACTACTTGAATTTTGAATTTAAAAAAACAAACAAAAAACAAACAAAAAAAACGCTCCAATGTAATAAAATCTATTTTCAAGGATAAATCAGCCATAAATTTTGGGCTCTTATCCATCATGTCCTTCGTCAAGGAATAATACTTCCTGCCACAACAATTCATATTTGATGGGTATGTATAATGCGGAAATGGAGGATAAGGAGAGTATATAAGTGATTTAGGGAAGGTGATGAGGAAAGGTTCTTAACTAGAGGGGATTAATGAAATACGGCAGATGGACGATGTTTCGTTAATGAAAGAAGGAATAGTTATTTCAATAAAGTGGTGATTAAAGCGCTAAATATGGAAGGAAATGTAAAGACAGTTACAAGGGTTTGTGAAATTGTTTGTTAAGATTAGATTTTGTAACTTTGTAAAAACGATGTTAAATTTAAGAGATGTGGTCATTGGATTATCGAATGCAAATTTACCTATGTAGATATGCTGTGTATTATTTTATTCTGAACGAATCGAACTATGGTCTATAAGAGCATAAAGTTGTAAACAAACTAGTACATCTTATAATAAAATGCGACTATTTTTTAGTGGCCGATTTTTTGCTCCGGAAGCGAGTCCTCGGTTGAATCGGAAATCGAAACCCAGTGGTTGTAGAATCGTAGAAGAGTACAGATAGCATTCGCAAAGGGAAGTTTAATTTTTTATTTATTTATTTTGCGATTTGTCTTACATAAATATGTAACTACGTATGACTGGTTATTTTTAAGATTTATACTTAACCTAACTTACAAGTAACTAACAATCTAGTGACATAAAGGAAGTAAACTTTTCATTTAAACCCAAAAATATTTTGAGGAATTATTGTAGTGGACATTTTTTTTATTCTTGTTGGGTAGTTGGGATTTTTGCCAATTTTGAATTTTGAGGGGTTGATTATTACGTAAAAATTACAAGATAGGTATGCCACGTATGGGCTGAGGAATTGGATGTTCAGTTCCTTGTGTATTTTGACCGATGGACCATTTGATGTTCTTCTCATGTATTGATTCCATATTATTTGTATTAGTTTAGTATTTGTTTGTCATTATTTTATTTTAGTTATTTAAATATAAGTAACTAATTTAGTTTATTATTTTAGTTATTTATTAATAGTTTATTCAGGTTTGTTTTGGTTTCATTTGAAATACTTAGGGATATGTAGCGGAGGAGGGAGACAGGATGGTTTTAAAATTAGTATTACTGTTTTTGGTGGTAGTTGGCTGTTTCTGTTGATAATATGTTTAAATTGGATCTTTTTGTTGTTTTAGGTGTTTTATTTTGGTGTCTATGTATTTCTTCCAATTTGTTTTTTTCTATTTTTAGACCTGGGAATTTGTTTTTTGGGATTAGAAATTGATTTCTTATTTATGGGTGGAAGGTGTCTGCAAGTGAATACTTTAGCGGCTGTTCGGATAGGGTTTAGTTTAATATTGCACTTGTTAGGGTTTAGTTTAATATTGCAAATTGTATGCTGACAATTTGATTTAGCAATAGTTTCATTCGCAGTGTATTTTAACAAAATTTTCAATCTGAATTATGGTTTTTTAAGGAATTTGCTTTGGGTGTTCAATATGTATATGACTATCCAAAATAAATCTGGACATTAAAACCTAAAGAACATATATCTTAATGAGAGTCTAAATGTAGTGGGTTTTATTCTTTACTGAGGATATCTGATAAAAAAATCACTCGTGATTACAATCTCGTATCTCTAACTGCACGCTCTGACCTGACATTTTCGAAGCATTGCCTGGTGGCGGAAGTACACACCTCGCGGGACGATAATATCTTAGGCGATGCTCACCTGTTTTAAAAAATCGCCTTCTGATCTGGCCTGAACCAGATGTGGCGCTAGTGTGCTCGCAGAGCGTCGAGGTGGGCGGCGCGGAGGGCCCTTGCGTAACGCCGCGCCGCCTTGTTTGCGCGTGGCGACGGCGGCCTTGGAACTTCCGCGCGCCTCGCTGGCGGGAGAAATCTCCCACCATCCCCCCTCCCCCCCAACAACAACCGCTGCGCTCCCACAGCACCCGCGGAGGGATCAACACTCAATAACCAACCAAGATTTAAGAAAATATGCAGTGCAAGTACAACTCAATTTTCATCATGTTCATCTTTCTTTTTCTTCTTCTTTTTCTTTTTTTCTTCTTTTTCTTTTTTTCTTCTTTTTCTTTTTTTCTTCTTTTTCTTTTTTTCTTCTTTTTCTTTTTTTCTTCTTTTTCTTCTTTTTTTCTTTTTCTTCTTCTTTTTCTTTTTCTTCTTCTTTTTCTTTCTTCTTCTTCTTTTTCTTTTCTCTTCTTCTTTTCTTCTTTCTCTTCCTCCATGTTTTATTCATCTTTCGTCTGTTCCTACTTATTCTTCTCAACATTTCGAATTCCTCCATTTTTCATTGATAACTGTTCGTTTTTTTCTTCTTATTCTTATTTGGTATTGGGTTCTTTAGAACTCGATGTACTTTCCTCATCACTAGGCCTGTGATTTATATGCAATAAAAACAGCGAAATATGCACTTATATATGTAAATTCGGTAATATATGCAATTAAAAATGGAAAATATGCGAAATAGTGTCATGTAATTTGTAAGTGTAAAAACAAATAAAAAGTGTATTTTGGAAAATAAGTTTACAGCAAAAACGATACAGAAATCATATGAATTGTTACAAGCGACAAGCATTAACATTTAGGGCAAATTTTGAAGAACACTAATTTCTTAGGAGAATAATGGGAGACGCATACATTTCATAAAATAAAAAAAAGGAGGTACTGCAACAAAAATATGACTCTCTCATTTGTAATAAAATCTAGAACCCAATAATCAAATAACTAAAAACTTGAAAATCTTCACTTAATGCGTTTCAGTTGTGAGCCAACAATATTTGGTTAAAAGAGAAGCGATAGTAAATTTAAAAAAAGGACATACCTTGAACAAAGTCTATTGATCACTTACAAAAACGTTGCAATTGCAAACAACCACCTTTCTCAAACTCAGACGAACGTCTATTTGGCTTCAAAATATCTTTAAACCGGTTGAATGCCCGCGTCACATCAACAATCAACAGGTAACGTAGAATATCTCTTATTTAATCAAAGTAGTTAGAATAATACTCAGCTGCCTACAGCCAAGTACCCCATCTTGTGATGAGGGAAGGTAGAGGAGATGTTGGGAAGGTAGAGGTAGCTCAGGGTAATTTGTCTTAAAAATATCCACATGACTTGGAGCCTTAAATAATATTTTCTTGACAGTTGATATCAACTGATCAATATCTGGGAATTGAAATCTCACAGTTTCTGCAACACGATGAAAAGCTTGAGCAAGGCAAAGTGCAAAGCAAGCAAAACCTTTATTCGCAACCCCTGCTTTTTCTCATATAAGGAGCACCATCCGACAGAAATAGTCAAACCTTTTCGTGCTAAACTCCACTCGGCCAAATAATACTCATTGATTCATTGAAATACCTTGCAATGAGGGGTGAATATGCAACAAAAATATGCAAACATGGTCCAAATACGTAATTATGGTGATATATGAGAAAATATGCGAAATAAAAATACCTAAAATTGATTCTAAATGCCCCAAAACACATACAATTTGTTGAAACAGAGATGCGTTAGTTAACAGAAAAAATATGCAAATGCATATAAATCACAGCCCTACTCATCACAAAGACACAGGGCATCCAAGTATAGGACTGGATTCAAACCCGCGTCTCTCCTTATCGAGTAGCTAATTCGGTACATGGTCTCCTCCGTCGACCGCATACTCCAATTAAAGATCTCTAGATAATGAAGTATGAATTAAACGAGCAACTTTAATGTTTATTATCATTGACATCTCATTCCTTTTCCTACAAAATGGTGGCTCGGTCGTAGGTTGTACGGCTGCACAACCCCCAGATAATCGAAAAAGACTTGATAAAATGACAAGCATATACATTTTTCTTTAATGCCATTCAATTGTCATTAAAGGAGCAATTATGCAATTACAGCAATATCGATGTGTATAAAAACATTTTGAAACTAAAGAGAGTCCAACGAACACGCTCTCAGGTGCCTGGTGCTCTCCCAGGAGTGTACCATGTCACGCCTAGAGTCTATTAGCGCGTTTGTTTACTACATTTAATCTTTGGCCCATCGGTGCACTTCATCATTGGGCCATCGGTGCGGCAACCAATCTTCTTCCATGGGTGGGGATGGGGGCTAGTCGCTGAACATGGGGCGGCGTCCGAGGGAATACCAATTTTCTGACTTCGTCTGACACTAGCGTCAACTTAGTTTTATGAATGTAGCGTGTTATTGAAAGAACCCAAATTATTGACGTCATTGAATACATTACTTTTGATGTTTGGAAAATTTATAGGTGGTAGGTTTGTAGACTCCAAATGTACTTTTTATGAGTCCTTTGTGTAAAGTCCTTTTCTCTTTCTAACGATGGGTACATCTTCCCGGCAGCCAATCTGCGAGCGTTGTTCTGAATAAAAGTGTGTGGGAAAGATCTTTGATTGTTGCAATATACACCAGAGTAATGAAATTTTCGAAATAAAATAATAGCTATATCATATCACTCACCACAGTACTCCCAGGTGACGCCCCTCCCGCGGAATATGGTGGTCAGTCGGCTTCCGAAGACGACTCTCACAGTTGTGTAAAACGTGTCCAAACAATAGTGTCCGATCACCATAGTATCTAAATCAAGTTGTTTTTTCTTTTGTATGAATTCTATTACCGACACTTGCCTCAATGTATAACTAATACAAAAACTCGAGTGCCAACTGGAAATCAAAACCCACAGGCTCACGTGTGCGGAAGATGAAAAATTAAGTAGTAATTAATGCATCTGTTGCGGCGATATACGAGGATTCGTATCGCGCGCCAAATCGGCAGCGCGGGACGCAGGCTACCGAAGGCAGCAGGGCCACAAACCGGCGCGAAGGCCGGCCAATAGGACGGGAGCGGCTGGCGAGCGGATCAGCAGCCACGAGGCGAGACTGCGGCGCGGCGTGCTTCTTAACCGGCCGCGCCGGCCAGAGGAACAGACAGTTCTGAAGTGCGATCCAGCAGTGACCCCGTGTATAGTGTACCTAGTGCGAACTCCGCAAAGTAATTGGTTTCTCTCTCTCCTGGTATTTTGGACGACTGTGCGCGCATCTTGAGACTTCTACTGGATATTGGACACCGTGGCATTGTACAACGGACTACGCTTCTGGATTTTGGTTAACAAGATCACTACTGTAAAAAGCTTGATCAATAAATTGTTATTGTTGACTTGTGTCTTTTTGCGTACATAACAGCATCAATGTAGACTTTTATTAAACTTCATTTTAACTCATTTACATGAATTGCCTGCTTTTCTTATATATTATTGTTATGAATTTTGGAAATTATATTACCAGCCGCCACTGTTCCTACAGTGTTCATTTACGTTCATATTTACTTCTTAGTTGCATGATAATTAGCTCAGGATATAAATATCTTTGATTTACAGCATTTAGGAAGCTTGCGTACGCGAATGGAAGAGACCTTTCAGACAAAATGCCAGGATGCTTTCCTCTCCATTGTGATCTGTATTGCTTTCTCTACTATTCTATGAAATATAACATATGTATAACCTTTTGAGGAAAGTTATTTGTTCAGTATCAAGAGCTCCCAAAACATGGATTCTGAATGTATTTCGTTTTCAAGAAAGTAATTTATTTCGTGTAAGAGCAAGAACCGTTTTTGAGAAAATTTTGAAAATGTCCCAGGGGCTTCACGTAAAATACCCCCAAATTTTAAAGAATGTTATTCAAAATCTCAAAGCTTTGATTCTAGCCAGATGGACAGGGATTTCTTTAATTGGGAAGATATCCTACGTATGGTTTAGGCACTAGTGATATTCACAGACGGACAGACAGACAGGCAGGCAGACTGAAGGACCGACGTTTTGTGGTCAATTGGTTTTTCGGTATCAAGGACCCACAAAACATGGATTCTATACCACGTGTTCGAGACATTTTTTCTTAATTTAGAAATTGGATTTATCCACCTTTTCGGTATTAGGTCCCCGCAAAGGATTTTTTTTTCGAAAAAATGATTTTTTTTTTCGCACAGCATTACATAACTTTCTCTATACTTTGTATATTACTCCGTAGAAACGTAAGTATACGAGAAAGGTTGGTAACAAGGGACGTACAAAACGTGTTTTTCATTTCAAAGATCGACTCTTATATCCTGCAACAGTGGAGTAATTTCTGTGCTTTTTCACAGTATAATATTGTGAAATAAAAGTAATTATTTTAATTATGTTCAATTTCAAGTTATTTAACTATATATATTTTTGTTCTTATGCACCAATTCCTACTGTTTCCTGCAAAATGAAAGCGCAAGGTAGTTAAGACCATATAAATTCAGGACACCGTCAACGGATCGGAATGCAATGACTTGCCAGTGAAACTGGTTTTCTCACAAGGAAACGTATCCAAGGTTTAAACGATTCATAGAATTCCATTATGTTTTGAAGATTGTGTTTCTCCGATTCCTTTGCCATCCTGGGTGTTGACATAAACAGAAACTCGCAAGTGTATATAACGCAAATTAAGGGTGCTACTGAATGGCCTGATCTATCTCGTAAAAATTAGTTTTCTGTGGTTTCTCCGATCAACACCAGGCAAAAGCCGGATCAGTACCCTACCAAACGGGCCACGGACCGCGCGCGATCTTTCCTTCCTCTTCCTTGTCCTATCCTCTCCCCCTTACACACACACTTACACTAACATGCACTACACTACCACTTATTCCGGGAGACAAGTCGGGAGCTTAGAGCTTGTCCCGGTTGGGGCGGTGCCCCGCTGGTGGGAGAGTCCTGGTTAGGGGGAAACCCCACTAGCCGACGGTAGGTCGGCGCCGGATCTCGCCATCTCCTGGAAACTCGAAAAAATCAATAAATCAATCAGCGAGGTCGAATCCCTATTTGTAAACATGTTACGGTTATGTTAGAAAATAATACATTTATAAAACTAATAATGTACATGAACTTTTTATGCAAACTAGAATGTATGCTTTGTTGCATTTAACCTGTGTATCTGAATGATTTTGACATCATTGGTTTTCCTATTGAGTTATATTAACATTAAAATATAACAACATCGCCCTGTTTAATGAATTATTTTTTCAAAATTTACAGAACACGAAATCTTATAGAACACAATTTTTATAGTACGTATCAGTTAACCCTTTCGGACACCAATTATGAAAATGTTACTGGAAAATTCTGATTTTTAGGACATTAATACATTTATTTTTTAAACTTATTTTTTATATTCTCAAAATTGTTGTACATTGCCTGTGTATCAAGATACAAACTGTCCTCTAGATAAAACATGGTAACTCAAATCTCTCAGTCAAAGAAAAAGAAAGGAAATTTAAAAATGATGTACAGAGGATCAATCAACACTAAAATTTAATTTTATTTTTTTTAAATGTTTATGTTTATTCCATAAAGAAATGTATTTCATTGAATTTATTTTAAGTGGAATGCTTCAAATCAATTCTTTCTGTGAGTGATGCATAAATGTAAGTTACCTACATTTTTTACATTTAATCTATGTTTTGGCTTTGTACCCAATTTGTTTTCACCAACCTGCTTCCTTTGCATCATCAAAAATTGGTATCTGATCTCGATGGTCGTAACGTACTTCTTCAAGCGGTCTAGTTTCATTTTGACGCTTAGGCATTTTTGGAGAATTTTCCGTCGAGCTAGTGGAAGGACGACCTCGCGTTTTGCATTCAGCTAAGGATTCAGCACAGAAAAAAAAGGAAAAGTTTTTCGGCAAACCTAAGAGTTATGCATGAAGTTTGAACTGAAGCCATACGTTAGTGACCGCAAGTTCAAGACCGTGTTCTATCATCGTAAGGGTCCACTTCCGTGTTGTTTTTTTTTGTCTTTTTGTCCGATAGTGGGAAACGAGTAAGTCCAGCTTATCGACTCCCATATCCTCATTGTTGTGCTGCACTACTTTAGGGCGTGGCGTCTCTATAAATCTTTTGTATTTCTGTCCATGTCGTGCATGTACTTGTTTTCTCCCTTATACCTTCGCAATTGGAACCCAATTTCCTCAAAGCCAGAACCCTATCTTGATCTGTCATGGTGTCTCCAAGACATTTTGTCCTCTACAGAGGACAGATAAATACTCGACGTTATTTTCTCAACTACAAGGTTTGATGGACAATAAATTATTATATACAATACTTACACCAATGAAAACAGGAAAAAAAAACACCTGTAGCATCGTGGATAAAGACGACAAGATTCTCATATGTGTACATGTAATTTGTATATAACAAGCATAGGATTTGTACAAAGCATATATCATCCGCGTGTCGTTTGCAGAAAACAGATGATTCTCTAATAACAACCTTCACGTGTTGATATGACACCATGGTAATCTGTTGTGGTCATCAGGCGGGAGCGACTCTCATAAAGAGAAGAGAGAGCTAGTCTGCGACGTTACAACCCTCCTATGCCTGGGGAAGAACTTTTTAGGCAGATAATGTAATATATCACAGGAAAAAGTTCATGACAATAAAACGTAGATTGGCAGCTATTCATGTTACTTCCGAAGGAAAAAATTCAAGAGTACAAGAAAATATACAAATCACTTTACAGACATCAAACAGATATATAGTGTCACTTACGTATCCCCAAGACCCAACTTGACAGTTTCGACTTAACCATTTTTTTGGCCTCTGTATGAAACAATTGCTTATTACCATAGCGGAGGAACTAGGTGAGACTGGTCCATCGAATGCGAAGGTAGTCAGTTAAGAAATTAATCAGAAGGAGACAGGAGGAAGATGGAAGAGAAGGCGGAAGGAAGGGGAAAGAAGACGGAAGAGAGAGAGAGAGAGACGAGAGAGAGAGAGGAAAGAGAGAGAGACGGAAGAGAGAGGGAGGAGAAGAGAGAGAGACGGAAAGAGAGAGAGACGGAAGAGAGAGAGAGAGGGAGAGAGACGAAAGAGAGAGAAGAGAGAGAGAAGAAGAGAGAAGAGAAGAGAGAGAAGAGAGGAGAAAGAGAGAGGACGGAAAGAGAGAGAGAAGAAAGAGAGAGAGAGAGGGAGGGAGAGACGGAAAGAAGAGAGAGAGAGAGGGAGGGAGAGACGGAAAGAGAGAGAGAGGAGGGAGAGAGAGACGGAAAGAGAGAGAGAGAGAGAAAGAGAGAGAGAGACGGAAAGAGAGAGAGAAGGGAAAGAAAGGAGAGAGAAGAGAGACGGAAAGAGAGAGAGAGAGACGGAAAGAGAGAGAGAGAGGAAGAGAGGAGAGGAAGAGAGAGAGAGACGAAGAGAGAGAGAGACGGAAAGAGAGAGAGAGAGAGAGAGAGAGAGAGAGAGAGAGAGAGAGAGAGAGACGGAAAGAGAGGGAGACGGAAAGGAAGGAAATGTTTACTCGAGAAGTTTCGTCTTATTCAAGAGACACGATCGAATTCAAGTGACGACAGTCATCGGAACAATACTCGCATTCATCAAATTATGGATAAATTCCGAAGCGTACGAGATGATATTACCCAATTCTTAAGTGTGTTTGAAGGGCACGCCACGCGATTAGCTTTGCCCATAGACGAAACAGTTAACAATTTCATGAATCTCATGCCTAATAATGTGAACGCGAAACTAATGCTCCAAACTTTTAGTAATCCAAATGATTACAACGAATTAAAGAAAATTTTATTGGCAATGTTTAAATTCAGTCCCGAGAAATTTAGACAAATGTTCGTAAAGCATCAAAAGACTATGGAAAAGATTTGGAATATCTACGTACGTGAATGACAGAATTATTGTCGCGACTGGGTGAGTGGATTGAAGGTCGAAACATCCGAAAATTTACTACATCTCATAGTAACAGATTAAATGAAAAAGCGAGTCACTCCAGAAATTCGTGATCATTTTATAGACGAATGGGGAAATTTATGTTCATCGTCCGAATTGGCAGAGAAACTTGATGATTATGACAACAATCGCGCCGGCATATAGAATAAAGAAAAGACATTTTGTAGTAAGGGTGACAATACTTCAATGCCTGATTCCTCAAATTTTAAGAAAACCTTTAGGAAAACCCTAGATAAGACGCCTGAAAATGCTGTGTTTGAAAAACCAAAAGAACGTCAATGTTTCAATTGTAGAGCAGAAGGGAACTGTCTAGAACTGCAAAATTTTCAAAAAATTAATAATATCAGAGAATTAGGCAACGAAACATTATTGGGTCTTCATTTAAGCTTAGGGACCATAAATGGCAAATGCTCCTCAATTTTACGCGATAAACATTGCTGATTGAAGATTGGTATCCCAGGCGATTGGTATCCCACAATTGGCGAAAAATACGGATATAACAACCTTTAGATGAACATCCCACCGCTACCACCGGTTTTTGTATCCTTCGTCTGTAGCGTCGTGAATAAAGCCGAAGGGATTATCATGTGTACATTTAATTTGTACATAATATACAAGGATAGCATAGGATTTGTACAGAGCATATATAATCCGAGGGTCGTTTGCAGAAAACAGATGATTGTCTATAACAACCTTCACATACTGACATGGCATCATGGCAATCTGTTGTCTTGGTTGTCAGGCGGGACCGTCTCTCATAAAGGAATGAGAGAGCTAGTCAGCAACGTTACACACTCACTAAAATACTTGAAACATAAAGAACTAATTCTTGGACAACAAAAACAGCATTCCGCTTCGCTTTCAAACACCAACAGTTTCTATCAAAATAGATAACACTCCAGAATTCGGAAAGTGCTGCTATCTATTGAGAACTACTAAAACTGTTTCCTTAAAGAGTACATTATAGAATTAGAGCGCTAGTGTCACCCAGAGGAAGAAAAATGGACAATAAAAGTGCTGTCCTCTACAGAGGACATTATCTGAAAGGGTTAATGCAATGCTTTAGTTTACTTCCATTTAATATTTATATTGTAAAATAGTGTTTTGTAAAAATACATGTAAATTTTTTTCACATTTTCTCGCGTTTTCGGTTCTCTAATAGCAGAATTGAAATATTATTTTAAGAATATCATAGAAGAGTGAAAGCAGTTTTTATACGTACATTTTCAATGAAACATTTTGTCCATTTTTGAGAAAATATCATTTGAGCATTTCCGAAAATGAGTAATTTTTAAGCTTAGACTAATTAAAGAACTAATTGTGCAAAACAAATTTCATTTGCAGAAAAACTCTCTCCTTGAATTTAAGGCCCAAAAAAAAATTTAAAAATTTAGACTTATCAGGGAAAAATTGGACCTATACCATATGTGTATTTCATTCTATTCCTGCGAAATTAAAGAAATTTAATAGAAAAAATTGGAGTCATTTTTGAAAAAAAGGTCAATATTTCAAGGGCATTGTGTGATGTACCCCCAAAATTCAGAGAATTCGATTGAAATCCGCAGGGATTCGAGTCGCACCCAATCGGTCAGAGGAAATTGCAATTTTGGAAAATTGAATAGTTTAGATTCTAGTGTTGTTAACAGGTGGACGTTTCGAAAAAAACTGATCTTTTCCGTTATACGTATGCCATTTCGCTAGACAAAATATTCGGTTCTCCTGTTTATTAGAATGGTTCTTTTTTTGGTTGAAAAAATGCACCAGTTCACTATTCAATATCTTCCAGGAGTTAATTCGTTCTTTTGTTTTGTTTAGGAAAGAACTTAGAATAATGGTAGTATTTCTTATCAAGAATAGCCAGTATGGATTTTTATTTTTTATTTTTTTATTTATTTGCGTCAAAAAAACAGTTAAAAACTGCGTATGACGTGCTATGGGGAAAAGTGAATTGTGTGCACATTTTCAAAATTCTGCGATCTCTACACCAAGTCATATACTACTTAAATTTTGAATTTTTGAAAGATTTCCTCAGAATCGCTGAAAAGTACAAAACGGAGGAAGAAGTAATTAATTTCTTCTAGAAAAAAGGAATAGTGCCTGATCCATGGGTATGTCCAACGGCGATGATACGACATTGAATTACAAAACACTATAATGGGTAGCAAAACATCGTAACAAGGTGCATTGAGGAACTCATTGTGCAATGCTGGATTCTTATTTAAGTGATTTCATGTGTCGCTGACGAGAAACCAAGAAAAGGATTTATTTAATGAGACATTAAGCTTTTATATGAAATTCTTAGAACTATTAAAGTTGTAGGTTAATCGGACGTTTATGGTGGCCATCGGGCTTACTGTTCCTTTATTGCTCGTGAATTGAGTCGAAGCCTGCTGCGAATTATGAATTTCTAAATGCGTTACTAAGTTTTTTTTTTGTATTATCAAATATTAATTGTACGTGAAAAAGTTTCATGATACGTTTTTCTCATTGTGTCGGTGTGAAATTGCGTGTTTTTGGTATTGTTTTGTGTGTATTTTTTTCGCACTGTAAATCTTTTAAATTGCTTTGTATTGTCTACCGAGATGAGCAATTTCTACAACACATATTATATATATCGCAAAAATATATAATGCGAATCAATAGGTGAATTATATTTTTAAATCTCTATTTATTTACTATGCCCTTCAAAATAAATTCTCTTAAAAGTGAAGTGTGCCCGTTAGGACGTCACCGACCACTTGGTGTCAAAATGCGTTGGTTATAAAATTGCCTTGGCAATCAAATTAGATAACTAGGGTGAAAAATACGAATAATCAGTCCACTGAATCAGAAGAGGAGTGTCCACTATACACTTCCGATTTACCAAGTACTAATATAAAATGATTATTGTGGGTTATCAGGGATTTCGGATTGGTAGTCGCTAATAGAGCATCAATAAATTAGTAATTTAGTAATAGAATTAATATTAAATTGTGACAATACTATGTGTGTTTTATGTAAAACTGATGTTTAAATGTATCGTCGAGATTATACTCCTTTAAGGTGAACGAAATTTCTCGAGTCAAAGGAATTCAAACGTTCGTCTAGTGAACTGGTATACGTATAATGGAAAATATCCAAAATAACTTATTCGCTATCAGGGAACCCCAAAATAAGTTTTTCAGGTAAAAATCTCGAAATTGATATTCTGCAGCATTACATAACCTTCTCTAAACTACGTACATAACTTGATCAGGGTTTTTTGTCCAGTTTCCCTTGATCCTTTGAGCAAATGCTGAGATGGTCCCCCTTGTTTTGATTTCTGGACAGTAAATGTAACTTCACTCTGCCATATCTGACTCGTCATACACGATTGAAATTGTATTTGTGACTCAATAATTAATAATAATAATAATAATATAATATTATTATTATATTATTATTATTATTATTATTATTATTATTATTATTATTATTATTAAAGCGGCACAGGCATCTGCAAGATCTGTCCCATTCTAACCTCAAACTGCTCGCCGCTGCTCATTGGCCGTTTATTCAGCATGGTGGCGCCAAAGAACATCTAGAGACATTTGTATCAAGTATAAACAGCAAGGAGATATTTTTCCGGAGAGATCTTAGGTAACTACTCTCCCGGGAGTTAGGAGACTCGCGTTTCGGGAGATATTTTCATTCGTGTAAAGGCATCTAAGAGAGTTTATCTCCTAACTTCAGGAAAGTTAGGAGACTTTGTCTCTACGTGTAAACGCCCCTTTAATATTGTTCACTTGGTCATCATCTCACATCCAGCTGACAAAGACATGGAGCATCAAGGATTAAAGAAAAGCCACAGAAATGAAAGCAATTGGCGGAACACGAAAGACAAGTGAAAAAAAGAGGTTACTAAGGAAAAGACTTTGGGCTTATTGAAAGTACCTAAGACAACATTTTCTTCCAAAGCCAAAGAAGAGCAGATGCTTTAAAATTCAGGAAGTGATCTGTAGAGTCGTGTGAAACTTGTAATACGACAGGGACGTACAGATCATTTAACTACAGGCCGACATTTTGCATGGAAATTCGAAAAACTAAAGATTGATATTTATTAAATGGAAAGTCGTTTCTTCTATCACTGCGTTAACTAAGTTTATACTCGGTCTACCATCTGAAAGGGAAACATTTAAAACCTGTATTTTGAAAACAAATAATTCTAATTCCCTGCGTCCAGTTAATGTACGTTTGCGTCTTTTGGGGCGCGTGGGCAACGATTCGGAATTCGACATAGTCCGTGAACAACTTCACTACTTCAGTACGACCGAGCAAAACCCACTGTCGGAATGTTCTCTACAAAATACACCACAAAAGCAAATACATGCAAACTGTCAACGCCACAATGCAATTATTACACTGAAGAAAAAAAACCCTTGACGAATTGTAAACAAATCTCAACAATCCCGGCTGGGGCGGTGCCCCGCTGGTGGGAGAGTCCTAGTTAGGGGGAAACCCCACTAGCCGACGGTAGGTCGGCGCCGGATCTCGCCATGCAGCGGCTACCATCTACATTAATTTATCTGTGAGAGCCAAATGAATTTGTCATTTTTTGTTTATTCTTGAAATTTTGCAAAATGGAAAGTCATGATATAAGGAACATTTTTAAAAAATGAGATAAAAAAAGATCTCCTGCTTATTCCACTTAGAATCAATAATTCTAAATTCGCCCGATATGTCACTATCACACTATCAGATACAGTTTACCTTTTCAATATATTTCTTGAAGAGGAAACTACAGTATGTAGTGTACAACCGATTTGCAGGCATCGGGATTTTAATCCTTGTCTAAGACAACTTTTACATTGATAACGTAGAATACAATTGTACTCACGCGAAAGTAAGAATAAAAGAAATATTTCCAGTAAAGAAAACGGTAATTTATTAAATGAAATGGTAAAAGTCTGTATTCTTAGCGAAGTTAATAGGCGCGGACGTGTCCGAACACCCCCCCTTACGGCACGCTGCCGACACCCCAATTCCCTGTACCCGGGTTTCCCAAATGGCATTATATGATCATTGAGCGAAGTTATGCGTGATAGAGCGCGCGCTTGCAAACAGCCTTCGCGATCATACCCAAGAGATGTATATTTTATGTAACTTTGAAATGATGTCAAAACACAGCCAGTAAACTTACGTTTTCGAAATTAAAGCCAGTCAATGCAGAATTTTGTCCTCTTTTAAATGATATGACACAAGTACGTATGTAGAAATTCATGTTTCGGACTTTTGGCCAGCTTTTCGGGCTTTTCCCCCAATGTGTACCCCCACCCTTCCTCGAGCTTCCATTGCCTCGCGTGCTAGCTACGGACAGACTCGCGGTAATCTACAATGCGACAAATTATAAAACATTTTACTTTTTGCTTAAGCGGACAACTAAAACGAAATTCGTCTTAAAAAATTGCACTGGTGGCAAGCATAAATTAAGCAAATTGATTTATTGAAAGTTTAATACTTTCTGGGAGTTTTCGCGACGTTCGTTTTTCTGAGGAGGGCGCCGCCCTAGAGCCCTTTGGGGCTGGGCAGCGGCACGCTCCTGTTAGTGTTAATAGGCTCCAGGCATAAGGAGACATTCATAAACCCTATTGATCACGAGACTAATTACGTTATACGGTTGTAAGGTACAACGTTTGGAAGAGCTTTATCCTTTACGACATAATATTATGCCTTAAAACAAAATAACTCTTTTAAGCGTCGAACAAGGAAGCTGCGTAATATATCAAACAGTGTAGGCAAGTGGTAAAACAATGGAACCATGGTACGAGTCAACAGTAAACAAATCTTCATTAAGCAAGGAGTTTTGGATTTTGTGGCCCTGCATGATGAGTGTGCAGTCTGGGATTTTGAATCGGCTTTTCTTGAGAATGTACGGAATAACTAATAACGTTTGTCACGAGCGTAAGACATAACCTAACACGAAGATATAATTTAATCTGCTTTTTCGCGAACTTCTTACCTGGCACCTTTCTAAGTTTCTCGTAATTCTTGGAGTTATGGGGTTGATAATGAATAATTGTATTTGCCTTACATTCAAGAATCAGTTTATTTGGGTTGGAAACTGCAACCTTTCCTGTTTCTAGGCGGCCATTTTACCGTTTGTAAGGTTACCTGAGAGCCTCCCTGGGCGTGCACTATTTATGAAGATGCCTTAGGCCTGAGATACGTTATTACTTCAAGGTACGACACGTGACTGTTAGTGCATGACGTCGCTACTTTAGGCGTCTCGCTAAAATTACCTATAAGTTTAGTGCCTAATAGGGTTGCCAACAGTCCATTTCGAAGGACAGTCCCCCACTGACGTCAAATGTCCATCGTTCTCCTTCTGATTTTAAATGTTCTCCTTTTAGTAATCTTCTAACATGTGTTGTCATTTATTCTATCACATGACTGACATCTGCTACATTGTATCGTTTATATTTTAATTTAGAATAGAAAACATGAATATCCTTTTTTCTGAATGCTGACACACATGATAGTGCCTCTGTCTAGCGACTAAAATAAAGGACGCTCAGATAATCTTTTGTGAACGAATGTTTTCACTTTAATCCCAAATGGAGAGAAAAAAGTAATAGAGCTGATGTTAGTCTAAATTAAATATTTAAAAAGAAATGTGTTGATGCGTTTTTTGTGTTTTTGAGTGTTCTCCCTTTTAAATGACCATTATTGGCAACCCTGCTTATAGTATCTATAAGTAGGGTTGCCAATAATAGGGATTTCGCAACGTGGCTGCTGAGGGTAGTATCTTCAAAATGGAATATGGCACGATTTTTCGCGTCTTTCTCAATCGTGCCGCTTGAGCCGCTAGATCTGCGCACTGCTCGATAGGTCGCGATCATGCGACATCTTGCAGCAGGATCGAGAAAGACGCAAAAAGTCATGCCATATTCCATCTCGAAGATATAGCTTCACTATGCGCAGCTTGTAAATGTAGCTTCACTATGCGCACGTTTTGTTGAGCTTTCCTTTTATTTGCAGTGGTAGTAGAGCTTAGGGTGAGTTTCTAGTTTGTTAGCAATACAGAAAAATTAAATCTGTTCGTTCGTTTACCGTTAAAAATATTTTTTCTATAATTGGCAACGAAAATACGTAGTTTTTGAAATGTTAATCTCTCGCTTTTTTAAATTTATTATTATTATTATTATTATTATTATTATTATTATTAAATTTTTAACTATTAATAGTTAAATTGTTGGGAAGGGATTATGAAACTCAAGAAAGCGTGCGCAGATGATTTTCTACCCCGTACGTCACATACAGTTTTAGACTAAATAAATAAAAAGGTAATATCATCAGCTGCCACGTCACGAAAAATCCAAGTATAGGGACGAGCGCAGGGCGTCGCTGCGGGCAGCGGGAGGTGGCGCGGAACGACAACGGCGGGGCCGGGGCGGGGCAGCGTCCGAGGAAGGGCGGCGCGGAGGGGCGTTGCGCAACGGAGGGCGGCGGGCAGCCGGATCCGCCAGATTGCGCGCCTGATGGCCGCCATCCGCTGCCGCCCACGCGGCTGCCGCCCAGCCCCGCCCCGCCCCGCGTCCCCCGCCCCGCGCCGGCCCGCCGCGCGTGAGCGAGGTCGCGGCCACGCCACCTCCAGGCGCCGCCTTCCACACGCAATTCACACATTCGGCCGTCGAATTCAGCCGCAGTCTGGAGCAGAATTCTAGCGTCGGCTGCTGTGATCGGGAGTTTTCCGTGGTTTCTTCCATCAACACCAGGTGAATGCCGGAGCAGAACCCTTACAAACGGGCCACGGACCGCACGCGATCTTCCCTACCTCTTCCTTGACCTATCCTCTCCCCTTACTCACACACACTAACTCCAACATGCACTATACTACGATAGGAGCCTGGAGTTTGGAAGCTGTCCCGGTTAGGGCGGTGCCCCGGTGGTAGAAGTACGGCGGAATTCCGCAGGCCGACAGATAGGTCGACGCCCCATCTCAGCGGTAGGGTGCCCAGGTTTCAGCGGGAAAAGACCACAGACTTCTCTCGGAATATAACATGCAATATTCTTACGGGATTATTGACCATGGTAGTTGAACTCCGGAAAGTAACGAATCAATCTTGAATTTGAACTTCGCTGTTGATATGTCTGTGATGGCGCTGCAGCCCATGATGTTACAGCCTCGCCCGCGATCGTAACACCAGGCCTCACGCACAATTGCCTTCTATCCACATATTTCTTGCACCTGATCCTCGCTTTTGATGTACTCGGCCGAAGCCAGCGACCGAGGATTTTGACAGATTTTAAAGAGGTACAGCATCGCTCCGTCAATTTTCTTCTTCCGCCAGCTACAACGCCAGATCATCCTCGGAAGTGAGCGCAGTTGGAGGTTTGGGATAGTTTTCGTCTTGAAATAAGTGGCGTTAAAACAGCACGTACTTTCTCGATCCTGCTTTCACATAAAATTACGCGACATATACACAAATTTTCTAAAAAGTGTACATGATCTAATTTCAAAATATTAAGGAACAGATGAAGCATGGAGAAATGGAGAAGGAAAACATGGATTCTGGCTACACCACGTGTTAGAAGAGTTTTTTTTCTAAATTTAGCATCTAATTTATCCACGTTTTTGTTACTAGGTCTCTGTCATAAGAGTTTTCTGCCGAAAATTCGTCGTTTTTCGCGCAGCTTTACATAACTTTTTCTCTACTCCGTAGCGAGAAAGTAAAAGCATCAGTTACCAGTTAGGGTTTGTTTTCTCTTAACGTTGCCCTATTCAAGAAATAAAAAGTTGGAAAACTTTAAACACAGGGGTATCGCTTTGAAGAATAATATACATAATTTTTATTCTATGCATGAGAACTACAAGTAAAGAGTGAAATACTTGAGAATAATTTGTATACAGGTTACTTGGCAGTTTGGTTCTCCATTTTAGTTTGCTTAGCCTCAGTGTCAATATAAAGGATATCATGGCTAGACCGAGTGTATTTTCTTGCGACGGCGCTACGATCCAGGTCAGGCTGTGATCTAGAATTCGCCTACTTGCAACTGTCGGAGTAGGTGGATATTTCCTGCCCATGGAGATAACGCCATGTAGGATCATCGCCTTTAGCATGAGTATGGGGACAGGATGGAGAAGGAATGATCGCGTGATGTCTGTGGTCAGTTGGTTTAGACACTGCTCCGGCATCCTCCTGGAGACGATCGGTCTAATACTCTCCAACGACTATCAGTCCAATCGGTACTTTCAATTCCCACTAGGCAATGGAGTCATTCAGTCGAGCCACTTAAACCGGGAGCAAGCTCAGTGCATCAACTGATGTCACTGCAGTGACCTGAGAGTGTGCCTCTGACCGGGAGGTCCTAGGTTCGAGTCCTGACGGCGGCAGTATTTTCGACACTAGTCTCAGCTAGATCGAATTCAGTCGCAGTCTAGAAGAGAATTCTAGCGGCCGGCAGCTCTGATCGGTAGTTTTCCGTGGTTTCTCCGATCAACACCAGGCGAATGCCGGAGCAGTACCCTACCAAACGGGCCACGAACCGCGCGCGAACTTTCCTTACTCTTCCTTGTCCTATCCCCTACCCTTACACACACACACACACACTTACACTAACATGCACTACACTACCACATATTCCGGGAGACCGGTCGGGAGCTCAGAGCTTGTCCCGGCTGGGGCAGTGCTCTGCTGGTGGGAGAGTCCTTGTTAGGGGGAAAAACCCACTAGCCGACGGTAGGTCGGCGCCGGATCCCGCCATTCAGCGGGGGAAGATCACCGTCATCTCCCAAGAAAAGTCATGCACTACACTTACGGGACTAATGACCAAAGCAGTTGACGCGCCCGGAAACACGAAAACATCAATCAGTCGAGCCCCTTAGATTGTGTTAAAAGTGCGTAACCGTCTTCTCGAATAAGTGACCTCCTGGTGTACGAAAGACCACTTGCATTCTCGCAACCTCTTACCCCAACGAACACTGGTCGACTCGCAAGTTCCTTTCTCGTAGGGAAGAATCCCAAAATTCACAGAAAGCTGCTACTTATTGTTCTCTGTAGTGTGTTAGGGATAAAACGGAAAACATGCATTCTTTGCACCGTATTCGCTCAGTCACCTGGAGGATTGTGGGTAAGAAAAGATTTAACACTACCTACAGCTACCTTAATGAAGTATCTGGCGAGGAAATCGGGTCCAAACCTACGTCACAGATACTGAAGGGTCAGTGTTAGCGCCCGATTAATGGGAGGTCTGAACCTAAGCGCGACCGAAATATATATTGAACATGTTTAATCGAAACTAATGTAAAAATAAACTTTATTCATATTTTTAAAACGTAATATTAAAATAATTTTACATTTTTATGAATTAATATAAAATGTTTAATTATTCTGGACCGCTATCCTTTTGTATGTTCTGGGTTTGTTGTTACATTATGCAGTACAGATCAGTCTTCCTAAGGCGCGGATTTTAATGAAATGTCATTTTTTCTTTTCAACTTAGAAAAATGCCGTTTAGTATAGAAATTCATTTTATGTTATGACAAGAGGAAATGATCCACTTTCATACGTCATTTTTGGCATTTTCCGTTGATTTCGACTACAAAGTCATTTTTTACCTTTTCCCGTCATTTTTAATCCATTGTTGGCTTATTTCATCGATTTTAATGTCATTTGGTGCTTGTTTCCAATAATATTTACGGGATGTAACAAATGTTCTTCATAATATACCTGGTAGCCTATTCGATTTTTTCGCTCAAAGTTGTAATGCCAGCAATTGGAGTTGCAAAATTGTAATGCAATCTAAGGTACCTGTGACTCCTTTCAGTGTCATTGGCGGTTCAGCCGATTTCGGGATAACTACAAACAGATATTTTCTGGTAAAGAACAGTCCAAATCAAAAGTTTGAAAGCTGAGTTCATTTAAACGAATAGAAGAAGCGTCGATTACATCAGTAACGTATCCAACAGCTTGAATTGTTCATCCGAACTAGTTTTAATCACATTTATACGTCATTTTTCTTTGCTTTCAGGGCATTTTAAAAACATTTTAAAGGCATTTTATTGATTTTTTGGCGATGTTTTAAGACTTCAAAATCCGCCCCCTAGTCTTCACTATCTGTGCCGCGGAGGAGAACGGGTTGAGCGTCAGGCTGAGAGGGAGCGAATTTCCAACACTAAACGAGACTCGAGAACACAACTCTGCATCTCTTAAGTGAAGTCGTAGGCTTCCGCGGCCGGAGTCATGTAAGTGATCTTGGCTGTCCGGGTGACGCCGCGTCGAAGGCTGTGTTGCCGACGTTTCGACCATCTTTTCGTGGTCTTCCTCAGCCGGCAGCTTGGCAGACCAGCCCTGAGGAAGACCACGAAAAGATGGTCGAAACGTCAGCAACACAGCCTTCGACGCGGCGTCACCCGGACAGCCAAGACCATTCTCTGCATCTCTTGGTTTCCGCCGCTCGGGCGATGCGCAGATGATAAAAGCGTCCGCCTTTTGTCTAAGTTTCCCGTGACGCATTCCAGGAGTAATTGCTCGGGAGAATAATTAGTTCTAGTGAGATTGTTTCGCATACGCAAATCGAATTTGAAGTACCAACATAGAACAGACCTTCTGCTTATTACAAAGATAATTGTAAGGCAATTTAGTAAGGCCTCTAACCTAATCATTGTTTGGAGATGCAAAAACGAAAAAGACAAAAGATACACTAGGTGTGAAATGGTTAACTTAGTAACAGTAAAGCAACAGTGAAATAACGAATAATATCATACTCAGTAATAGTTATTTTGAATCTTAACGCGGTTGAATGAAGTGCATAGACATACATTATTTTAATTGGAGGTATTTGTTTAATTTAGATTAAACATTGCACATAGTTCTCAATCTATGAGCGGAAAGAGTTAAAGTGTATCAGATAAACCGACGATCTTCGATTTGTATTATTTTATCCACTTTGTTTAATCCTTAATCAAAATATACGAAGTCGATATCGGTGTCGTATTAAGGTTTTATTAGAACGAAAGTCTTGTTTTAATCCATGGCCTACTATTACAACAATTCGCCGTTTCGTAACGAAAAGGAAAAGAATTTACGGAAGTGCCGCCTGTTAACTATATCAACTTGTCACCTTTCGACATCAATCACGACAGCAAGAACCTGTCAACATCGATCTGTCACTTTTCGCAGGATGAATAATCAGAATTTAAAAAAATAATACATTGGATTTTTAACAAATTAGATAAAACATTCATATCGTACCATCTTATTGTGATACTCGATTGGTTCTCAAACAGCACCTAACGGCATCATTTGATAATTGTAGAATCTCGGGTGGCAATAATATGCGTTACGTTATTTCGTAAATAACTATTTTCTTCTTGGGCCAATTGAGAAGCCTCTCCGTTGGAAGGCGCTTTGAGGACGGCGGAGGCGTCCCAGGAGCGGCCCGTGGGTGCGGGGGAGGGGAAGCGCCTCCTTGGCATTTGCGCGGATTGCAAAAGGCAGCTAGCGGCATTCGCCCCAAGGTGCTCCTCGCCGCGAACAGGGGAAGAACCACGAGTGGGCGGCGCGGCGCACATCTCACTTGTTGCGGCGGAAACTTCCAGGCTAAAGAGCGGAGGGAGCACTCGGTTTTTTCAGTTGAACTTTGACGATTGTTGTTCTTAGATTATTTCATGCATGGCCTACTCCATTGAAGGCCGGAGCACTGGAAATTTGGCAACATGTAACGTGGTCCACAAGTGTCGGCGTGGGTATTGGCGAAGTGCTGCCGCGAAAGTTGTGTTTTCAGATTTCTTGGTCAGACGAATTATTATTCAGAGTAAAGCGCAGTGAAAAATCTTCAGCAACCGTTTAAGCTTCAAAGACACAGGTTGAGGTAAGCATTTTTACAGTTACAAATAAAATTTCTCTGAATTATGTGTGTAAATCGTAGCATTGTTTTTGAGTTTCTGCGGTTATGTCTTCCTTAACTATAACATTGAATTGTGTTATTTTCTTACATTATCGGTTTTTCAGATGCCCAAACATTGCTGTGTTCCTGGATGCTCGAGCAATTATGCATCAAACACAGAGGGGTACACAACTGTATTTAAATTTCCATCTAATCTGGCAAGGAAAGCCACTTGGGTGAGGAACATTCCAAGAGCTGACTGGTAACCTTCCTCTTCAAGTGTAGTATGTGTGAAACATTTTCATCCAAGTGTTGTCGCAATTGAGGAACATTACGTAGATGCCAACGGAGAGAAAAAATCAAGGAAAAGAGACAAGCCCTGTCTCAGTTCTGATGCTGTGCCTACAATTTTTCCTGGACTCCCAGAACGTTTTAGTAAGGCAACTCCACAACCAAGACGTGATCAAGAAGAAAGAAAGAATGCAATATTAAAATTACAAAGTGATAAAGAGCAAGCTTTCTTCAATAAAGACAAAGTAGATGATGCATGAAGTGGTTGGAATCTGATATGTCGGATAATTCCATGTTTGAGGAATTAAACGGAGGGGGGCTCTCAATACCATCTGACATTGTAATATTTGTGTGTATGAAAGTGTTTGTGGTAATGGAACAGTTAGTTTCGGAGAAATATGAGAGTACATTTATTAAAATGAAAAATCAATTTTCTATACTTGTACAATTGTCAAAGACCCTTCTAAATGAATCCCTCCCAGAAATCATTGGCTTGGAAGAGAGTTGCTCAGAATGTGGTGCAGTTCTGAGCGATGTAATTTGTAAAATGATCCCGTATTTTTCAAATATTTTGTTGAAAAACTACTGCAAAGAGCAGAATGATTTCTTAGCTTCTGTTAGGGTTCAAATAATTCTAAAAGAAAAATTAATAAATTTAAATAGAAGGACAGTGTGGAGGGAGTGTAAGATTTATTATGTACGCATTATTTTGAATTATGTATCATGCAATATTTCGAATAAATTATTTTGTTTCAAGAATTTGTGAATAGCGTTATTCAACCCATGTACTAACTGGGCAAGTGCAAAATTAAATGCACTTCGTCATTACGAGCAATACGTTTCGCAAACGAAGTCTATTGTTTCTTTCTCTCGTTTGATTTAACTAAACTGTCATTACTCAATAATAAAATGCTTAAACCGTCACGTAAATTACAGAGTTGCGGTAAACGGAGGCGAATTTTAACCAGTGTTTAAAATTCGTAAGTTTCAATTGTTCTGCGATGGGCTAACATCGGACCCTTCATGTAGACTATGCAGCGTTGCCACGTTGAGTGCTCCGGCCTTCAGTACAGTAGGCCATGTTTCATGGATTATTCATGATTCATGGATTATTAGAACACTTCTATTCTCATAACTTTTATTACTTCGTTGATCTCAGTTTCGTCAAGTTTAACTTTACATAACCAAAATGGATCAAAGAATTTGAATGACAAACAAATAATTTAAATGGAAAGACCATATAAGTATATCTGATACAATACTACAACTTTCCCTTCACGGAATAAGAAGTTTATAGGGGAGTTTAATATAAAATTAGGCAAAAAAATAGAAAAGTAATTTCAAATGATGTAACTTATGCTTATACAACTCATTTAAATATTCAAAATGATATTTGAATATGAAGTTCTAAACCTGGGGATTTCGTGGTTTTTACAAGGTATTCATCTAGTCTAAAAAATTACTGTTTGTAGGTTAGTTTTTCATTAATACTTTTTACACATTCTTCTCCAGAGTTCGTGCTTTCTCAACATTTGATTCTTCAGTGTTCACTCATAAAATATTTTAGTACAGTTTTGGAACTCTTGAATGATTGTTGGAACACTTTCTTCATTTGTATGCTCTTCATCATGACATTTGTTTTCTTCTGTCCTAGAAGACCCTTCCACAGCATTGATGACGTTCTAACCGAATTCAATGTCACTCGTTTTCTTTTCGCGTCAATGGAGTCGTCTCTCTCTCTCTCTCTCTCTCTCTCTCTCTCTCTCTCTCTCTCTCTCATAATTGCCATAGACGAGCTGTCACCATTTCCTCAGAGGAACGTTTCTTCAATCACTTGAATTCACTGTTAATGCTACAAAAAAACTTAAAGGTATTTAAAGGTATTCTCCATCTGCAAACTTCGTGTTATTGGAACTTGGTGTTATTGACACTTGAGGTGAAGTATTTTTTTCTTAAATTTATTTTTCCTATATTCACTATAGCCTGTGTGTGGAGTTCATTATAACCTAATCAACTAGTACACTAGAAATCACGGCCAATGGGTAATAGCAATAAAAACGAGCTATAACTTCTTTCTCTAGTTTTAAAAGCAATTACTACAAGCAGTATGAAGGGCATGAGCAATTGCTCTTTTCTGGAGCAATTTCTTCACTTGTAACCGCTGGATGGTGGAGCAATTGCTTATTTTTTATATCAATAAAAGTTAGAATTTGCTTCTAATACGAAGGATTTATTTTGAATTTTCGGAGCAACTTCAGTAGGTGACTCAAATCGAGAAGAGGTAGCACAAAGGTTATAAGCGACTGTTAGGAGTGTTTTCAAAGTTATGTAAGTTATATGAGGAGTGAATGAATGATGGAACGACAATAAAAAGCGTATAAGAAGAGTTACTGAAGAGAGTCATTATAAAACTTTACAGTTTACACGCGGAAAGTGTTCAGTGATTGGCCAATTATTTTCTTGTCGAGTGTAGGGTAACATAAAGCCGGGGCAATAAATAATGAAACAAAGAAAAAATTATCTTTATATGAAATCCGTGATATTGCCTTAGACTGGTTATGTTCGTACCTTAAACAACGATCTCAGAGCGTAGAAATACTTTACTGAAACGATGAAATATTATGTACACACCTTTCCGACTCTTTGCCAATTGAACGTGGAGTCCATCAGGGATCGATTTTAGACCTAACTCACAAGCTAGTGTCGAAAATCCTGCCACGGGGACTCGAACCTAGGACTTCTCGGATAGAGGCACTGCAGTGACATCAGTTGATGCACTGAGCCACCGCTCTCGGCACGAACTTAGAAGATGTTGGTTCATTAGTAATGCTTTATAAACTTGATTCACTTTTTGTAGAACATTGATTGTGCTCATTGCATCATTCAATATAATATGCACCATTCCAGCAACCAATCTTTTGGATGTTATTTTTTTTCATGATATAAAATTTTAACCTTACCAAATCCAATGGAGTGGTTACAGTCTTGTGCGTGATTAAAGAGGTGTATTGATCAGCATCTTTTTTAAATTCGTATGTATGTTGGTGGACCCGTTTGGTACGATATTGTTTGGTATCCCCAATATACCTTGACAGTCATACTAACAGTCATTGCATGGAATAGGGTAGAATACATTAATACATTAGATTTGTTCCCAATTTTTGTTTTATCTTTCTGCTTGTCGAATAATTTGCTGGTCTAATTTTAGTTGTAAAAAGCAATGTCCAAATTGTATTTTTTGAAGCAGGCCTTAATTTTATTGCTGACTGCACCTTTGGCGTATGAAAAGATTTTTATCATGTAAATATGCACATACGGGTTTTGCTAATTTTTCATGTAAGTGGTTTTGATGTTTTTGTATTTGTATGTTTTATCATGTGGGACTCTAATTGTTTAATGCAATTGTTACATTTATTTGCTATATACTTGTAGTACTCTTGAAACGGTGCATGCATAATGTACGAAACGTCGAAAAGTAAATAAATATGTGTAGGTACAACAACATTCACATTTCTTGAAATCTACTGGTGGATTGATCCTGTATGGTCCAAACGTGCATCAAACGTCCTAATCTATTATTATTATTATTATTATTATTATTATTATTATTATGATTATGATTATTATGATTAATATTATTATGATTATTAATATTATTATTTTCTTTTTTCACGGAATTTTCTTACCCGGGGGACTGAGGGACCGTTAAGCATACCACATCCCTAGCTTTACATTTTTCAAACCGTGCGAAAAATCCGGCAGAGTTCAAAACTGGCTAACTTTTGAGCTTTTGGAATTTTGTGACGAGCAAGACCTATTTTTTTTCAAATAATACTTTGAATTTTTGTTAACACGACAAATTGCTGTTATTACAATTGATATAATCTCAACTGACTCAAATTTGTATCTTTCTTTGTGTTCTATTGAGCGAGGAATGTATTTTGATTTTTTTTCTGTTTCTGATTTATTGGTGTGATCTGCAGGATGTGTCACATCACCGATGAATGCTTTCTTTTCCTGTACGTTATGTAGTAGAATGTCTCGTTTATGTGCCGGAATCGTTTCATTAGAATTGTCATACACACACACACACACACACACACATACACACACATACACACACATACACATACATCCTCACAACCCCTTTTAAACCCTTTTCAGAAATTATACAAATAAACGAACCCGTTCGTAATAATTAATTGTTATCTTTCTAAATGTGGGTTGCGAAGCACCATTCAACGAATTTTTTAAGGTCGTAAGCACGCGAATCGATTCTATACAGGAAATCGAAATAAAAATTATTACTGCTACGGGAAGATGTTTAAAATTTTATTACTCCGTATTTTCTAGGATATTACATCTAAAATAATAACTCCATAAAATTTATATATGAAAACGAATAAATATGGTTGGATTTATCTTATTCTTTCACATGTTGGCGAAATTTTCTTCGGTAGTCATTACATCAACTATACATATAAAAAAACTAATACATATATAATACCCTATTATTAACATTACAACACATACTTCCTTGTACATTCATACAATTACATTTTCTTAACATCCATAGGAGTGCACTTTACCAATTTGATTAAAAGCACTTAAATGAATAATGAATAATGCATGCATGGCCATATCTTTCTCCATATCTTAAAAATTAGAATATCCTTGGCCTTGTTATAAATTTTGAAAGATTGAAAATGAATACAATGTTTTTCGGAACTTCCCCTTCTGTTGCTCCGTAATTGAGCGATCACTGCAATTCATGTTCAATATTCCACATAAAACATTAAAGAATTCCCATCATTTAAAACATTTCAACATTTCAAATCATAAACACTTTCAGTTCTCGGCGACTCGACTACAGGACGCGTCTCGCAGAGCGTCTCGATCCCTTTCTATTTCCAGACTGCGTGGTGTGAAAACAAAAGACGACTTTCCGCTATATTGTTACTTTATTTTCGCTTTCTTCTCACGTTAATTTCTTTTACTACACATTTTCCCTGTTATATTTTCACTGTTCGTAATCCCCTTTCAAATACTAATTTCCTTTACTTCAATAAATATCAATAGTTTTTGTTCGTAACTTTTCGAGAACATCTGACTCTCTTCTTTTAATATGGAAATATTTTTTACCATTACGAACTTATTTAATTTTGAACGGTATGATTTTACGACATGTTCTCTTTATTACAATGTGCCCTATTTTTCTTTGTTGATATTTCCAGAGTCCATTTTGAGCCACGATCTTGAGAATGCAATTAAATTAACGAAATGAAATTCCACTAATGCACTTTCAATTGTTCGTCCACGTTTTCATAAGCAAATTAAACGTTCTTTTTCTAATTAATATCTAAATATCGGGCGCGTCTGAATATACCGTCACAGTATGTATTGCAAGGTCGTGATACGTCGAAAAATCTAAATATTCAAAATGCCAAATGCAACGCGCAACACTTTCTACATTTTTTAAATTTATATTGTTAAATAACTCCTAAACGAAGTGTTCAGGGCCCTTTACAACGAAACGTTTGAGGTCAAAAGCATCAAAGAAACGCCCTTCACACCATGATTACAGGATGAGATCTTGAACAATCTATCACATTTTTGCTGGTTCACGCTTCTTGATCCCCCACCTGATCAGACCCTGTAGAATCTGCAAGTCTTTGTGAAATTAAACTAATTACTTGATATTCTACGCGACTGAATTATACGGGTATACCTCTCGGCTCGTTAATAACATAAAATAAGAATAGTTTGTATTGAGAAGGGTGGATTTTATTGTTATCAATTACAAGAAAACATATAGAACAAGTGACGGAGAATATGAGGGTCTCGAAGAAGAAATGGATATATTACAGGTTTAATATGGAAATGGAAAAATAGGGAAGAGGCTAGGATTTAACATTTGAGAGTTCTTGCACGGGTATGTTAGTTGTTATTATTATTGTTGTTATTATTGTTGTTATTATTATTATTACTATTATTGTTGTTATTGTTATTTTTTCTCGGTATTCACCGGATTTTTATTTGGCTTTGTGTCGTGTTTCGTCAACTCATGTTTCAACTCATGTTCCGTCGCAATTTAAGAATTTCTGCACAATCCTGCATGTGTTAAGATGATAGATTTTTGCATAATTTTGAAAGTATATTTTGGCATTTGAATACGTTCCAGATTTTTATGGATGTTATTTGGTATAACCGCTGTGCACGAAATGACCAGGGAACAATGTGAACTTTTTGGAGACTTGTTGACATTTGGAGACTATTGACTTCTGCTGCTAGTTCTATATACTTTGTTATTTTTTCTGGATGTGCTGTTTGAAGATTAGCTGTTTGTGTAACAGTTATTTCAATCAGGAAGCCAATCTTTTGCCGTTTGTCTACGAAAGTTATTTCTGGTCTGTTATGATGAATGGTTTTATCTGTAATAAATTCTCTGTCATAGTACAACTTATAGTTTGAATTTTCAAGTACAGTACCGGGAGCATATTTGTTATATGGACAGGTTATTTCTTGTAGTTTGGATTTCGCCGCCAGTTTCTGGGGAATGATATTTGCAACTTATTTGTGCCTATAGGTGTAATCTGTTGGGCCATTATTTATTTATTTTTACGTAAAAAAACAGTTAAAAACTGCGTATGACGTGCTATGGGGAAAAGAGAATTGTGTGAACATTTTCAAAATTCTGTGATCCCTACACTAAGTCATATACAACTTAAATTTTGAAAAAATGAGCTCCCATGTAATAAAATCTATTTTCAAGGATAAAAAGGCAATAAATTTTGGCTCTTATCCATGTTGTCCTTCGGAATAATACTTCCTGCCGCGACAAATGGAAACGATAATTTGAATATTTGTATTTCCCACTGAATTCTAGAAGACGTGCACAGAAAATGAAGTTACATTTATGTCCAGAAGCAAAACAAGGGGCCATCATAGCATTTGCTCAATGGATCAGGGAAACTGGACAAAAAACCTGATCGAGATGGGGGTCATAGACCCGGAGGCTGCAATACAATACTTGTTACAAGGTTGTTTATACACATTTATACAGTCCAAATGGTAAATAATGCATTATGTATCATTGTTAAAGTTAATGTAACTTTTCTTATGATACTCAGTATAGTCTCTAATTGTATAGAAACAGTTATGCAGCAGAAACGATTTCACTTGGGATTTAAACTTTTCTATCGAATTTAATCGTTTAATGTCATCTGGCAAAGTGTTGTAAAATAATGTACATGTATTGTATGTGATTTTTTGTAATAAGCTGTCGATACTGTCACCTGATGAATATGATTTCTACGTCGAGTGTTATAGTAATAGACATCGGCATTTTCTGAAAATATATTCCCGTCCTTAAGCAAGTAATTTTTGACAAAAGCCACTGATTCGTAAATAAATAGACAAGATAATGGTAAAATTCCTAGATTAATGAAGAGAGGCTTACATGAATCACGTAATTTGCATCCTGATGTGATGTGCTGAATGCTCTCGACTGTTGTATGGCATTTTCCTTTTTTTTTGATGATGTGATGATGATGATGATGAGTGCGGTGTGGTGTGCGGCAGATGTTGGGGCGCGCGGCGCGCGTGCTGCTGCGGCAGAAGCGCGCGGCGGCGGACGAGGGCCGTCCAGCGTCGCGCCGGTTCGCCCTGGGCCTGGGCGTGTACGTGCTGGCGGGCGCCGTGGCGCGCACCGAGGCCGGCCCGGCCGTCACCCTCTCCTTCCTCGTCGCCGCCATCGCCTCCGCCTTCGCCGGTGCGTACCACCTCCTTTAGTAATCGCACCGCTTCCCAAAGGAACTCGCACATACACACAATCAACACATACACACAATCACATACACATACACACAACATACATACACACATACATCACATACATACACAACATACACATCAATCACATACACATACACACATACACATACACATACACATACACATACATACATAACACACATACATACACACATACACATACATACACACATACACATACATACAACATACACATACATACACACATACACACACATACATACATACATACACATACATACATACACATACATACATACATACATACACACACATACATACACATACATACACACATACACATACATACATACATACATACACATACATACACACATACATACACACATACACATACATACACACATTTATATCAACGCTTATACGTATGTGACTATATTCGGCATTTAGGTCCAGCCACCAAATCGGACTTTTGCAATCTAGCGCTGTATCCACACCGTGGCCTTGTTTTGTTATCCACGCCTGGTGGTGAGGGCGAGCCTGACCTACCCCTTATCACCGTACCTAGCTTATTTGACCTGCTTGAACTTTCGTCACACACCTATAGAAACTGGGACGATTTGTATTAGAAAGCTAGAGCTTCATTTTTGCCCCGGCCGAGACTCGAATCCGAGGTCGCCTCACAGTATGATAACACGGTGACCAACGGCCACTCGAGAATGCCTATTTCTCTTTCTGTGTGTCTCTCTCTGTCTCTCTCTATCTGTCTCTATCTCGCTCTTCCTCTCTCTCTCTCTCTCTCTCTCTCTCTCTCTCTCTCTCTCTCTCTCTCTGTCTCTCGGAGGTAACATTTTTTATTTTTTAAATTATTTTAATTTTTTGAAGGGCTTGGGGTAGTAACAAGATCAGCCACTGAAGCCAAAGCAAGCCTCCAACTACACGAAAAGTTAATGTCTCGATTGTGGTCGAAGTCCGCTCATCTTGTTTCTGTCCCAAGCCCTTCATAAATATGAACAAAACATATAACAATATAAGCCATACTTTCATCAAAATAGAGGTACTAATATTTATAAATAGCGGGATACTCGCTGTGGGCTGTATAGCGTTTTCTTGTTTCTGCCCCAAGCTCTTAAATTCAAAAATATTTGTGTGAGTTTTGCCCGAATTGGAACCCATCTTCCTGGATACGCCCAGAAAAAATGTAAAGGGGGTTCTTATCAGATGGATCAATATAAAGAACGAAAGAATGTCCTTAAGGTAGGTCAGGTTCATAAATAAAATAGTTGCATTAAAAAAGACGATTCGGCATTTTATAGATTTCAACTGGGTTATAAAATTCATTATTATTGCCATAGTTTTTTTGTATTATATTACTGTGCTATAAACGTATTAGCAAAATAAATGTAGAGTAATATTAAATCACATGTCCCAAATCAGAAACAATGAATTTACATATAAACTCGTGTTTGAATTAATGTGGATATAAGACATGAAACAAATATTTTTAACTTCATAGAAAGAGTCGAAAAACAAAAACAAAATTGATATGCCCATATTATAAGAATGAACAGACTCCCTAAACAAATAATAATGTACCCACTAGCAGAAGAAGTTGGAAGACCAAAGACTCGGTGGATTGATGATGTCAACGTTGAAGAGGTCCAAACAGGCCTAATCCTTGATGTTGAAGAAGACGAGTTGCCGTCTCGGTCCGCGTGCACTGGAAGTCTTGTCACCACGCGTCGCGTCATTTTTTTCTCTCCTAGCGGGAATACGCTTACAATTTCACAAGAACAGGAAATCTCACACGACTCATCGTATTGAGTCGCAGTTGACATTCAGAGATCCGAATGCAATTTTGAATCATCCTACAAGCATACAGAACATGCAGCCTACAGCCATGACATGTGTAAATTTGTTTACTTAATATGAGTAGGAGTAATTACAAGTAGACGTAAAACGATAATGTTATTTAATACAAATCATGTTTCTATTTTTCGTCCTTTCAATATTTTTCTACAGGACTCTCCGAACACTTTTCTATCTCGAAATTTGATAAAAAATAAGGGTACCGCTCCTTTTCTCTCCCCCCCCCCACACCTCAATTCCTATCTATAATATGTTAATGACCCTAATTACAAACTATTTTTGGTATCCCATATACACGCTAGAGACCGAAATAAAAACGGTTTCGTTTTACCTGCTCCTTGCCTAGTTCGAACATCAGTTTTCTCTCTCACACACACACACCTTTATTCCTATTAATAAAATGTTAATGCCATGGGTTGAATCCAAGATGGTGACGGTGCGTGCTGTGTGTCCAGGTCTGTGCTACGCAGAGTTCGCCGCCCGGGTGCCGCGCGCGGGGTCTGCCTACGTCTACAGCTACGTCACCGTGGGCGAATTCGTGGCGTACATCATCGGCTGGAACCTCATCCTGGAGTACGTCATAGGCAAGTGAAAGTGCCCGGCGCGGCGCCGAGCGGGAACCGGCGAGCGCGGAAAGTGGGTCGAGGCGTAACCGGCGCCCAAGGTCGGGAAACCGGTTCCTCGCACCTGCTGCAGATATTGGCTTGGGTTTCGGCCGTTCAGCAGGCTGGTGCAGAATATTTTGACCGCCCGCCTTGGTATGGTTGGGGGTTGTGGTTTTAATATTTAAAATATGTTGTATTTATTGTTGACTGGTATCTGGGCTCATGCTTGTTCATTGTCCACTTACGACATCGGCTGAATTGTGGGCAAATTTCAAATTTGGCGCCCACCTTTACAAGCTATTTTTGGTATCCCATATACGCGCCAGAGACCGAAATCTCGATTCCCGTCGAATCTCATGTGAAATTTGTTGCAACAAAACGAGTTTGGCTGCTTCACAAGGGCTAGTCCAACCCCTGTGAAGTGTCCTAAACCCTACCACTATTCTTCTTCTTTCCCAATTCTGGCCGCTGGGTAGTGGTGCAGGAGCGCGTTGTGGGAGACGCGTACGCGGAGATGCTACCTGGCGGTCCTCTTGACAACAGACTGCGACGAGACGTGACGTACAGAAATATATACATATATACAGTAACGGAGGATTACTCCAGACTATTCAAGTAACGGAGGATTACCCCAATAGCGCTCAACGCGCAAGAAGGGGTTAAGAGACGCGTTACGTCGTGAATTGACGCAACAAAATGTAGAAAAATAAAATAAAATTAAAAAACGGTTTCGTTTCACCTGCTTCCACTGTGAGGGCTGCCTAGTTCCAAGATCAGCGAATACGAGATTGATAATGACAGGCAAATTTACTTTTGCTACGCATTTAACCGGGAGGCCCTTTTACAAGCCTCCAGCACCTCACGGCCCACTGAAGATTGGCTGTCCTTCCACAACACCCATTCGGGTTGGAACCTTCGAACTTTGTTTTTCCTAGGTCAGTGGGCCAGCCACTAAACTTCAGAGTTGGCGATACTTCAAGGATCTATCTTCTGGTATTCGGTATTCCCAAATGTCGACAAAGATGCTGTTCAATACTATGTTTTCGATTGTTACAGCATTTATAACAGAAAAAACTGGCTTACTGGCATGTAATTAATCGATTGTTCTAATCGTGTTAACGTTTCAAGTGCGTTCTTTCTTCCCAGAATAGTACATCAGATGGATAAATTCTGTACCATCATAGAAAAACCGCATTCCATTTATTTAAATGTCTGTGAGATCAGCGGCAGCATGTGCCCTTTAGGCTGGTGGTTCGCAATATAATAACAATACGATGGAAATCAAACCAAACGTCTCCGCTAATAAGATTCAACACTACACAGTTTTTTACTTCACAAGGTACAGGGTTTTATTGTCATGTTAGCGGCGAATCTGGTAAATATTTCCGAGAAGAACAACTTCACTTGATAACACTCTCCAATAATGCTTTTGAAATAGCGAAGAAAGTTTTATTGTTTGCTTGAAATTATATATATATATATATATATATATATATATATATATATGAATAGAGATAAAATTTATTTGAATTGTAACGCAATCAATTTTTTTTTTTTTTTTTTTGGTTTCGGAGGAAGCCATAACCCTCACGACACCGGCCTGCCGCATCCGCCGCTCTACCAAATATCGTATCGTTTGAAGAATCGCAACGTCCCAAGGCATGGTCCTGAATACTGCGAGTTCTGTCGGTCGGTTTTGTTGCCGAGGTGTGGCCTAAGTCTCGGCTGACCAATCAACCTCGCGTCCTTGTCTCCTTTCCTCCAAATAGCTCTCACGCAAATTGGTCGACGCGTGTTTCAAGAATCCTGCCCAAGCGGAAAACAGATCTGTTGGTGTAATTCTGCATGGATCATTATGGATTTTGATTTTTGTCTTCTTAGAACAGTCTTCCCTGCTTCGTGGGTCTTAATAAAAAGAGAGTTCATGCTTTTTTTTTTAGGCTAAAAGGATCCGTAAAATTTTGTTTTAAACGTGAAAAGGATGTTTCAAATAGATGAAGATAAATAGGCGAGGCCATGACCATGGGATGGTAGTTGCAAGTGTTTTTAAGTTCAGAAATAAGACGATTGCAGCACGAAATTGCAGCCAACGCACTTAATTACCCCTGTTATGCCAAACCCACTGCTGGTCATTTCCCGTGTTGTGCCAATTCGCCACTTCAGAACGTTAACACGTCCGTCAACGTTTAGAGGATTTATTGTTTTTATTTTTGGTATTGACATTTACAAAATTTGCATCACATATTTAATATGTGAATATCACGGGAAAGTAACTGTTGGGATCTCAGCCTATTGTATGGAGTATTATATTATCTGGATATGGAGTTTATACGTGAAATGTAACTTGAATGTCCGGAAACAAATATGAAGCACCACGAAAGATTGAAAATAGGGTCACAATCCCCGATAAATTCCGTATGTCCATGCCTAAGTCCAACCGTTACCAACAGACAACTTCCAGTCTAATATTCGCGGCAAATGAGGTGCAAGTCTATCCTCCTAGGTCTTCCTCTAAGCTACCCTCCCTCTCTTGGTTCCTTCAATAATAATTAAAAAATCAAGAAAACATATTTTTGGGAGTTTTAAACACTGAAAACTCCAATGGGATGTTTTAAGGGACCTATAGATGTAATCAATAGCTAATTGATTCCTCTTAATGATACACGATTGGTAAAAGTCTGGAAGAATTGTAGAGAAAACGCGTTTTGGGAATTTCAAGGCCCCTAACGTAATACGTAAATGTAGAACTGTGAACTAAACAGCCTCTCCGACAGAACATGGATCTTTATGATTTTTATACATCATACTGACAATGAGCCTAATTTTGTACTGTTGTACTGAAGCAAATTTTTCTTAAACATGCCTATCGATATTTTTTAATGTAATTTTTGCATAGGCCAACCAAAATCTTTTTACATGAAAATGCCTGCCACAAGCGCTACGATAAGCTAGTGGGCCTGTTTTAGTGTTTATTAAACTGAAATATTCACATATTCTTTTAGTCATCCACACGCTTCTAAGCAAGGTACTGTAGAAACGAAGGTAGTGGCATTGCATTTTGTTTCTCGGTACTGCCAGGCAATGTTGAAACAAAGGTATATGTTTTATCCTTCGACCTCCAGAATCAAGGCCTGACAAGCGTGTTGGTTGAGCTTGGCAGATTCGTTGAAAAGTGACTTTTGTAGAAACGATTCGTTAGAGATTTCCACAGCCGGAATGTACTTGTAATGTCTGTGCTGACCGGAAGGCTCCGCGTCCTTGTCAGACGCCCGACGTTTCATCCATCATTATCAGGCCTCCTGGCACTGAATGCTTGGCGATAGCCTGCGTCGTTAGTCGATAGTCTGCGTTGCAAGGCAATTCGCAAATCAACACAGGAAAAAGCATTGTTTGAAAGTCTACTTGTCAAAGGTGCTTTGTGAGCTAAGAGCTTCCGACTTAAAATGAGTGCAATTTTTATTAATAGCACCATCTTTAACTACCTTTGTCTCAAGACAATTCTTACAATCTTTTTCTCCTTATATTGGGACTGTCTATCTACTCTGTGAATTCGAGTCGTGTTCTTGATTCTTACTAAAGTATTCTACTGGAGAACAGTGCCAAGGTTCTGTGGCACGAGGCCCCCGCCATTAAATATTTGTTACTCACATATTGCATTTTGAAACCTGTTTTTTTTTCTTTTTCGCAATACTACTAACTTACGTAATATAGTGAAAGTATTGTAATGCTGCAACGTAAATGGGCAATTTTTCGTCAGAAAAACGCATATTGTACATTCCTGATACCGAAAAAGTCGATAAATCGTGTTCCTATACTTCCATATGTATTAAATTACTTCCTTTAACATGTGAAGTCAGAACCCGCGTTTGGTGGGTTCTTGATAACGAAAAATTGGTTTACGGTGAATTCGGCTGTCATCAACTCTAGCACGTAAATCTTTCAGACTATTTTCTACTAAATTATATTCCCCAATCCATCGTACCGAACTCGAGGTCCTGTAAATTTTAAACAAGTATTTTAATTTGAGGGAGCACTTTACATAAAGCCCTAACATTTTCAAAACTTTATCAGGAATGTCTCCTTTTGGATTGTTTTTCTCATATATAGCAATGGACGCTTAACAATGTTACAGATCTCATTTTCGTTGAACTCTCTGAATTTTCGAAAATTGTAAAAGTTACAAAGAATGCGTGAAAGTTTGTCCTGTTGTATCACAATTAATTGACAGTGTTGGTTTAATTGTTGTTCTTAGGCAAGGGCGTGCCTAAGTTCTTGAGTATGTGCGTATTTTTAGATAACCATTTTACGTAGTTTTGTTCAGTAGCATTTTTAATGCCAGATGTTATTAGTAGATGTTACTTCCGATAATTCGAGATATTTCTCGATTTGTTGAGCTGCGTGTGGAGTTTAATTTTCCGCACGTTTATTAAGGTGGATCAGCAGCAGAACTACGTACGTCTTTCAATTAGCGTATGCGGAAATTTCTAGGAATTGCTTTTTTGACATAATTAAAGTATTCTCAATTGCATATGAAGCTCCTACGATTTGTGAACTTCAAATTTGAGAAATCTGATTGATATTTTAAAAAGAATCTTCACATCAACATATTTATTTGACAATATTAATGACATTCGCATCGGGGACATTTACGTCAACCGTCACTTTCTTATCTGAGGGTATTCATAAATTCAAAGTAGCAGTTACTGAGGTTAAAAATTAAACTACCTAATTTTAAGTTCATTAAAGTATCTTAATGAATCATATTGTATCTTCAGAAATTAAAAGCTTTAAGAGTGAATTAATACAAATCCAATTTCCTTCTTTTTTGAAGTAAGAGTATAGTCATTTAAAAGTATTGTGACATTTCTTGTCAAACATGGGTCACTGTCTCTTGACTCAGTAGCCGGTTCACTTTAAGCCTACTAACCTTAAGAGATGGTTGCCAACCATCAGCGTGTTTCCGTTCCTAATCTCGAGAAATTGCAATCGGGTTGCTGTAAAAAATTAAGGACTTAGAATTACATTTTGAAGGAGATAGTGCACTTGGATATGTGCTTGTTATTGACCCCAAATGAATTCTATCACTTCTAATAACAGATATATTGAGATAATCAGTACTTTTAATTAATTTGTTGCAATTACATCAAAAGTTGCGAAAAGGCACATGGAAAGAAATTACATGTAATATCAACACATGTAACAGCTTGGCTACTGTGAATTAAAAGTGTATTAAGTATGTGTTATTGTCAAATGACATTAAAAATGAAACTACCCGCTCTGATCCTTTATTTCCGGGTCGCACTCGAATATACACATCTCATCCCCGGTAATAAGTGTCCAAATGCATAGGATGAAACATCTCGAAAGTTTCCACCGGAGTCTTGTTCAGCTTCACGCAATAGTGGTCACCTATCTTTGATCCAAAGAGTTCCCCATCGTAAAGACGATGCGACTATTATTAATATTAATATTACTATATTGTAATAGTAATATTAATATTACTATATAGTATTGACAAGAGGGGAAGCGGGGAAGAGACGAAGTGGACAAGAGATAAGTGGGGAAGAGACAAAGTGAGCATGACGAAAAGCGTGTAAGAGGCGATGCGGGCAAGAGGCAAAGTGCACAAGAGGAGAAACGTGTAAGAGGCGATGCGCGCAAGAGGCAAAGTGCACAAGAGGAGAAACGTGTAAGAGGCAATGCGGGCAAGAGGCAAAGTGCACAAGAGGAGAAACGTGTAAGAGGCGATGCGCGCAAGAGGCAAAGTGCACAAGAGGAGAAACGTGTAAGAGGCAAAGTGGAGAGTGGTGGTTAATACACAGGAGCTCTCAAAGTGATACGTTGTAACCTCCCCAGGCCACGGGGACAACTCAGCTAGGAACCGTTGGAAAGCTAAACCTCCCCTTATCCTATCCAAACCAGTCTGACCGCTCTACGACTTCTAGTCGCGATAAAAAAAAGCGACGCATTACTTTAGGGACGGACCTTGTATGTATTGAATTAGTTTACATTTGTACTGTATAATTTTAAAAATACTTATTAAGTCTATAACAATTAACATTCTTCAGCTTCTGGGTCAACGATCCCTATCGTGATTATGTTTTCGTCCAGTTTCCCTAATCCATTGAGCACATGCTGCGGTGATCCCTTGTTTTGCTTCTAGACATAAATATAGATTCCCTATGAGCACGTTTTGTTGATCTCTCATTTTCCTTAGTTGTTGTAAGAATAGAGCTGGGGGTATATTTTATTGTTTTTGTATCAATACTAAAAAACCAAATCTATAGTTCGTTTAACAATGAAATTAAGTTTTCTATAACTAGAGAACGAAAATGTCTAGTTTTCAAATGTTGCTAACTTCGCTTTGTTGGAACTTTGATTCATCATTCAGTTATAATTTATGGTTAAAAGGCTCTATGTTTAATGTCTCTAATCAGTTCTTGATTTGTATTTCTCTGTTTTGGAGTTAGTGGCATTTTCGGGCAATTTTGTCTCAAAGTAGATTAAAAAGGAAATATTAGAAGTGGAAGCAAGGAAGTGTTGCTAAAGAAGAAATTGAAAAAGAGAGATTAAAAGTAGAAAATCGTGTGGTTCAACACGGTTGTCGGTCGCTCCGGTGTTGATTGAAAAGGGAATCCGCTGTGAGAATCGGGTGGCTGGTAAAGAGCCGGGCAGTTCCGGCGCGGGCGGAGGTGGTGGGGGCGGCCTCGCGGTCCACGCGGCGACGCCCGCGGGCGGCGGCGGCGGCGCTGGTCAAGGTTGCCCCGCGTTGGCCTAGGCCTAGAGTCCGGTGCCAGCTGACCGCCCCGCCCGCCCATCCACCTCAACCCCGCTCTGCCGCCAACGCCCCCTCCCGGGCTCGCTTCTTGTCCACTTCGCCTCCTCCGCTCTCCGGTTCGACTCTTTGTCCGCTTTGCCCCTTTCTCGCTTCGCCTCTTGACTATTTTGCCTCGTACCCGCTTCGCATCGTGTCCATTTTGCCTTTTGTCCATTTTTGCCTTTTGCTTGTCCATTTTGCCTTGCCATTCTTTGCCCATCGTCTGTCCGCCTTCGCCTCTTCCCTTCTCGTTATTCTGCCTTTTCGCTTTGCCTCTCCTTTGCTCTGCTTCGCCTCTTGCACTTTTGCCTCTTGTCCTCTTCGCCTCTGTGCATTGCCTTTGCCTCTTTTCTCCTCTTGTGCACTTTGCCTCTTGCCCCATCGCCTCTTCCTTTTTCCATTTGCTCTTGCCGCTCTTCCCATCTTGCTCCATTCTCCTCTTGTCATCTTTTTGCCTCTGCTGCTTCTCCTTTGCCTCTTGTCCACTTTGCCTCTTGCCCGCATTCGCTCTACATTTCTCCTCTTGTGCACTTTGCCTCTTGCCGATCGCCTCTTCACTTTCTCCTCTTGTCCTTGCCTCTGCCCGATCGCCTCTACACCTTCGTCATGCTCTCTTTGTCTCTTCCATTCCCCTCTGTCCACTTTGTCTCTTCCCCTTCGTCTTGTCCTCTTTCTTTCCCGCTGCCTTTTGTCCACTTTGCCTCGTCTCCGCTTCCCTCACCACTTGCTCTCTTCTCCTATTCCCCGTCCCGCCCCCACTTCCCCGCCCCGTTTCGCCTGGTGCACTCCGCGCTTGCTTTTAAGTCGTCTCTGAGATTAGATTTGTAGTTGTGTGGACGCCAAGTCCGCGTGGCGTGTTTCTGTTGCCTTGGAGTGTGGGTTGCCCTCAAGTGCGGGCGGCGCCAGTAGGAAACGGAGATTGGGTCCAGGCAAGCGGTGGGACGCTCGAGGCCGGCTGCTTCAAAGGAAGATTCTTATTCCGTAGCTGCACACTGGTTGATGCAACAAAAGAAAAAAGAATGTTTTGATTTTTAAAAAAATCTTGTCAACACCAACTTTCCATTGCACCAAGTTTCGAAGCAGGGGTGCGAAATAGCAATTGTCTCTTAGGGGAAGGGGTGAAACAAGTGAAACAAGTGAAACAAAGTCTATTCTTTGCTTATGCTGCAAATCTGTTTAAATCTTAAGAATGGTCTTGAGAAAGTTTCATTCCTTTGGATTTATTGAATTGGGCACTTCAAAAGAGGGATAAGTCATTTTCGAGACACCTAAATAAGGGTGAAGTGTGTCCCTGCCAAGGAGAAATACTAGATGGAGACAATTCTCGCCATCCCCTTCGTCATTGCACAACCTGGTTCCATTTCTTTACACTTCAGTTGGTTTGTACTCGTATGACAATAGATGTATCATACAGAAAAAACATGGAAATGTTAAGAAAGCAGAAGACATTATTTCAATGTCCGCTTTCAGTACATATTTTCTTGTTTAGGTGCAATATGTACATTATGGAATGAGCGTTGAAACTACCGAGATATAAAATAGATTGCCCGATTTTTGTTTGTTATTGGAATATTATTTGTTGGTATTTTCCTTCTGAACGTTTGATGCATGTCCGGTTTAATATTACCCTTGACCTTCAATCGGACTGTGGTGTCTCTAAGATCTCGGCCACTTTCTAGTTCCTTAGAGGAAGTACAGCATGTTCCAAACAAAATAGCAACTTTGAGAAGTATTGAGAAAAGAATGCTGATATTTCATGTCGGTGCTGTTTTGCATGCTGTCCGTTACTTTCGTCGCATTTTTTCATTGAATGTGAGAAAATTTCTATCATTTAGGCTTCTACAAACATCTCTTCCATACTTTCTCTTAAGACTTAATAAAATAAATTTAAAATTAGAAACTTTTTTACAATTTCTTCGTAGTCGTCGAAGTAGTCTCTAACATACTCGGCGGTATTGCAAACACATTTCAGACATTTCATAGTATACGAAAAGCGGTGAACATAAGGTCAGTGATGGTGCATTTGAGATGTGTTTACATTTCCTTGCCTTTTCATAATTCTGCACGCGCCGCGGCCTTATGGCTGGAAACAGCTTATTGAAGCAAAGTAAGATGTTCCTCTTAGAATTGCAAGAAATATCGTAACAAATGTTCTTTCATATACTTGAATGAGAGGGGAAAAGAGTTATTGGAAATCGAGAAAGGAAAGAAAATTGAACGTTGTCAACAATGAGACTCGGAAAGAAAATAATGATTTTGTATTACTGTTACTATACCTCTACACTTGTTCAGGGTTTTATTTTATGATATGCTTGAAGCGACCCTGCTTTAATCACCGTGCAACCACCTTGAACACTCGTGTACAGTACAGTACGGTACGACGTGAGTACTGGTGATAAGCCACGAAGGCGCTGAACGAGAGGAAAAACTTATCAGGTTATTCTCTAATTAAAACGGTAAAGTACTGAATGTTATTTTAATGTTACATTTCTGGCACTCTGTGTTTCTCACATAAAACATTTGTTTCATACTTTGTTGATTGATTGATGCTTCCGGACGCGGCAAATTTTATGGTCCCGTTATTGTAGTAAATGTTTTATCCCGGGAGGCAGGGCAGATTTCTCCCCCGCTGGATGGTGAGATTCGCTGCCATTCATACTTCGTGTTTTAAATCATCGTACTGTAACGTTCGTATCAAATCGCCACTTTATTCATGCCACTAGGATTGAATCTGTTTCGGCGAGGGCCATGGAATCATTCGTGCAGCTTATACGATTTAAAACATCTTCGGGTTTCTGAATCAACTCTATAAGCTATTTTCAATAGAATATATTTATATTCCATACAAATAGGCCCGTCTTGAAACTTCTCTAATACTCAGAGAAGAGATGGCGAGAGCCTTATTCTAGGTACATTGGATGAGAGCGGTATTTTGAGAGTATAATACACCTCAACGATTCTCATTAATACCAAAATATGAACGTCACTTTTATTATGCTAGTTAAGCATGAATATCGTATGCGGCAGCATGACCTTCTTTTCCAAGTGGGTTACTTCCGTGTTCGAAGTCAAAAAACGAAAATTAAAAACTGTTGGTCGTACGCGCCATTCCCGGGCGAACCTGGTGGCAACGAAGAGAACCAGTAGCGCTGTCTAAGACGAACACTAGCGAACTCTGTGTGTGTACAGGCACAGCGTCGGTGGCACGGGGTCTCAGCAGCTACATCGACAGCCTGGCAGGTGGCGCTATGGAGAACGCCACCATGGAGGTGATGCCCATGGGGGTATCCTTCCTATCACCCTTCCCGGACTTCTTCGCCTTCGGCATCGTCATGTTGCTCACAGGTATGAGATAACAAGTGGTTAGTAGACATTGAATTAGAGAAAGGCAAATAAGATGCTTCAATAAAATTCAGCTTATTTTGTTTCCAAATTAGGATGAACATTTTAGTGGGAAATTATATTAATTAAAACCATTTAATAAATAATAAAAAATTAGACATCATAAAATATTATAGGTGCTACACATAAAACGCATTAAACAATTTCTGAGCATTGACAAACAGGCGTACTAAGGTCATTAGAAAAAATTGAAAATCTTAAACTTTACAATTTACATATACATTACACCTTAACTAATGTTTAAGTTTGTTTATGAAACAGATATCTAACATTCATATTTGTTCAGATTAGCCGTATTTGAGGGTTATTTAAGAAATACTTGCCCATGGTAAAATATTAAATGGTTAATTTACGGTTTTACAACACTTTCAGATCTTCCTTCTCTTTTCATTTCTGATTCCAGCTAGAAACGATCCCTTCCATCTTCCCAAACCTCACCCCGACTCCCACTTTCAAATCGTTCCTCCTTCTGTATCATATTTATCATCAGTTCTCTATCCTCGAACATTCATAACCTTTTGCTCTTATAACGCTTTTCTACAGCGAAAAAAAGTATTGAAATGTTTAAAAAATGTTAAAATAACACGGGCAATAATTTTATGAAACCTTTTCCCATTCGTCAAATTATTGAGAATAAAGGCATCGTCTTTAATGTTATACATCATAAGATTTCATATTTGCGAGAAAAATATTATTTACAAAGCATTTATTTCAAAATGTGTATTTCCAATATTTCCGACCATGCAAGAGTATATCTCATTCACTCTTACACCCTGTTCATTATAACATCTGTAATAAGCCAAAACCCCGGGTTTAGTTTGAATGTTAAAATCGGAATCCAGCGTTAGTAATAACGGCATTATGTGCAAGCTCGGATATCACAGAATATACGTTGTTAGGGCAACCAATGAACAAAATGTAGTAATCCATGCTTGGTGTCATAGCGCTGTTCTTATGGGGAGACACGGCCCGAACTCATTACATGCAAAAGGTGTGCAGAGGGCATTGAAAGCCGTGATCTTTTAACGAGGCGCAACGAATAACTCTCTCGAGAAATATTGAAGCGTATACACGTAGTGGTGAGGCGGAAATAGTTTTTAGAAAAAGTCGAGCGACTGTCGCTCGACTTAAATGAGAGTCAGGAACTGACGATGACGAAAGCCGTCGGAAGCGGGCAATATTAATAAAGCTGATATGTTGAGAAAATGATTTGGATATTTCTTCTTAAATTGAGTCATGTTGAGAAATGTAAAGGAGAATATTGATGTGACATTAAGGTGAAAGTGTATCAAAGCCAGATTAATCTGAAATAAACATTATAAATTAGTTTAAATCGAGGATTTGTGCACTTTGAATGCGTACTCACTGCGCTGTAAACTTGTGTACGCTCAAGAGAAATATTCTACAATAGGTGTTCCCTGGAGAAACCAGACAACTCCCATTCCACGTGTGTTTCAAAGGGTATTTTCAAGAAAATTTCGTCACTCGTATCAGAGTTTGTCGTGTATCTGATGTGACAAGGTGTTTAAGATTGCACTGATTAGTTATCAAAGGGCCACATTGACGCACATGTTATGCCAAGGCTTTGTTTTGGATTGGGATTGTGATTCATGTGACGTGTTTTTACAGGAGTGCTGTCGCTAGGCGTCAAGGAATCCACCCTTCTTAACAACGTGTTCACGGGTCTCAACATCGCCACTGTGCTCATTGTCATCATAGCTGGTTCTTTGAAGGGTAAGTCAAGTTCACGCTCATATTATTTTTACCCAAGGCTTTTTTTATAGTTTTTAGCTAAACCAGTTACCCTCTATGGGGGGGGGGAAATCGAATAGTACACCTGTGGTCCTCAAAGACTAGCCGCAAAATTACCTGGGTGTTCAACGAAGATAACGTATAAGAAAAGAAATATACAAAACTTACAAAAAGATATATTGTACTTACATATTGCTATTTATTAGTTGAGACTAACACTTCATCATTGCTTTACTTACTCTCCAATGAACAAATGTCCCGTCAATATTATTGTAATGTAATGAGAAATCTGGGTTTATTTTTGCACAATAGTTGATTGTAGGAAGTAATTGCAGACAAATACACTAACGTTATTTGTCTTCAGAAGGAAATAATTTGTAAACAAGTTGTAATGTCGAAAATCTGTAGTTTGCACATGTACATTGTTGGAAATTGAAGTACCTAGTGCAGGTAGTAGATTTCGAGCGATCGAAGTCCTCATGCAGAGGCTATCTTCAAATCAACAAGTTTGCCGCAATGTTCCCCACTGCGTAAGTGACTCTTCCACAAGGTTTGCGAACCACTGACTGAATACTGCGGAGTCTCCTGGATTCTGAGACTAGCAGAATGAGACCCACCCCCGCAGCCCTCGCTAAGGTCATGGAAGGAACATTCAAGCAGAGAGCGAATTGTAAATTTTCACCAGTGAGGGATGGACGTTAAAAATAATGAAAATTGTGTACAATCAGAGGTGTCATGACGAAAACAGCTTTCATTCTATGAGATGAATAGAGACTACCGGTAGCGGTAGCTTAGTGCATCAGCTGATGTCAGTTAGGTCGAATTCACGGGAGGCCTGGTTCGAGTCCTGACGGCAGCAGGATTTTCGACACTAGCTTTTAGCTAGTGAATTAGTCGCTGTCTGGAGGAGAATTCGGCCCCGGCTGCTCTGATCGGTAGTTTTCCGTGGTTTCTCCGATCAACACCAGGCGAATGCCGGAGCAGTACCCTACCAAACGGGCCATGGACCGCGCGCGATCTGTCCTTCCTCTTCCTTGTCTCTCCTCTCCTCTTACACACACATTTACACTAACATGCACCACACTACCATATATTCCGGGAGACCGGTCGGTAGCTAAGAGCTTGTCCCGGCTGGGGCGGTGCCCCGTTGGTGGGAGAGTCCTGGTTAGGGGGAAACCCCACTAGCCGACGGTAGGTCGGCGCCAGATCTCGCCATGCGGCGGGGGAAGATCACCGCCATCTCCCGAGAAAAAAACATGCACTACACTAACGTGACTAATGACCAAAGCAGTTGACGCGCCTGGAAACACGAAAAAATCAATCAATCAATAGGGACTGGATGTGTATGCTCCAATAATTTATTAAATATGTATGCATTTATGCAATACAACTTTTGAAAATATGAACAATAAATTTCCGCGGAAGGTGAAGTCGATTCTCTCTCAAACCCCATCGCATATCCAGGCTGACCTCATATTAATTCGCTGCTTTAAAAACATCATGCAGCTGTCTCTTATCTCTTGAGTTCATTAGCTCTATTGGGTGAATCGGCGTTGGAGGTTAAAGTCTGACGAGTTTCAATTATTCCCAAAACGTCGCTCAACAGAACGTAGAATTAAAAATTGTCTTCGAACTATGCTGCCATAAGGCTGATATGTCCCTCAAGAGCTCACGAAAGAAACACATAGTCTCACAGGGGGAATGTATCATCCCTACAAGATTTGCATTATAACTTGAGTATAATATTTTTTGTGGGTAAAAAGAAAGCGTTATTTGAAGATAAACGTACTTATTATTACTCTCATTTAAAATAAATTACTTCTTATTACAAAAATATTGAACATGGCATTTGAAAAATATTTCTCTTTAACCCAAATCACTTATTATAAATTTTAAATGTAACACTTGAACAACAATAAATAAGCAGTCAAATCAGAAAATTTGTCAAGATATTAATATATTGCTTCAATTTTAACATTGAACATATCATCGAATTAAAAAACCCATAAGCTGCTGGATCCGTGGTAGATTTTAGGCACGTTTTCAAAATATGCCAGAACTTTTTCATGACCAACCATCTTTTATTTTCTTCTCATTGCTCCAACATACAAATTTTGCACACGTTCATAGACATTTTTCAATCTTTCCGGTGAAAGCGAAGATATATTCCCCGCTGACAACTCTATATCTGACGGAACGCTATCCGAATCTTGTTCAGATTTTCAAATTTAAAAAACAGCAAATATTCGCTTTCACTCCCCATGAAACGTTCGTAACAATGAAAACAAATTCAACAATCACAATCGCATCGTATGAAACAATCCCAATGCGCGCGTCGCAACAAGTCTTCAATATTTTAACCAATCCAGATACCTAGATTAGTATAAAACAGATTTATAATCGTCGTAGATAAAAGCTTGAATGATATACGTTTGATATAACATCATAATGAGACTCGTATCGATACATTGTGACGTTCATATCAAACCAATATCATTAATAACTATAAAACACACAATAATATCTTACAGAGTGATTAATCCTAGGTGTTTCCTTCATAAGCACCTGTGTTGCTAATTGACCGAAGTATTCCTTTCATTCTGAGGTTATCCCAGCACTACTTAAATTTAATAGAGTGATAATTTAAAAAAAGTGATGCATACTTTCTTTCTTATTCCTAACGTTTGCAATTTTCAAAATGCAGATTATTCAACGAAAATTAGACATACGTCATTCTTTTAAATGCCCCTTTTTTCTATCTGCGAGGGGGGGGATTGAAGAAAAAATTTGCAGTGTTTTTTCATAAAATGTTTTTTTGTAATTTGCTTTAACTCCAAGCAGGAATATAATATTTTTCTACATTTTTACGAACTACTTTTTCGAAAAAATTGTACATTACATTATTTCATGATCTGTCTTTCAACAAAATATTTTAAGAAAAAATATCATATCTTCTATATTTTAGCTGTAGGTAGAACTCGAAAAAAAATTGAACGCATGGAATTTTCGAAAAAGATGTGAAGAAAAAATTTGGAAAAGTTTTTGAGAAAATGGCGTGGGTAGGTTTCTGAAAATGCGGAAATTTGAACTCATTATCACTTGAGTTTTCGAGAAACTTTATTAGACATCACTTGAAACAAATGTGATAATAAATGCAATAATATATACAAATCGCCGCTAATGTAAGTATTAAGGACGTGGGAGTGATATCAAAAAAGTATATTTGTGAAATTGTTAAAAAAATAAAGCAAAATAGCGTTTGTCATCTTATACAATACATTTAGCACTATGCCTATCAAAAGTATAAAGCAAAAAAATGTAGCCAATTTTTGAGAAATTGTCCTTCATTGATATTTTTAATATTGCACTTATTTCACTCAATATTGTGCAAAAACTACTAACATTTTCAAAATGAAATTAATGAAAGAACAAATTATGTAGAACAAATTTCATTTGAAGGAAAAAACTATCCTCAATTTTGTAGCTGCAGGACGATGCCGAAAATTTTCAAACTTTTGCAATTTTCGAAAATTCAGAGTCAGCGGTGAAAGTAGGGCCTATGCCACTTTTATAAGTGTATTTCACTCTATTCTTACAAGAAATTTCAAGAACGGATTTGGAGCAGTTTTCGAGAAAATTTTGAAAGAGTCTCCGTGGCTTCATGTAAAGAACCCCGAAAATCGCAGAACTTTGAGTGTAGCCAGATCGATCGGGGAATATTCAAATTGGAAAGAATCGTACAATTTTTTTAGGTGCTAGTGTTGTTCAAACGAGCGGAGATTTTGAAATAAAACATTTGTATCAAAGGTTTCGGCTCCAAAACGTGTATCTCCGTTGAAATCTCGAAATCGATTTTCCGCAGCATTATATAAGTTTCTCTACGCTAGATATATTACTTCGTACGTATACGAGAAAGTAAATTGGATTCATTAAATAATAAATTTCTAAAATTTACAATGTACATAAAACTTACAACCATACAGAACCACCTAAAGCTACTTCAACTTCAAAATATCAAAGACAAATTCAAAATTGCAAATACAGACATGTCAAGAATATATCCTCGGTCTGATGCATTGAATGCCAACCCAGTTCTGAGTCTCACTCCAATCGTCTTTTTTGCACGGAACGTCCATACACTGGAAGTACATGGGATCTGAGAATTCTTGTTGTAGTACTTAGTACGTTAACCATGTATAAATACCGTTGAAAGGCAGCAATTGGGAGCAAGACATACAATAAAAAAGAAACATGCAAAATAGTTTCCGAAATGCTGTCTGTGTATACAGGTTCTATTCATCAATAGTTCCAGCTGTTAACAATTCAAAAATTAACATTATTTACCATACAAAATAGCCCGTATTGTTCGGAGAACTGAATGCATTTTCGAAACCGAAAAACAGATAAACTAGCAAACACGTTTATGCAAGAACGTTTATTATGGAGATGCAGTAGAGATGGACAGAATTCGAAGTTTTTCTTCTCTCCCTTTTTGTTATGACATGTTTGCGACTTTTCTTCAGTGGTTTCAAAAGCAATGTGGGTGCAACCTCGTCAGTAAAAGAATATTGTAATGTTGTTTGTGCTACCTCTGAGATTCTCCTTACCGTCTGTACTGGAATGTCAAAGCGACACGGACAGTCACATAACGAGGAAGACAAGAGGCAACACACGACACTTTGCTAATACTCTAGAAAGGTGACAGGTCTCACGAAATGTCATTTGTAGAACGGTAAAACGGTGGGGCCATTTATTTCCCGAACAAAGACTGTGTGTTTCTCTACTCTAGTTTAATGTAGAGCCTCCGACGCTTAAAACCTTTTAAAAAATAATTACATATTTTGAAACATTTTTGTGCTATGCTGGTTCATAATTAAAATATATTTTAAACATACTAGTGCTGTCTGGTTCGTCCCACCTCCGGCATAGTACATGACGACCTGTCGATTACGATTTAAGATGAAGAAAAAAAAAAAAAAGAACAAAATTGCATGTGGCCACACTTCTTCGACCAGATGGTTATTTCGGCTTGGTGCTATATAACCACCCCAAACCTATTTCTCATTTCGCGAGAATAGACGATAGTGTTCTTTACACGCAAGCGGTCAGCTGAATGTCCCGCCGGCCGTTTTTGAAAGTAAAATAGTGCTGCTAAAACAGCACGTACTTTCTCGCCCGTATTTTCACGCTAAATTTCGTGAAAAGTACTCAAATCTTCGAAAAAATGTAAATGACGTTATTTCAAAATCTATCTTAAAGAACACATTTCATTAAGAGAGAAAAATCTCTATCTTTAATATTTTAGTTGTAGGAAGACTTGAAAAATTTTGAACTTTTGCAATTTTCGAAAAATGAGTTTTCAACTATCATGAGACCTATACCATAGTTGTAAACGTCCTTTACACTATCTAACAACAAAAATTTAATTAAAAACGATGGAACCGTATTTTTTTAAATTTGGAAAATCTCCCAGGGGCTTCATGTAAAGTATCTCCCAGAATGAAAATATTGGTTTCAAATTGATGGAGCTGCGACATCAGCCAGATCGATTGAGGAATATCAGTTTTCAACAATACACCCCACAAAACATGAATTTTGACATCACCACGCAATAGAGAATTTCCCCACCTAAATGTAGCAACTGGAGTTATTCACTTTTTCGTTACCATAGCTCCGTAATAGTTTTTCTGCCGAAAATTCGCCGTTTTTTCCCCAGCATTCCATAACTTTCTCTCTTCTCCGAGGCAAGAAAGTAAAAGGGGAAACCACTTTTCGGTATTATAAATCCCCAAAACGCGTTTTCTCGTCAAAATCCCAATGCTGATTGTCGGAAATGCAGTCTGTAGCACGATTCGTAAACGCTGACGGACGCGTTTGATTCTTTCACGCGGGTATATGTAGAGGAGGAAACTTGTGCGACAAACAGAAGGTCACAAGATTGGAGGCTTTCCTGGAAAACATCAAGAAAATATACACGCTAAATGATTGTTAAGGAGAGGTTGGTTTGGTTTGGTTTTTTCGTGTTCCCGGGCGCGTCAACTGCTTTGGTCATTAGTCCCGTTTGTGTACAGCATGTTTTTTTTTTCTCGGGAGATAGCGGTGATCTTCCCCCGCTGGATGGCGAGATCCGGCGCCGACCTACCGTCAGCTAGTGGGGTTTCCCCCTAACCAGGACTCTCTCACCAGCGGGACACCGCCCCAGCCGGGACAAGCTCTAAGCTCCCGAGCGGTCTCCGGAATATGTGGTAGTGTAGTTCATGTTAGTGTAAGTGTGTGTGTAAGAGGAGAGGTCAGGACAAGGAAGAGGAAGGACATCGCGCGCGGTCCGTGGCCCGTTTGGTAGGGTACTGCTCTGGCATTCGCCTGGTGTTGATCGGAGAAACCACGGAAAACTACCGATCAGAGCAGCCGGCCACTAGAATTCTCCTCCTGACAGCGACTGAATTCGACCTAGCTGAAAAGATAGTGACGAAAATCCTGCTGCCGTGGGGAGTGTAACCTAGGACCTCCCGGTTAGAGGCGCTGTAGTGACATCAGTTGATGCACTGAGCTACCGCTACCGGTAGTTAAGAAGAGAATATGCATAAAATGTGCAGGTAATTATGCATTGGACAGACTCAAGAATGCTTTGAGTTTATGTAAACGCGAGGGCCGAAAACCCGAGCGTCGTCCTTCACTGTTGCGAAGCGTCACTTTCCGCGGGAAAGTGTACTTTCCACGGTGTTGCGCGCACACAGAGGCCGCGCCGTGAGTGACTCATTCTCGGAATCGACAGCGTGCGTGAACGAATCGAGTCACAAACTACATTTTTACCTATTGATTTTTTTTTTCGGCAATCCCTAACTTACTCCAGAATATAATTTCTCTGTACTACGTATACCAGAAAGTAAAGTGTTGAGTTTGGGGGTGGGGGTCTACTCTGATGAAGCAGTAACCGCCAGGAGGGAGGGTGCGGCAAATCCGACGCAGCAGGTGGGGGCGAGAGAGCAACAGACGTCGCGCGGGCTGCCGCATCTGCCAAGGCTGTTTGCAAGCGCCGTCGCTATCTGCCGCCGCCGCCGCCGCCGCCGCCGTCTAGGAAGCGGATCACGGCAATGCGAAGGCCCGCCGCCCGCGCCGCGTTATGTAATATTGCATCAGCACGCGCTCGGCAGCTGAAACCACCACGCGGGCGAGTGGGTCCACAGAGCGGAACACCTAGCACGCTCCCCCCGTATGAACTGGTAAAGACCCCAGACCGGGAGCGGTAGCTCAGTGTTTCAACTGATGTCACTGCAGCGCCTCTGACCGGGAGGTCCTAGGTTACACTCCCCACGGCAACAGGATTTTCGACACTAGCTTCTCAGCTAGGTCGAATTTAGTCGCTGTCTGGACGAGAATTCTAGCGGCCGGCTGCTCTGATCGGTAGTTTTCCATGGTTTCTCCGATCAGCACCAGGCGAATGCCGGAGCAGTACCTTTACATCCGGGCCACGGACCGCCCGCGATCTGTCTTTCCTCTTCCTTGTCGTATACTCACCTCTTACACACACATACCCTTAAACTAACATGCACTACACTACCACATATTCCGGGAGATCGGTCGGGAGTTTAGAGCTTGTCCCGGCTGGGCGGTGCCCGGGAAAGCCCACTACGCGACGGTAGGTCGGCGCCGAATCTCGTCATCCAGCGGGGGAAGATCACCGCCGTCTTCCGAGAAAAAAACACGTGCACTACACTAACGAGACTAATGAACAAAGTAGTTGACGTGCCCGGAAACACGAAAAAAATCAATCAATCAATCTGAAGACCCCACGGGTGTCCCTTCACACAGTAGCCCAAAAATATCCAGAATGCTTTGAGGTATCCTGATCCGGTATGCGGTACATATTCGCATATAAAGGTTATATTCCGAGAAGTGACTGTGTTCTTCCCCGCTAGAATGTGAGGTCGGGACCTACCTAAACGTCTGTTTGAGGATCCCACCTCCAGATATCTCCGCCAGCGAAACAGCCCCAGCCGGATCCAGATCTAATCGCCCGACATGTGTTGGTGTAATTCATGCAAGTGTAAGGAGAAAGGATAGGACAAGGTGGAGGAAGGAACGATCGCTTTCTGTCCGTGGTTCGTTTGTTAGGATACTGCCCCGGCAATGGTCTGGTACTCCAGCTGCAATTTTCTTGCGGATGTGCGGCTCCTCAAACAGCGTTTTGCAGCCTTCTTTTCTTCTTCATAATCAATAATAGACCACTTATTTAATGGCAGGTTTAATGATACGAAAGAATTCAAAACTAAAATGTTCTCCCTACATGCTTACAGGTTACCCCTGGAGGTGTGGCCACAAATTGGGAATACTTGCGTTAGATGATTGTAGAGCTATTCTGATACGACAATGATCTCTTTTTGAAATATGAACCTACAAAAATGTTGCATACTGTCGGAATCTAGAATTGTGTATTCGCTGGCGCGTCCACAATCTCGCCAGAATTAAGGCTTAGACTTTTCTTATTCTCCCGAAACTATGCTGACCTTGAACGTTCTTGATAGTCCGGAGTTGTAGTGATTACTGATTAGTCGCTGGAATGTGTTATCCTTCCTGATATGTGTTGCCTACGTGATGTTAATTTTTTGATTTTTGACCAATCTGTAACGGGAGCGGTATCTCTGTGCATCAACTGATGTCATTGCAGCGCCTCTGATCGGGAGGTCCTAGGTTGGAGTCTCGACGCGGAGGATTTTCGACACTAGCTTTTCAGCTAGGTCGAATTCAGTCGCTGTCTGGAGGAGAATTCTAGCGGCCGGCTGCTCTGATCGGTAGTTTTCCGTGGTTTCTCCGATCAACACCAGGCGAATGCCGGGACAGTACCCTACCAAACGGGCCACGGACCGCGCGCGATCTGTCCTTCCTCTTCCTTGTCCTATCCTCTCCCCTTACACACACTTACACTAACATTCACTACACTACCACATATTCCGGGAGACCGGTCGGGAGCTTAGAGCTTGTCCCGGCTGGGGCGGTGCCCCGCTGGTGGGAGAGTCTGATTAGGGGGAAACCCCACTAGCCGACGGTAAGTCGGCGCCGGATCTCGCCATCCAGCGGGGGAAGATCACCGAGCATATCCCGAGAAAAAACATGCACTACACTAACGGGACTAATGACCAAAGCAGTTGACGCGCCCCAGAAACATGAAAAAAACAAACCAAACCTTGACCTATCGGATTGGGCCACCTAGAAATTAGGGTAGAAAGTTAAAACTTTGAAACAAACACACAAAATAATGCATAAAATAAACTTTTGAGAAAATTATATTAGATTTTCAGTGAAAAATTAGATACACGAACAGGTTTATGTATTTTATATTCATACAATTAGTTAAAATAGTCATGTAAATATTATTAAAACTTCTTGCTCTCCTAAATAATGGCACTCAGCTCAAATCTATACTGGCAAGGCCAACGTACAGATTTTAATCTATTTATTTATTTATTTTACGTCAAAAAACAATTAAAAACTGCGTATGACGTGCTATGGGGAAAAGTGAATTGTGTGCACATTTTCAAAATTCTGTGATCCCTACACTAAGTCATATACTACTTAAATTTTGAATTTTTGAAAGGGAGAAAAAAAACAAAGAAACTCCTTCCTTCTATTCTTCTATCCTTCTTCCTCCTATCCTTCTTATGGTGACCATCTTTTGGAATCATAAAAACGGGACATTTTAGTTGTCACAACGATCGAAGAAGCAAAAAAGGAAGTAAACACTATTTTATCACACATATTTAGGTTTTAAAATTAATATTAAATAAACTAATAAATACATAAATAGGTACAACTTTCATAATGTAGTCGCGTTCAATTCACACCAACCAAAGAATCTCTTGGAAAGAAACATTAGAAATTTAAAAAATACCCATTTGTTTAATTTGTACTTTCATTCATTGTGAAGTAGGCCAATATCTCTCAACTAATATTGTATACTAAGTCGCAAATAAAATATCAGGAGCGGAAAGATCGGATTTACGAATCGCTCCGTGACGATATCGATGAAGCATATATACGTTGAAATGACGCCATAGATGCTTTTCTCTTCATAGAAACCCACAACCGAGTCTATATTCACTCTAGTTACGTGGCACATGAGCACACTATCTTGTCGCACTTAATTATTTATAAACAAATGCGAAGCAAAACAACCGGAATATATTATGATAAATTTAATGTTGTTGTCCCCAGTAAATGTCGTAAAGTCATTGCCACAAAAATGGGACATATTAACGTCCCATTTTCCTGTCAAAAATACAGAACATGGACTCAAAATAAGAGTCTGTCCCGGCAAATACGGGACGTTTGGTCACCTTATTTATCAGAATGATAAAGGTGTGCCTGTTGTTTGTAGCCCGTGGCAAGCGCTGCCTCTTGTTTCTGGCGCGTCGTCGCGAGGAGTGAGGGAGGCGTTGCCCCCGTGGCCGGTGCTTCGCTCGGGAGTGACTCGTCTCAGGGCAGCCCCCCCCCCCGCACCGCGCCGTTCAGCACGAGGGATAACACAGACGCGGAATCACCTCGTTTGCTACGCGATTTATCTTACAACACTTGTCATTAGAATTGATACCCGGAACAGAAAATTGATTTCTTTAAAGCCGAGTTCGAATAGATTGGAAAAATTTAATTTCAATTGCCAGATATTAAAAAAAACTCACTCTGATCTCCTGTGATTTTTGTATATCATTTTACATTGTTATTTGTTAATCAGGAATATCACATCGGGAATTAGACACAAGCGGTTTCTTTGATTCAAATAACAATGATAAGACAGATCGCATATGTCATTTGCTGTGCCTATGACGTTGTCTGAGTCATACAATCATCCTTTGGATTGTGGTGTCTAATATTCACTAAAGTAAAAAGGAGAGGTGCGAAGCGGAATACAAGGTGGTTAAATTTGCCACTTATAATAATTATGATACCAGATTTTTTAAGACAATCTTGCTGGTGAGGAGTCCCTAAATAATTTTATGTATAGACAAAGCATAAAATTTCTTTATTGTATAATGAGACTCATAAAATAAAGAAAGTTTATGTATTGTCTGTCTATAAACTTTTTTGGTGACTCCTCATCTTCATGATTGTTTTACAAATACCTAAAAGAACACCAGGATAATTACAATTCTTCAAAAATATTATACCAGTTCCTTACAGAGGAACGAATATCTGAACCTCAAATTCGAGCAAGGATTGTAGGAAATTATTCCGGACCTGAATAAGCTGCTGGATATTTAAAGACAAAATTATTCTCTATTTGAACCGAGAACTAATTAGTATCATTTATAACGCTGGTTGGTTTGAAAAATTTTCTTGGACTCTACATTGCTTCTCCTGCTTAAAAATACATCGGATGTGTTTCGTATTCACAGGATGATAATAAGTGAATACTTTAAACCACATTAACATTTTCCGTAGTGGATATATTTGATCATCAAGTAAAAGAGACTATTGTTAGAGAAGGTAGGAAATCATAGCACAGAAAATCATCTTCTTCTCCCATCTCAAATACATTACATACAATTTTTACTGTTGCTTTGACGATTAGGTAAAAATAAAATTATTGCGGCGGCTGTTCTCCTTGATAATGACCGCGTTTACAATAGGTCATAAATGGTTTGAAATTATGAAATGTACCAGTGTACTAAGAAAGAGTAATGAACAGGGAAGATAGTAAAATTCATCCGATAAATTGAACAGGGTTTGTTACATTCCATCAAATACAATTTCAAAATGTTTGATTGATACTCGTGTTAATGAACTATGTTTCAAACCGTGAGAATTTGTGAGGAGAGTCGGTTTCATTTACATAAGAGGAAGATTTTAACCTGACATTTTCATGGATTTTAGGTGTTTTTCAAATTGCTAATTGGAAAGACATTACGTATACGACTAGTTCATCTGAACAAGACTTGAAACAATGTATTGCTGTGTCATGGGCGAAAAGTATTATTTGGATGACCTACGTTTATCTCATTCTTACTTAAATTGTCATGACAGTTACATAATTACTCCAAACGGACGTAAGTACTCTGATAAACTGAGTAAAATTTGAATGAAAAAATGACAAAGGAGATGTGTAGAACTCTCAATAATAAATCGTTTGAATCCGATTTATTGCTTCAAGGGTCGAAGTTCTCCTTTCAGACACATCAAGAGACTCTGATTTGGTTCCTACACAAAGTGATCCGTGAGGCCACATGTGTTATCTCCGCATGCATTGCATACTTTAGTGAAGATCATCTCGTCGACCATTCTCCAAACAGAAAATAATACTGGAATTGAAAGAAACACTTCATTCATTTCATTTCTCAATAATTATGAATATAATTAAAATCACTGTAGTTCATAAACACACTCATTTACATATCGTTATCCAAGTAGATTATAGTTCACAAGATAAAACGAATAGAAAAAGAGTATTTGTTGTATCTCGTATGCGGCACTTTTTTTCATTTGGCCTCGCGCTCCACGCTATAGTTTGAACTTCTTCAAAAACAACTGGGTTCGGAAGTGTACATGGACACGAGCTGGAAAGGTCGCAAGTGTAGACGTTAAGAACCATGCAATATGATATGAATATTCTAATTATACATTATGTCGAAAGGGTTGCCTCGTCCTTGTCTTTAATGCGTTAATATCTCGCAACCGGTAGCGGTAGCTCAGTGCATCAACTGATGTCACTGCAACGCCTCTCACCGGGAGGTCCTAGGTTCCCACTCCCCACGGCGGCAGGATTTTCGACATAGCTTTTCAGCTAGGTCGAATTCAGTCGCTGTCGGGAGGAGAATTCTAGCGGCCGGCTGCTCTGATCGGTAGTTTTCCGTGGTTTCTCCGATCAACACCAGGAGAATGCCGGAGCAGTATTCTATCAAACGGGCCACGGACCGCGCGCGATCTGTCCTTCCTATTCCGTGTCCTATCCTCTCCCCTTACACACACACTTACACTAGCATGCACATATTCCGGGAGACCGGTCGGGAGCTTAGAGCTTGTCCCGGCTGGGGCAGTGCCCCGCTGGTGGGAGAGTCCTGGTTAGGGGGAAACCCCACTAGCCGTCGGTAGGTCGGCGCCGGATCTCACCATTCAGCGGGGGAAGATCACCGCCATCTCCCGCGAAAAAATGCACTACACTCACGGGACTAATGATCAAAGCAGTTGACGCCCCCGGAAACACGAAAAAATCAATCAATCAGTATCTCGCAGATCTTCACGATCTGCCGCCCGAGATTTGAGATTCGAGATTAATTCTATAGAAGTAACATTGGATGATCAAGACAAATTATTATTATTATTATTATTATTATTATTATTATTATTATTATTATTATTATTATTATTATTATTATTTTGTATATTTCTGTACTTTTCTCAGTAAGCATTGAAAACCATTCATCTATTCATACGACTTAGTCTCTGACAAATGCAACTGGTAGTGACAGATCTGAGGAAAGACGGAGAAGAAATTTATCTTTGTCCGTCGTTCAATTTAAGAATTTTCTCACAATATGGCAAGTCTGTAGGATTAAAGCTTTTTGGATGGTTATGCAGATTCCTTTTGATAATACTACTTTTGTAAACTCTATGAACTAAGGGAGTGTCGGTGCCTCTACACAAAACGTGGTCTGTTCCATAACTGTGAATGTTGTTGTGGGCAGCGGACGCGGGCAACTGGCGGCTGGTGCCGGGCGAGGGGGGCGTGCCCACGGACCCGGCCGTGGTGGGCGCGGGCGGCTTCATGCCCTTCGGCGTGGCGGGCGTCATGGCCGGCGCCGCCAAGTGCTTCTACGGCTTCGTCGGCTTCGACTGCGTCGCCACCACCGGTCAGTACACCATTCCCTTGTCCTCGGAATTATCTGTTTGTTTGTTTGTTTATTTATTTATTTATTTATTTATTTATTTATTTATTTATTTATTTATTTATTTATTTATTTATTTATTTATTTATTTATTTATTTATTTATTTATTTATTTATTTATTTATTTATTTATTTATTTATTTATTTATTTATTTATTTATTTATTTAGTCAAAAACTGATTTATTTATTTATTTATTTATTTATTTATTTATTTATTTATTTATTTATTTATTTATTTATTTATTTATTTATTTATTTATTTATTTATTTATTTATTTATTTAGTCAAAAACTGTATGTGACGTATGGGGAGAAAATCATCTGCGCACGCTTTCTTGAGTTTCAGAATCCCTTCCCAACAATTTAAGTATTAATTGTTGAAAGATGAAAAATAATAGTAATAATAACAATAAATTTAAAAAAGGAGAGATTAACATTTCAAAAACTAGATATTTTCGTTGCCAAATTATAGAAAACTTATTTTTAACGGTAAAGGAACGATCATATTTGATTTTTCTGTATTGTTAACAAAATAGAAACTCACAAAATAGAAGCTCTACTACCATTACAAGCAAAAGGAAAGTTCAACAAAACGTGCGCATAGTGAAACTACATTTACGTCCAGAAGCAAATCAAGGGTGTTGTTGTATCGATATTGAAAACTCCATAATCTTGCACTGGTATTGGTACTTCAGTATAAAACAAATCTAGTGAAGTTCATTTTTTTACTTCATCTAAGTTGTTATTATTTTATGGACTGTTTTAAACATTTCATTGTAATACTTCCAAATAAAATTATCTTTCTTCGCGAAATGAGTACCAAAAGGTATCGATATCCGTATCATATAGAAAATAGAATACCTATTAATAAAGAAACAGTTATTTAGATTTCCGGCCTACAATAATGCTTCGAAAGAATTTATTTGATTTTAATTTTAATTATTATATTATTCAACATTCTTCTATGAATTGTAGGCAATCGTATTTTAAATTTTTATTTAACATAGTTAAACATCTGTTACATCAATTACGATTTGTGGAAATCTTTCGTTTCCATCTTCAGGTAAAAACTGTAAAGAATAAATATTTCCATCAAATAGTTTTACAAGAATAAAATGATTCTACTTTTTTTATACAACTTACGTTCCAGTTACAACCACCACAGAACGAAGTACAAGTTACAATAATAATTTTAAAATGTTTGTCTATAATTCAAAAAGGAAAATTGAATAATATACCAAGTATAATAATTCTGTTTGGAAATTCTACATAACTAATGCTGAGAAATAAATTATTCTAAAGCCAAAATGCCAATTCGTACTGTAATACTCTTTTTCCGGTTTGTAAGTTCCGTCCGCGCCTAGCTCGCTCGCTTGAAGCTGCTTCTGACGAGGCTTTCCGTGGCCCGCAGGGGAGGAGGCGAAAAACCCGCAGAAGTCCATCCCGCTGGCCATCGTGGTGTCGCTCGTCATCATCTTCCTCGCCTACTTCGGCATCTCCACGGTGCTCACCCTCATGTGCCCGTACTACATGCAGGTGAGTGCGAGGCTTAATTTGATTTCTTCCACTTGTTTTAAAACTCATCTTTGTTTCAAATTTCATTTGTGATACGTTCACAAAAATACAGCATATGTAATTTG